>JAQJVL010000073.1:1026351-1566351 GCA_035578905.1 Stictocephala bisonia | reverse complement strand
TTTCAAATCGATTATTTAAATGATTCAGATATGTATATTATGTATTTTAGTTAAAATATTATGTATAGTGGGCAACACGGATAATAATGGGTTTGATAAAAAATGTTCTATGAAACCACAGTCATCAGTAAATAATTTAGAAATGAAAACGTCAATATTCAATGAACATGTCAAAGTATTTGTTTAAACAATGAATCTACTAACTTCAACTCACTAACTTTCATTACGTAGAATTGATGGTCCTCTGTGAGAGGGTTATCGTTTAAGCCGATTTGGTAAACTGTAATCTGAACACGTCCGCGAAGGTTCAGGCACGTCTGTACAAGGTTCAGGCACGTCCGCGAAGGTTCAGGCACGTCTGTACAAGGTTCATGGAATAGTCTATAACTAGAATAATTTTAATTTGGTCATTTCGCAATATGTTTAACTTAAATTATTCGTTTTCTTTTCCTCAATACGAAATAATTCGCCCTAAGAACAGAAGATTGTACATTTTCATTAAAATAATGTTTAAACTTGAAATAATTAAAAATGACCTAGTTATCTTTTATGATTGTTACAATTACTAATATATATATTAGTAATTGTAACCTCATAGGGTTTAAATTGTTCAATGTATATAAATATGTAAATAATACTTATTATAAGAAGCAATTAAATTATGGCATATATATATATATATATATACATATTACTGTATAATACGCAAAAATAAGTCATCTTTACAGAAGTTGGTGTTTTTTATGACTAAATTCAATATAGTTTTAACTGTAAAACAACTAAAATTATATTCTCTATTACGTTTTTAGTTCTATCACTCCAAATACTTCTTTTTTAGAGAAAAAATTGTTTTAACACAATTCAGTTAGTTTATAAAATAATAATTTGGATTTTCAATAATAAGTAATCAACTGATTTAAGAAAAAGCGTTTGGTTGTATGACTAGGTAGCTACATGGATTCTTCTCATATTGAAGAAGGTTAGATTCAAGATGAATTGTTTAAATAAACTCTTAGGATTATAAGAATCTGAGTTAGTACTATTTGACATAGGAAACATACATTTAAAATTATAAATACTTTAGGAACACACTTTTTAACGATGGGTTAAAGTTAATAAATTGATATTTTCAAAGTTAACTTTGTGGAGAAACTCTACTAAATTTGTGAGGAGGAGGGAAAACATTGCTTTGTCCACTTTTCAATTAATAATTCATATGTTTATAAATTCTCTGCACTAATCCTGCCACATGAATCTCGTGTACTGCAATATTGATAGCTAAAGGAAATGAACGCCCCAAGAATTTAGACTGAAAATGTTCAATATAAACGCGTTTGTTTGTCTTATATTTTTAGTACTGAAAATGAGATGACTTTATGCGTATTATATCATTATATAGAAATAAATTCTGTAAATCTTAAATTCAACATGTCATAACTAGCTTATTGGTACAACAGTATATCAGTGTATGTATCTGTTTAAATATTCTTGGAATTACTTACTAAAGGAGGCGCTTCCTGCTAAAACATAATCATGAAGTCTATAAATAGTAAAATTCTCCTTTTCATTTTTCAATCATACGAGTTTGATTATATTATGATATATTAGATGGTGAATAAAGCACGACTACGTAGTCACCTAAATATGTCCAGATTTGAAACGTTTGTTTGTGGTGGAGAATGTTTAATCTGTGTTTAATTCAAGTGTGATGGACAACACTGATACTTAGATAACAAGGAAGATGAGAATCGTGTTTTATGCGTCGAAGATGTTTGTTTAGTTATTGAGAACTGACTTAGATAACAAAGAAGATGAGAATCGTGTTTTATGCGTCGAAGATGTTTGTTTAGTTATTGAGAACTGACTTAGATAACAAGGAAGATGAGAATCGTGTTTTATGCGTTGAAGATGTTTGTTTAGTTATTGAGAACTGACTTAGATAACAAGGAAAATGAGAATCGTGTTTTATGCGTCGAAGATGTTTGTTTAATTATTGAGAACTGACTTAGATAACAAGGAAGATGAGAATCGTGTTTTATGCGTCGAAGATGTTTGTTTAATTATTGAGAACTGACTTAGATAACAAGGAAGATGAGAATCGTGTTTTATGCGTTGAAGATGTTTGTTTAGTTATTGAGAACTGACTTAGATAACAAGGAAGATGAGAATCGTGTTTTATGCGTCGAAGATGTTTGTTTAATTATTGAGAACTGACTTAGATAACAAGGAAGATGAGAATCGTGTTTTATGCGTCGAAGATGTTTGTTTAGTTATTGAGAACTGACTTAGATAACAAGGAAGATGAGAATCGTGTTTTATGCGTTGAAGAAGATTTTTGTTTAGTTATTCATTTATTTGATAATTAACTTTAAAAATAACCTTTCTTCCTAGAATCTAAATTTGAATTATATTATAAATATTCTACTGAGTTTTAAATTTTATAAATAAATAATATATCTTTGAAATAATATAAAATTTAAAAACATTTATGTCACATAACAAAATGTAATTTTTAATTGTCTTTAGATAAGAGTACATAAAAATAAAACATTTATTAAAATCTGAATCTTAAACATTTAAGCCTCAAAAGCTATGACGAAATGTTTGACTTTCAATGCGCTTAAGGAATAGAAACAACACCTAATAATTAAAAGACAAAAGAAAAAAACAAGATGAAACGAAAAAACTAAGATGAAACGAAAAACCAAGATGAAACGAAAAAAACCAAGATGAAACAAAATTATATTTTCACTGATGATTAATATTTTTGGTTGTCTTGTTTAATTTTATAAAGAATATACTTAATTCTGATACTAACCATTTAAAGAAGTCTTAATAAATAAAGTAACAAATTAAAAAATAATTTAGCGTTATTATAGAAACATTATATTTAATATAAGTTTGGTTAATGGTATTTATTAATGAGTGATCCATTAATTTTGGCTGAGCTAGATATAAACCATAAAATCACAAAATACATTGGTAATATTCGCATGAGCTGTGCACGTGTGAAACGTGTCATTACTGTGACAAATCCGTCGACTGGATGACTTGAGTGTTTGAGCTGCGTGAGTGTTTTCTTTAGGCTTTTATTCATAACATTGTATATAATGGATCAGAAGCATTCCACTTCATGTAACTTTAGATTCCAATCTTCTTAGAGGCAAATAAATTATTATTATTATTATATTATTTTGATGATGACGATATTTCAGTTTACCCAATTCGAGTAGTAATAATATTACTACTTTGTATAGTTGGTTTAAATGTAAGTTGTTGGAGCTTATCGATAATCCTTGATTTAAAAATGTCCAATAATGTGTTACTTTTTAAGCTTTATTATATCTGTTTATAAATAACATACCACTACTATATCAGTTGGTAGTATAATAATTTTGGTTTATTTACATTTTTCGGGCTTGTGGTTTGTTTATAAACCAACAATGGTTTTTTTCAGAATCCCTAAGTAATTTGAATTTTGCTAACAGTAAAAGTTCCTTGATTTTTGCTAACAGCTGAGATCAATGATAAAAATCAAACAAAAAGATAAACACAAAAATTTAAAATAAAGTATAAGAACAAGACAAATAACCTGTGGTGGATAGAAATGTGGAACGATGTCAAAGTTGATGTTTTATAATTATTATTCTGTCAAAATAAAATTACAGTGCCTGCAGCAACCACAAAGCAAATCCAGCAGTAAATGAATGTACCTGAATCACGTTTGACGCCGTCACAGTTCAACATTAATAAATAAAACGTTGTTTGTATTATAATAACTTCTTAGCAATTATGACTCTTTGAAGAAACCCTTATCTTAACATATGTTGCATGTTTTTACTCTTAATTAATAATAATAATAATACATAAGACATGTACGGCTTCTTACGTGTTCTTAACCAAACGTAATATGGATTTTACTCAAGAACATGTATGCAATTCCTCGCAATTCTCCAAGCCGTATTACAAGGATTGTGATACTTAATAGTACCCCAATCCACCCCTCACTCTGATATCACTCGTTCATCTTCCCCAATACACTCCTCACGCTGATATCACTCGTTCATCTTCCCCAATCCACTCATCACGCTGATATCACTCGTTCTACTTCCACAATCCACTCCTCACGCTGATATCACTCGTTCTACTTCCCCAATCCACTCCTCACACTGATATCACTCGTTCTTCTTCCCCAATCCACTCCTCACGCTGATATCACTCGTTCTACTTCCCCAATCCACTCCTCACGCTTATATCACTCGTTCTACTTCCCCAATCCACTCCTCACACTGATATCACTCGTTCTACTTCCCCAATCCACTCCTCACACTGATATCACTCATTCTTCTTCCCCAATCCACTCCTCACGCTGATATCACTCGTTCTACTTCCCCAATCCACTCCTCATGCTGATATCACTCGTTCTACTTCCCCAATCCACGCCTCACGCTAATATCACTCGTTCTACTTCCCCAATCCACTCCTCACACTGATATCACTCGTTCTTCTTCCCCAATCCACTCCTCACGCTGATATCACTCGTTCTACTTCCCCAATCCACTCCTCACACTGATATCACTCGTTCTTCTTCCCCAATCCACTCCTCACGCTGATATCACTCGTTCTACTTCCCCAATCCACTCCTCACGCTTATATCACTCGTTCTACTTCCCCAATCCACTCCTCACGCTGATATCACTCGTTCTACTTCCCCAATCCACTCCTCACACTGATATCACTCATTCTTCTTCCCCAATCCACTCCTCACGCTGATATCACTCGTTCTACTTCCCCAATCCACTCCTCACGCTGATATCACTCGTTCTACTTCCCCAATCCACTCCTCACACTGATATCACTCATTCTTCTTCCCCAATCCACTCCTAACACTGATATCACTCGTTTTACTTCCATAATCCACTCCTCACGCTAATATCACTCGTTCTACTTCCCCAATCCACTCCTCACGCTGATATCACTCGTTCTACTTCCCCAATCCACTCCTCACACTGATATCACTCGTTCTTCTTCCCCAATCCACTCATCACGCTGATATCACTCGTTCTACTTTCCCAATCCACTCCTCATGCTGATATCACTCGTTCTACTTCCCCAATCCACGCCTCACGCTGATATCACTCGTTCTACTTCCCCAATCCACTCCTAACACTGATATCACTCGTTTTACTTCCATAATCCACTCCTCACGCTAATATCACTCGTTCTACTTCCCCAATCCACTCCTCATGCTGATATCACTCGTTCTACTTCCCCCATCCACTCCTCACGCTGATATCACTCGTTCTACTTCCCCCAATATACTTCTCAAGCTGATATCACTCATTCTACTTCCCCAATTCACTCCTATCACTAGTCTCTCGTCCTAGTAATCCACTGATGTCGCTAGTACTAATTCTACACCCGACTCCTAGCAATGATATTTTTACGATCCTTCAGTCCACTCCTCACATTAATATACCTTATATTTCACACTACAGTTCTCTTACTGATTTAATTAATAATACTCTTGCAGCACTCTCTTTACTACAATAGGTAAATGGCCCGTTGTTCCTTTAAACAACTATCTAACAGATTTAGGAAACATGCCCGTTTTTGAGCAGCTTATACATTCAACTTCTGATGGACCACAATGGAAGGAGATTACGGCAGGTGCGTCTCAGGACTAGATCCTTGGATCGGATCTTTAGAACACCATATGAAATTATGATCCTCCGTTTACAAATGCCCCCGGGGTGCTATTTCGTGGCATATGCTATTATTGTAATGATGCCGTCGTCATTGCAGTAAGAAACCTCGAGGATTGTGAAGTTGCTTTCTGCAGAGGCTGTCGGCCATGTTGTTTTCATCCTATAAGAACAAAGTTATTTGCGAATCCACATTTGTTCGTTATATAATGAACAAATGCTGTATATGAGTTAACATTTTAAACTTTATTATATTGCACATTGGGTTTACTTTTTATATTTTGAATACATACGCCTAGTTTTGAAAAATATTTAGAAATAAAAAATTAAAAATGAACATTTTATATTTATTTCTATAAAACTAATTAGGAATTCGAAAATCAATTCTAACGCGCAATTTAACTCTTCATAAAATGTAATTTGTTTGAAAAATTCGTTTACAAATAACTGTAATTTGGATACGAGCGTTCATATGTCCAATTCTATAATAACATTGTTCTTATGGGATTAAAACCAACATAGTCGACAGCTTCTGCATAATCTTAAACTACTGACTAATTGCCTCTACTCGGATGAACCAGTTATTATGTTTATTGTTATAAAATTTAACAAAGTAAGTGTGTTGTGAAGGTTAATTTACTTATACAATTCATCCTATTTATTTACCTGTTTCGAGTCTACAATGAATCTTAGCAAATAATTTTACTTCCATCTTTAAAGTAATAATTATATTATTATTATTTCTTAAATCTATCTATAGCTTCAGTAAAAAGAACACTGTATGGCCATTACTTATTTATTGGGATTTTTCTATAAATATTTTAAATGTGAAATGTTCAATAACACTCAGATGTTTAATCAAACCCGCTCTTACATGCCAAAATAAACTTATTACAGATGCGATTCATACTCTTACATTAGTTAGAAAATAGGCATTGTATCCATTCCATAAAAGTTATTAAAATAAAATTAATATTTTAATCAAAATAAATATTTTGGATTGTATAAAAGGGAAAAGGAAATGTGACTTCCTAGACATTACTCAATTCAGACTTATAACGTTTCACTAACAATTCCTTTTAATTAACGCTCACAAAAACTCAACCGGGAAAACTTTGTATCATTTTTCTTCGTAAAAGACTATAATGAATGTATTTTGGAACGAATATTGAAGAGCGTCAACAATCCATCAAACTCCGATGATAATGGCCCTGACGTTTAGGTCATTTAAAATGTAGTAAATTCCCCCTACTTTTAATGGAAAAAGTTTCAAGTTAGAGACGTTAATCAGGCTTAAATTCACTCCAAGTGATATACATATTGTTAATTAATTTGACATTAATCTACTTAGGTTAGTTTTATATTATAATATCAAAATGATCGTAAATATTTTCCTTAACATCATGTCGTTAATATGTATCAAATATTTATTACCTATCATCTTCCATGTATAGGTAATAAATAATACTTTCCCAAAACCATATCTCTATGCAGTTTATGATTAAATTAGTCTCTGGTCAACTCGAGGTTATCTTCATATTAAGTTGATCTGAAGAAGAACTAAATAATTGGTTGGATCCCAGATAACAATATTTAATGCTAGTTGTCCAGTTCATAGGACTTATTTAAGGATAAATATTTTCTTTATAAAAATTATTCTTTACTATTCATTTTTCATTATTCATCATTAATTTAAGTGTTATTAAGTTCGTCAAGATATAGGCGAATGTGAGGGGTTTTACCTATAAACTAACATATATCTACGTTAAGTTACGTGTTATTAAGTTCGTCAAGATATAGGCGAATGTGAGGGGTTTTACCTATAAACTAACATATATCTACGTTAAGTTACGTGTTATTAAGTTCGTCAAGATATAGGCGAATGTGAGGGGTTTTACCTATAAACTAACATATATCTACGTTAAGTTACGTGTTATTAAGTTCGTCAAGATATAGGCGAATGTGAGGGGTTTTACCTATAAACTAACATATATCTACGTTAAGTTACGTGTTATTAAGTTCGTCAAGATATAGGCGAATGTGAGGGGTTTTACCTATAAACTAACATATATCTACGTTAAGTTACGTGTTATTAAGTTCGTCAAGATATAGGCGAATGTGAGGGGTTTTACCTATAAACTAACATATATCTACGTTAAGTTACGTGTTATTAAGTTCGTCAAGATATAGGCGAATGTGAGGGGTTTTACCTATAAACTAACATATATCTACGTTAAGTTACGTGTTATTAAGTTCGTCAAGATATAGGCGAATGTGAGGGGTTTTACCTATAAACTAACATATATCTACGTTAAGTTACGTGTTATTAAGTTCGTCAAGATATAGGTGAATGTGAGGGGTTTTACCTATAAACTAACATATATCTACGTTAAGTTACCATTTCCAATACAGAACTTCCTTTATTCCAGGAATACTTCACACGCTGGTGGTCATGGGCATTACTTCATATTGTAATTTGTGATTTATTTAATTTCAATTGTTTTAAATTTATATGGAAACTTCAACTGTAGTAACTAGAAACACGAAGGTTAGTTGTACTGGACAACACTTTGTTAAAATGTTTGGCTTATAAATAATAGACAAGTTACAGTAATAGGAAATACCTTTTAAGCTGTGATATCAAGGGCTGTCAATCTTTACGTACAAATTATAACCTTTATATAATCCAAAGCATAAGTACTTTGTTGGTAAATTTGTTTTATATGACATTTGTTATAATTTTTACTAAACATGTATACAGCATCCGGTCATTGCAAGACGTATTATAATTAATTCTAAAGGATCGAATACAGTTAAGACAAAACAGTAGAGGCAATAAAAAACAATTGCTGCCATACAATAACACGGATGATTGCTCTAAGTACGTGGGGCCATCTCACAGCAGACACCCTGTATTGTTCCCGTTATAAGCCCCTATAGACAAGACTATAACAGCGGCAATAGTTTTATCCCTACAACAACACAAAAGCCAACCAATGAACCTGGACTTAAAAAGTACAGTATGCTATATATCATATATTTGTTATTTACAAATATATGATGTTTATTTCACCATCCAAAGCCCGAAGTTTTTTTTTCACATGGGCTTGCAAGCCTGTGTGTGAACTTTATTCAACGAGTGAAGTACCGACCGTTGGCTCATTGGGGATTCGAACCTTGGACCGAAGCCTTAATCTCTGAGCCACCAAGCCGGGTTATTTTTGTTACGATCATAAGTTATTGTTACAATTAAAAACAGTTCATAATAGATTTTCAGATAATAAAGGTATTTTATCGTCATTTAACAATGTGGCTTGCCCCCCCCCCCCGAAAGATTATTTAATTTTACTTTCGCCAGTTAAGGTTTTACTTAAAAGTAATATTTACGGCCAATAAATTAAATACTTCTCAATGACACTACACTGTATGATTGCGTACTTATTTTAATGTTTATCACTAATCCCATCCACGTCTAGACCTGTCCTGTACAGAACACCTTCATCTGAGGTTAGACCCTCTCGCCCTAAACTACATCAGTAGTACAGACAATAAATTACGTTGAGAGTCATTACTCAACCTTCCATCTTCAGGATAGCCACTGTCGCTCACCCAATCTTATCCACGTCTAGACCTGTCCTGTACACGACACCTTCATCTGAGATTAAACTTTCTCGTCCTAAACTACATCAATAGTACAGACAATAAATTACGTTGAGAGTCATTACTCAACCTTTCATCTTCAGGATAGCCACTGTCGCTCACCCAATCTCATCCACGTCTAGACCTGTCCTGTACAGGACACCTTCATCTGAGATTAAACCTTCTCGTCCTAAACTACATCAGTAGTACAGACAATAAATTACGTTGAGAGTCTTTACTCAAACCTTCCATCTTCAGGATAGCCACTGTCGCTCACCCAATCTCATCCACGTCCATACCTGTCCTGTACATGACACCTTCATCTGAGATTAAACCTTCTCGTCCTAAACTACATCAGTAGTACAGACAATAAATTACGTTGAGAGTCATTACTCAAACCTTCCATCTTCAGGATAGCCACTGTCGCTCACCCAATCTCATCCACGTCTAGACCTGTCCTGTACAGGACACCTTCATCTGAGATTAAACCTTCTCGTCCTAAACTACATCAGTAGTACAGACAATAAATTACGTTGAGAGTCATTACTCAAACCTTCCATCTTCAGGATAGCCACTGTCGCTCACCTAATCTCATCCACGTCTAGACCTGTCCTGTACAGGACACCTTCATCTGAGATTAAACCTTCTTGTCCTAAACTACATCAGTAATACAGACAATAAATTACGTTGAGAGTCATTACTCAAACCTTCCATCTTCAGGATATCCACTGTCGCTCACCCAATCTCATCCACGTCTAGACCTGTCCTGTACAGGACACCTTCATCTGAGATTAAACCTTCTCGTCCTAAACTACATCAGTAGTACAGACAATAAATTACGTTGAGAGTCATTACTCAAAACTTCCATCTTCAGGATATCCACTGTCGCGCACCCAATCTCATCCACGTCTAGACCTGTCCTGTACAGGACACCTTCATCTGAGATTAAACCTTCTCGTCCTAAACTACATCAGTAGTACAGACAATAAATTACGTTGAGAGTCATTACTCAAACCTTCCATCTTCAGGATATCCACTGTCGCGCACCCAATCCCATCCACGTCTTGACCTGTCCTGTACAGGACACCTTCATCTGAGGTTATACCTTCTCGTCCTAAACTATCAGTAGTACAGACAATAAATTACGTTGAGAGTCATTACTCAAAACTTCCATCTTCAGGATATCCACTGTCGCACACCCAATCTCATCCACGTCTAGACCTGTCCTGTACAGGACACCTTCATCTGAGGTTATACCTTCTCGTCCTAAACTATCAGTAGTACAGACAATAAATTACGTTGATAGTCATTACTCAAAACTTCCATCTTCAGGATATCCACTGTCGCGCACCCAATCTCATCCACGTCTAGACCTGTCCTGTACAGGACACCTTCATCTGAGATTAAACCTTCTCGTCCTAAACTATCAGTAGTACAGACAATAAATTACGTTGAGAGTCATTACTCAAACCTTCCATCTTCAGGATATCCATCGTCGCTCACCTTTTAGTTTCTTCGTTAAAATTGTAGTTTCGTACGATAGATATTAATTTAAATAAGAAAATTCATGCCTGTGCCACGATGATTGATTAGTGGATAAAATATTAATGTACTCTTATGGTCCTGTTTAACCACCACAACACTATTTATCGATCAATAAACACGGGACGGACAGGGATTTTCTTCTAAACATTAATATATATATATTATCACCAATTACTAATTTCTTGCAATTTATTCCCTTGAATTACACTTTTCAATGAACAAGTAAAGTTTCTGACAGTTAAATGGGTCCCAATGTTTTAGTCAAATGACTTCTTTAGTGCCAATAGAAGTCTCTTGGCAATTCTTGGTGGCATCCTTCAAGCCAAACCCTATCTTGTATATCAAACATTAACTGTTCTATACCCCAACCTCAACCTCCTATCTCCTATATACTCTTTATCTGTCTTGTTCTATACAGTTTTACAGAATATAGTTAAAGCTAATTTGTGATATTATCGTTACAAAACGCATTATTTTCAATTAAACAACATTATTATACTGTCATCCAACGTTTTTCTATCTGTTTTTCATTTTAAAAATAAGTTTAAAGCTTCATTTTTTTATTTATTTTAAAAATGAAACTAAAATATTAACTTATATTATTTTTCACTACTTTTCCCTCAGATACAGCATAAAAACACAATATGTTAACTGATCTACACTTAATTAATTAGTAATTGTCTCCATAACTTACTCATACATGCTTTAAGAAACCTAAATAATGTCCCCAAATTATAGTAAAAATATAATTGAAAAGTTACATATTAGTGAAGATATATATATTAATTTATTCTTTAACTTCGAAATAAATAAATATGTTTGAGCACAATAAAAAGTGTATAGTAGATAAATAACAACGGCCATAATATTTCTCACAAATTATATTTACTCAGTTTTTCATAAAGCTTTCCTCTGAATAATTTAAGAAGCAAAGTTTGGTTGTGCTTAGTGATGAATGAGAAGTTTGTATTTACCGAGAGAGAGAAAGAGAGAGAAAGAGAGAGAGAGAGAGAGAGAGAGAGAGAGAGAGAGAGAGAGAGAGAGAGAGAGAGAGAGAGAGAGAGAGAGAGAGAGAGAGAGAGAGAGAGAGAGAGAGAGAGAGAGAGAGAGAGAGAGAGAGAGAGAGAGAGAGAGAGAGAGAGAGAGAGAGAGAGAGAGAGAGAGAGAGAGAGAGAGAGAGAGAGAGAGAGAGAGAGAGAGAGAGAGAGAGAGAGAGAGAGTTATGGGGGCTGGGGAGAGGGTAAATTAATATAATTATACTAATCAAACGTTCCTCCTTAACGAACGTATATTCCCTCTGGAAGGGAGAATCTGTAAAGTTAGTAATGAGGCCACCTTTTACGTTGACCTTCCTTTTGCAAACGCCTTTTAATCAACACTTTGATCATTTAAAATCCATTTAATTTATAAGAAAATCTATATTTATGTTGGAATTTTGATTAACACATAAATATAGATGTGTTATTATATAATAAGTAAACTCTAAATAAATTACAAACAATATTTTCTTTTCAAAGCAAATGTTCTCAAAATTAGCTCAAAACTTTTCAAAAACTACGCTTCGATATGCCCCCGTTGGATCGAAGATTCCTTAGCCGGTCACATGTACTAACTGTCCTGTACTCTGTACATAATTGTAAATATAATCGTGCTATTCCCAGGGCCGCATTTAGCTTCATGACACCCTTAGGCCATGCATCTGACAAGGTGCATAAATGAGTAACTGACAAGGTGCTAGCGCTGACATCGTATTGCAAGAGGGAGTAAGAACAACTCGAAATAACTTGACACACATTTACCGCAGTATTGGATGCTACATTGACTGTGACGATATAATCACATCATGTCACTAACTTATACTAACATCCATGTAAAGTACAGTAGTACTGACCACTGTACGTGTATGGGTGGGTGGGTGGGTTAATACCGCTGTACGTGTATGGGTGGGCGGGTGGGTCAATACCATTGTACGTGTATGGGTGGACGGGTGGGTTAATACCACTTACGTGTATAGGTGGGCGGGTGGGTTAATACCGCTGTACGTGTATGGGTGGGTGGGTGGGTTAATACCGCTGTACGTGTATGGGTGGGCGGGTGGGTCAATACCATTGTACGTGTATAGGCGGGCGGGTGGGTTAATACCACTGTACGTGTATAGGTGGGCGGGTGGGTTAATACCGCTGTACGTGTATGGGTGGGCGTGTGGATAAATACCACTCTATGTGTATGGGTGGGCTGGTGGGACAATACCACTGTACATGTACGGGACGGGTGGGTGGGTTACTGAAAACAGTGGTTAGTATTATTCACTTAAGTTTTATGTTGATTTATTGTCAAGATGTTGTGAATAAATATCATTATTCATTATCATTATTCTTATATAGCCCACCCCTACACGTACAGTGGTACTGACCCACCCGCCCACCCCTACACGTACAGTGGTACTGACCCACCCCTACACGTACAGTGGTACTGACCCAACCGCCCACCCCTACACGTACAGTGGTACTGACCCACCCGCCCACCCCTACACGTACAGTGGTACTGACCCACCCGCCCACCCCTACACGTACAGTGGTATTGACACAACCACCCACCCCTACACGTACAGTGGTACTGACCCACTCACCCACCACTACACGTACAGTGATACTGACACACCCACCCACCCCTACACGTACAGTGGTACTGACCCACCCGTCCACACCTACACGTACAGTGTTACTGACCCATCCGCCCACTCCTACACGTACAGTGGCACTGACCCACCCGCCCACCCCTACACGTACAGTGGTACTGACCCACCCGCCCACCCCTACACGTACAGTGGTACTGACCCAACCGCCCACCCCTACACGTACAGGGGTACTGACCCACCCGCCCACCCCTACACGTATAGTGGTACTGACCCACCCGTCCACACCTACACGTACAGTGGTACTGACATTGCTATAGTAGCTTTTTATTATAGCAATGCAACCGTTATACTGCCAACTTGTTTTCGTTTTTCCTCAATTATACTCACGTAAAGTTATAATTTAGTGAATGAAGATATTCAATATTTTGGATCTGTTATGATACATTTTTTGTCTTTATGCCTCTGCATTGAATTTCACTTCTAATTATTGAAGTTACAAACCACAATACTTATTCAAACCACAATACGGCTAATTCGTACTGAAGAAGAATCTTTTGTAAAATAAATTAGTGTATACTAAGCTAATTAGAATGTACGGTCCATATTATGAGCTTCAGCTGGTGCTTTGCCTCCTTTGTTGGTTTAGCAAGTAATTGGAGTAACTCGTAACGCTTTTACTTAGAAATGAATATAAATCTTGTTTTCTGTTTTAATGATGAAAAATAATTTTTCCATCAGAAAATTTTCTTCAAACAGTGATTGACTACAGTTCTTGAAGAAAATAAAATTACAACTAATAAAAAGATAGATTTTAAGTTTAACCACGCTGCAGAGAGCTGTCTGCTTTGCCTGATTTTTAATTAACTGACTGTATTTAAATATTGTTTTAATGCTATATTTTTAATTTACTTGATGAGATGGCTAGAATTCTGTTATATAAATATTGTATTTATGTTATTTTGTGGAATAAAATATTATTCTAGCCTTGTTTTTACTTTTTACTTAGAGAAATTTTGTCATAAGTTAGTGTTTATTATATTTTGCTTGTATAAATTGGTCATTTATTATTTAGTTTTTTTAAATGTAGTTTTAAATTATACCTTGAAACTTTTTAAATATCAAACCTTTCTTAAATTACATATCAAACATCGTTCTGTGGTTACGAAATATATCTGAACCAATATAGGCCTACTATATCAAATGAACTTTAGGCCAACCCTTGAAGAATAAAAAGCCCTTCCTCCCTTTATCAGCCAAATGGCTTCCTGTCACTATCCTCAGACCTGTCGACATTTAACAGGAACATATATTCGTTATTTTACATTTCTATTCCATGTATCTCATATAAAAAGTATTCACTGCTCTAGTCATTGTAATTTATTTTAATAACAAACGGTAAGATATTGAATTGAAAACTTATATTCTTCAAATCTCTCACAGGTCTTGAGTGAAATTTCCCATAAATTACATAAATAGCTTTACTTTTTTATAATAATATCTTATCAATTTTGTAATGCATTTTTTCTTTATTCCAACCAAAAACAAGAAAGCATAGGTCTATAATTTTTTACAAGCTATAATTGACCCAAACAGAAATTGTACATGTTTACTTGGACTGGCTGAAATAAATAAATTTTGAAAGTCTATCATTTACATCATTAAGGCCTGATATTTCTACTGAAAATTGTGGATGTATTTACTTTCTGATTTCATTTACTAACTCCCTAACGAGATGAAATTAATCATCTTGTTTGGTATTCCTGGACATGATGCATCAGTTACAAAAGTAAAAGAATCGCATTCTAGTCCAGATTCAATACTTTATTATTTTACTTCTCTCGCAAAAATACTAACGTGCGACATCCTTTAAGCACCTTTTTGTTAATGCAACTCCTCCTTTATTTCTTAACCAATTTCAATGGTTTAGGTATAAAAAGATTTGCCTCTGTTCGTAGTTGTTGAATAAGGTCTTAATTCTGTAAGATTTTCACCCTGAAGTGTATGTGAAGTCCTCAAAGTACGTTTTTGGCCATAAGAATAACATGGAAAGACATTTATTTTTACACGTGTTGAGACAAATGTTATTTTTATTTATCACGTTTTTGTACGTCCAATTGTTTTCGAGAAATAAGAACGAACAGGTTTTCAACGTAATTTCTCGTACGTTTTATGCTAGTTTGCACACTGATCTTCAGAATTAATTATCCTGGGTTCAATTTTGAAACATGTGTGACATTAATTATTAAAATGAAAATTGATAAAATCTAGTGACGAGTGTTGTTGGACAACATATTTCTAATAACCGCTAGAAACGCCAGGAATAATGTATAAATGAAATTCCGTTTAACTTAGTAAAACTAACCAAACCTTTCATCCTCTTCTATACATACTGCACGGGTGGTCGCTCAACCTTTGTTGTATAATTATTCTATGTTTAACATAGAATACAAATATCGAAATACATTATGAATATAAGTTTGCCTTTAAGTATTTATTTATTATTTTTTATATATAATGTATCAATATTTTTTTTATATAATGTATCAAAGTCAACACAAGGACGGTGAAGAATAAGTGTTGTGTTTAATAGATTGTCAGCACTTATTTGTAAACAGAAAACTACAGTTCTGATGTACTGAATATAAAGTATATTTTCTCACTTGTCAGCAGACCTTTGTAAAGGGTTGTGTATTTATAATGTCAATTTCAGAGTTTTCAAAAAAAGCCTGAAATAGAAACCTTTACAAATGAAACCTAAATAGAGGTGTTTTAAACTGTAAAATTATTGGAGAGTAAAGATGCATTTCATGTTATTATTATAATATTATTATTATATTATAATATTATTATTATAATCATCCTTATATACAATACGTGAAGCAGTTTTTGTCAACGCAACTCCTCCCTTATTTATTGACCAATTTAAAGGGCTGAGGTGTCAAAAAAATTGCCTCAGTTCGTAGATATGCACTAAGGTCTTCATTTTTCCATATTTCACCCTGAAGGGTATGGGAAGCCCTCTAAGTACGTTTTTCGGCCATAAGAATAACACGGAGAGATATTTAAATAAATCTAAAAGTAACAGCTGTTGAAATGTATATGATGATATCCAAAAACTTTTAACAGCTGTTTGAATGTAATATTGTCTGGAGTTTGTAGTATTAAGACGGTTAGATCTTTCATAATGTTAAACCAGGCAAAGTTGTAAACATGGTTTCATTAAAATTTTATTGTAGGGCTCCACTCTACTGGACTGGTTCAACTTTAATGTGGTTATTTTATTTATTTTATTAATATTCAGATGTTGAAACAAAAACAAATAAAATGAACACGTTTTAAATAGGCTAACTAATGTCACTCGATGTTTATACTAATAAATAGGTAACAACACAATTAATGTGAGTGAGATACTGTAAATCAGTTTCATATTGTGAGTTTACGTTAATCAGTAAACCTACTATTATTTGAAGTCATAAGTCACAGGCCGGGGTGTAATGAGCGCAGCGAGTGATGGGGTTGGTTGGCATTATATCCAATCCCCTCGTTGGATTAATATTAATTGTTATGTTGACATTCTAGTCTTTGAGACTTTAAATACTTGATTTTAGTCTCGACGAGAGACGGTAATCTGTAAGACAGTTCTCGCGTGTGTAAAGACAGCTAGGGTCGTGTGGGTGTTGAAGTAAGAATTGAAAAGTCATTGACTTTATTGACCAGTGTTCAGTGACGCTGTCTTTCCGCTACATTACCTTGCTTTTTACTTTACTTACACAAGACTGCATGCGTCTCTTAAACTAAATACCATATTACATTATAACTCGACTAAATATTAATATCGTCTTCATTCTCGTAAACTTTCCAAACTCCAAAACAAATCATTTTGTTTTGTATTTGTCTCTCATTGTATTTTTAACATCTAGTGGTTATTGTTTTGTCTTTAAAAGTTTTAATTTTAAATAAATTATTGACTTTAATTAAAAAATAAAAGATAACTACTAAAAATGTTCTACATATTGTAATAGATTTTATCAATGTCGGACTTCCTATTTATTTTCAAATGCTTTCTGGAATCACCATTTCAGAAAGTCGTAGATCATAAAGCATAGCAATCATAACACTAGTTATGTCAATATCAATAGTGGCAAGCATTATTACCTTGCTACCACTTTGGTGTAATTTATTAATATTTTAAATTGTAAAACTCACACAGTCAGATGAATTGTTTAACTCAACAGTGTTTAACTCTTCTGTCAGTCGTTCGACTAACTAATGCTGATCTTCCTTTTAGTTACACATTTTATTGAAACATTTCATCTCTTGCCACAAGTTTTACAATCTTGGACATTTTCAGGACAATCATTAACATTGTTGTATAACTCGAAACCACAGTTTTCATTGTGTACACCTCTATTAACTTGTAAAAGACTCTTGTTTGGTCCCTCATAGCCTTTCATTTGTTGATTACTATATATGTCTAAGTATTGGACAGTTCTTTAAGTTTACTCTGTTGCTTGTATATTTTCTCCATAAATGAGGCGCTTGATGTCAAAATCATGGCAATTATTATTTTTGATTTCTACTACGATTTGATCTCGCAAATTTTCCTCCAAGCATTTAGTCCAGTACTTGCCTCAGATCACAAGTATTTCAAGTACACACAACTATGTCCAATTTCCATCCTTATAGTTTCAAAATTCCTTCGATTAGCAAATATCATGTGTTACTTCGGTAAAATCCCTTGAGGATGGAAACACTATGAAAATCATTGGTCCTGCCGCAGAGTAAAAGTGGTCATTTTATGGTGTCATCTTCCAGTATACTCTCATGCAATAATGCAATCTCAAACCTTTTCACTTATAATTTCCATTCTTCAGTTTCCTCCTCGAACTTTTCAAACGCAAACCTGACTAGGAATTCGGATGGTACATGTAATGTTCTGTGGGTTCACAATAAAAACCTTGGCATAGTCACCAAATTATGTAATGAACTAACCATAAATCATGAAAAAGTCACTCCAACCTGTCTTTTGAGTAACAAAAATAAGTAAACAAAACTGAAACATATGCAATTCATGGTTTGTATGTATAGAACGGACTGCATTTACAGTTTGCTGATTTGGCTGTAAATTAATAAATGTGCAATAGAGTGGTAAATCTTCAGTACCTTCTGGAGTTATCACACAGACGTTCATACACTGTAGATATTAGTGTAAATGCAGCCAGTTTAATATTTTAAGTGTATTGATACTAAAAATTTTTTTAAAAGTATCACTAAGGATTCTTACGTAGATCTGATTTGAAATGATTAGTCAATTAGTCAACCTGAATTTTGCCACAACAGCATTTTAAAAGCAATAACTTGTAAAAATATGCTCGTACAATTAATAAATATATTGATAAATAATAACCACTCAGAGTATTGTAATTTCCTAATATAAGACTTTATATTTACATACCATACTAAGACTATTTATAAATGTCATTAATCATTAAAGTCGTTATTTCAAAATGATATAATCAAAAGTATAAGAATAAACTTTACCAAAAAATACTGCAGCAAATCAATCTACTCAACTGAAAAAAACAATCTTTGTCGTGGAGAGATGCACAGTTTGGCAGTTTATTGCGCAGGAGTTGAGAGAAGGGCTGCCAACTTTCTGAAATGTCATTTGCCGCAACGTAACGCCTTCATACGTGAATAATGTGATTCATTTCTTATTTTCCACTCACCCAATAATATAAGTAATTGAACCATACAACTACGGTCAGGTTGATAACTTCATGTGTGACTTTTTACTGTTGGCAGTAATTTTTGTATCAAACTTTATTCTTTATTTAAATACTATCTCCAGTTTTCATTTGTTTCACTCGTTTTATGAATACGTCGTTTATATATTATAGAATATTTGGTATAAGGTTATCCATATTAAACATTTAGATTTATTTAAAGCTAGCTGTACCCGCCCGCTTCGCCGGTCATAATATTGAGTTTGATTTAGAACCTAATAGCTGAAAGAATTCGAGCATTTTTGCTTCTTCTACCAATATTAGATTTTTTAGGAGGCATGTCATAAAAATTAAACTGCAAAACAAATAATTATTTATATTATTATATTATTATTTATATTATTATTTTTTATTTTCACGTTTCACCACATGTTTTAATTACCGAGGAAAAAAGGTTAACACCAAATACAGATCACCTGATCAAGTAAAAGTAGTTTGTGCTACACTCTCAAGATGAAATGTAGAACTACAATAAATCAAAACATATACAGTACTGTTGTTGTGAGAACTTCAATCTGCTTATGGCATGTGAAACTACATTAAACCACACAGTCATATGTTTTTTGTAAACAATTCAGATTCTCCATTTGAATAACATGGGATATTTAGGAGTCCGTGGGGCGGGACCCTGTGGACGGATCTGCATCACACTTCACAGAAACCATCTCGGGAGTATACAGGATAACATCCTAAAGTTTCATGGCGATCGGCTGGACAGTTTGGTAGCGCATAAAGGATAGACAGACAAACAAACATACATTGGATTTTATATAATATAGATAAACTATTGTTAAATTTTTAAGTTTTCCTTCTTAATATCTCAGCCCCTTAGATCATCTTGAGGTTTCATAAAAGTTCTCTTAAGTTAAGAAGATTTAAATATATACTCTATACTCTTGGCAGGATTCTCATTGACCCTACTTAAACACCCTATATGCCCTATACTACAGCATTAAATACTTATAAATTTATAATTTCCTATAAATATTTCGTGAAATACAATTGACATTTTAAATCATACTTAATTCTTATTTGAGTAAATCTTATGAAAATTAAAACTTCTTTAATTTAGTTTTATTATCTTTAAAGATATGTGGCCTTGAAATACTCCCATTAAATAAGCATCAACTTCTAAATTACTTCTTAAAAAATAAATTACTATACAAACGTATAGTTGGAATTAACTGTTTGAAACTCTCACCAACATCTCATTTTTACTTACATATTACAACAATTTAGAATCACACAGAGCAACAAATTATAACGTAATTTAGAGAATAACTGTTTAGATTTATAAAGCTTTGGTTCAATATACAATTGATTACCAAACAAGCTTCGTTAATACATTTAAAACTGCTCTTAATAGGTTAGACAATTGTAAACTAACAAGTTGTTGTTTAGATGGTATTTCACAATCAAACATAATTTAATTATGTTAATAACTGAAGAATTCTCCACGAACTTTTTCCAAGGAAAAGTTTTAAAGAACGAGATGTCATGTTCTTGTGATAATGGATTCATTGAGAAAATGGAGGGTGTCCTGGAGAGTCATGGGTGGGGGTGTGAAAGTTCCCTCCTTCCCCTCACCTGCTCGTCTTTTGTTTGATGTGAGGTTTATACCTAGTTATACTCAGCCCATATATCTTTAAATTTCCTTTTTCCCCCAAATGTCTAAATATATCTCTTCCGATTTTTTCAGTACGGAGATTTTTTCAACTATGGAGTATGATTTATCTTGTATGTAACATTTCTTTGCAATACTATATTTTGTAGTATCATTATTCAATTTAATACTTGAAAGTAAAATCATCACAGGAAACACCCAAAGAGATTGTGATTCTTCAAGTGTAATTTTTACTGATAAATTGAGTATCTTAAGAAATACGTGTCTAAAAATCAGAATGATCTTATAAGATAATGAGGTATCACAGTTTTTTATCTAAATATATCTTAGTTATAGCTGTATCTGTTTCTCAACTATGGAAATATCAATTTACAAAACTATTTTACTATTTAGAAAAACTTGAAATATTTAATTTAATATTAGCTCAAGAAATATTGGTATAATAACAAAAGAATCAATAGTGACATATCTTTGGTGATACATTCAGACCTAACACATATAGGTCCAATATTTCTGTCAAAATAGACCAAAGCTGAAACTTGGTTAATACTAGAGTCACCTTGGAACTGAAAGAGGAGCCAACCAACACTATAAAATTGAACAGTTGATCAATAATAGATATAATACTAGTATCATTTTCCACCAAATAAATACAGTTCCATAACTTAAATGATTTGTTCATTTGAATTAAATTAATGCGTACAGACGAGTAATTTCCTGTAATTTAATAAGACTGTGGCCACAAGGACGTGGGTGAGCAAGATATTTTGACAGCAGCAACATGACCGGACAATCCATGCGGGAATCTGTCTCTATTCATCTGTAGAACACTTAGTCCTAGGAATCGACTTTGGCGTATCTTAACAGTGACCTCATAATTCCTTAGGTAAGGTTATTGCATCACTCCCATGTACTGTATCTTTAAAATTCTTCAAGGTCAGATTCCTTATCCTGTAGAAGTATTGTGACCATCTCCAGAATAGTGGTAGGGAAAGTACATAGTTCTTAAACTGATAAACACTTATTAGAATGGTTTAGTATTTATTTTTAGGTACTTACAGTACCTTTTAGTAAATATAAATAAAACTAAATGCATTTCTTTTAAAAAAATACGCAACAAAATTATGAAAAACTCAACTTAATATTTCAATGGGCAGAAACTGTTTGAAAGAGTTGTGAAATTCTGTATTCGTAGGACTTGTGTTGGACAGATATTTTACCTGGAGCCTCTGTACCAGGTCGTTTTGACCGGTACATTTCGTTTTTTTTCGTCGTGGTCTGCCGGGCTGCCTGAGACCGCTTGTGCCCGGCGAATCGCTACTTTGGTGGCCGTTGGCTCGGACTCGGTCGTTCCGTGTTCCAGCCTTTGTCTGTCAGGTTGGCCGTCTTCTAGATTGTTCTCTGCGGCCGATCGACTAAAGATGAGCGGCTAGAGACTCAAAACGTAAGTGTTCATTTTGTAATTTCTGATATCTAATCACCCTTTTGGTGAAAATACTATGTTTAAATAATATTCTGGTTTATTTGTCATTTTCAGGGTTTTGTTAAAATTGTATTCTTTGTCTAGATATTGGTTAACCTAGGTTCGAGCCATGTGCTCAATGTTACCTTTTTAACATTAATTGCTTTATTATATCTGGTTATATTTAATAGTAGTTCTGTATAATGTTTTGTTGAGCCTTTTTTTCAGTTGGAGTTACCGATTTACCATATTTTTGTTCATTGACAATAACCTAGCCTATATGTGTAGTTTGATTTTCATGTATAACATTTTGCTCCTGTATCTATAGCCTAGTTTTCAGTTTGTCATTTTTTTTGTTCCATACGTCTTTTATATTTTGCTAAATTGTAATTTGGTTTAAATTATTCTTAGCCTAAAGTTAATCTTTCACTGTCTTGTTTGCTCCACTCATGTTCTTGTTTGTATCTTCATGTTCAGTTTTGCGAAATCATGCACCCTTATATTTAGTTGTTATGTCTAGTATGTTTGTTGTTTTTGTAGCTTTTGTATTATTTTCTTGTTACTTTAGTGTTTCTTGTTATTTATTTAAGTGCAAATTAAAATTGTGGCCTTTTGCCGTTTTTGATTAATTAATAATTGCCTTCTGGGTAATAAAGTAGTTTTGCTCAGCTGCCGAGTTTTATTTTGGACCCTCCAACTGCCGCCCGTGATCCCATCGCTTGATTTGTTTTGAGCCATCCCCCAGTTGGCACGCTTTCCAGCTTTGGTGGGGGGGATGGGTCTCACCTCCATATTGATCAACTATGACGAAAAATCTCATCTGGGGTTTTTTCTCTAGGAAAAATGTCAAAATTATGTCCTACAAAATAGGCCTATTTTAAAATGATCAAGCTAGTTTATTAACCCACCCACCCACCCATATACATACAGTGGTATTGACCATACCGCCCATCCATACATATACAGTGGTATTGACCCACCCACCCACCAATACGCATACAGTATACTGCACGTATATGAGTGCATATACTGCACGTGTATGAGTGGGAGGGTGGGGCAATCTATTCCACTGTACGTGTATGGGTAAATGAGTGGGTCAATATCACTGCACGTGTATGGATAGGCAAGGGGCTAGTCCCACTGTACGTGTATTGATAAGCGGGTGGGTTAATGTCACTGAACGATTATGGGTGGGAGGGTGGGTCAGTCGATCCCACTGTACGTGTATGGGTAAGGGGGTGGGTTAATCTCACTGGACGTGTATGATTGGGAGGGTGGGTCAATATTAGTTAAACTTTTTCAGTCAAGATTTGTCATGATGGACTATATTGTCTGATTTTAATTGTTCAAAATCAAGTATTAATTCTCATATTAGGTGTAACAATATCAGGTGAATTAAAAACCGTTTACTTTGCTTTTATACATTCCATGAATATTTGATCAAATTATTAATACTCAAAAACAAGTACTAGGCCTACGTATTAGCCTATGTCAAGCATCTGTTGGACAGATTAAGTTAAAGAACGTTCTTCAACACTGGGAATCATTCATTAGTCTTTTCTCAATAAACAAGCTAAAAAGTAATAATCGTTAAAATAAGGTTAAAAATACTTGTTATTAAAATTTAATTTTAGTTCAATTATTTTAGATTTATTGCCTTATTTGCATTAGAGGACTGTTATAAAACCTAGTGAATTGCATCGTTGGCTGCCATAGACTCTTTTTTTTGCATGCAAAATTTACTATTGTTAATTAAGTGCTATATTGTTATTGGCGTTGTTTGCTGTTTTGTAGCATTGCAAATCAAATAATTCTATTTATCAAACAAAATCTGTCAAAATTATACCTTAGGCTCATGTCACATTTACTGTACAAGGAGTGGAAATAACATTTCTTTTGTAAATCACAAACTAAAGTTCCTTTAAAAAAAAAGCACTTTTATTCAGGAATTAAACTATAACTACTTGCCTGAAAAAATTACAAATAAAATAGATGAAATGAAATTAAAAAGGAATTGAAGAATGACATTTCAACTAATACGATTTTTTCCTTTCGTGAATATTTGAACTATAAACATAAATAATAGGTACTGCTGTTTATTGTAATAATAGCTTATGTTTAGTCATATATACAATTATTTATTCTTACTTATTAGTGAATTACTCTCGTGACGGCATTCCAGTACAACATGTTGTTTTTATGAAAAAAGATTGTATGACTAACAATGCCTGGCAAAATGTATATGAGAAAATAAAATTAAGAAGAATTGTTTTTATAATATTTTAAGATATGATTTGAAACCGGAATCCTTTCTTGAAGTACTCAAGAGCTGAACTTTTCTTATTCTTCATATGACTAGAGGTATAAGAAGGTGTTTGTTCTACACATCCATAGAGTTTTATGACGTATTAATGGATAAAGTGTGTAAACCATTTATCACGTTTTTTAGAGTTGCTATCGATTTTCTAAAAACAAGATTGTTCGTCAGGATTTGGTTAAACCTTTTTATTTTAAGGGTTTTGTACAGTCGTTTTTAGTAATATAATTCTAATAGATTTTCAAATGACATTTGTGGCTGATTTTACAAAAAATTTGAAATCTCTGTTCTTTACCAAATCATGATACATTTCACTGAATAATTTAATTACTTGTTTCTGTATAAATTTGTTTTCACTAATGACACCACATTTATTTTATTTATAAATTTAGAACCTTGTAAAAGGCGTTACTATTTAAATGAATTATAAAATGTCTTCCAGTTTTAGGGAACAGATATAGTTAACATTTCATTCTATGGGACAAATAATAGATATAATTATTTTCCTAATGATGGACTTCGGCCTCGGCCTGTAAATGTTGACTACAAATAACAATATGTTAACTGTATAACGTAAAATCACTATATTAAATTTATATACAGTATCTCACTCACATTTCTTGCATTGCGACCTATTTATTAGTATAAACACTCAATGACATTACTCAGCCTATTTCAAACATCATTTAATTTGGGTGAGTCGGTGGCCGCGTCAGGACTTTTTTAGCGCTGGTTCGAATCCGGCCTAGACTGGAAATATTTATCAGTAATAATCACCTTCTACTATTCTGGTTGGCCCCCTTACTCTGTCTGAATAAGTTGCTCGCACAGATCAATAGTCTATGGGGTTAAGAAGGTTAAGAAGGAGGACGGCCTCTCCTTTTATAAAAATTTGCATTTGTTTAACAGCTGGAGATTGATCCTCACTTATTTTGTCAGCTAGATCTGGGTGTGGCCAACTATTGATTGGGTGATAGAGACGAACCAATCAGAATCAAGAAGAGTTTAAAAAAAACTAAGCACAATTAGATGTGTTATCTTTAATTGATCTCCAATACGCACACCTACTACTACTTACAAAGAACAGAATAGAGAATCAGCTGGATTCGGCAATAGTTAAGAGATTCACTCCAGCACCTACACCGATCCACTTCAGCAACTCGAGTGAGCCAAAGAGGTAAGAAATTCTTTACATTAGTATAAACGCTTTAAATGCAATATAAATGTGAATAATATCAATTATTGCTGGTGCTCTTGAAAAGGTTGCTTGGACTTTTGCCAAAACATATGTGGAATAAAACAAAGTATTATTGGTGGCCTTGAAAAAGGCCGTTTTAGTTAGAGCGATGATCTCACTGTAACGTCACATCTTCTGCTCCTACACTGCACCTGTCTTCGAACTTGAGACGAGATGGACGCTTGGACGAGAAAATCCACCATGCCTGCCAAGGTTGCAGCGCCGAGGAAGACGTCTATCCTGGAGGAGGCTTTTAGAGGTGTGATCCTGGATGTGGTCTTGGAAGAGCCAACGATCATGGACTCGAGGCTGTATTCAACGACGGACTCCGTGGTGCCGATTACTATCTCGCCCCTTCCTTCTCCAAGAGCAGCGTCCGAGAAGTCTGCGACTCTACCTCCTTCCAATGAACACTTGGTCACAGAGCTTCTCGTAGTCCTCCTCCTGGCTGGTCTGATGTATCCTCCTGCCTGCTGATTGCTTATGAGGTACTATACCCGGCTACCCTACAGAGAACGCCTTTTGTTTATACTGCGTCAGCATTTTTTGATTTTCTTTAATATCACAGTTATTTATAGACTGATTGTTACCAAACAACTTTCTATCAATTTGTATTTATTCTTTCTAAATGTTAGTATTCATTAATAAGTTAAAACCATGGTGTATCAATTTAAAACATGTATAACTATTTTAATTTTAGACCAATTAAAGTACATCTAATTTCAATCTATTTTTATCCTATTCGTAAATACAGAGATGTTTAAAACAAACATATGGCAAGTTGTTTCATGAAAATAGGTTAATAAATAACAGAGAAATAGAATTTAAACGAGTTTAAATTCTTGACCTTGAAAAAGGCCATTTTTATTCAAAGTATATTGTTATATATTCTTACCCTTTTAAAAAGACAATTTTGTACAAACTCAGTTGTTTGTCACCTGAGTCTCGTCGGAGTCATAAGAGGGGAAATCCAGAACTCCTGCGGTTGAAAGCCCCAGAGTCGGCGTGGCTGGACCCGGACTCGAGATCCGCTGCAGGAGAAGTAGCTGGCTTGCTGGTCTTGGCAAACACGCTGATGCAGGCATTGCAGCTCCCCAAGGTGTCAGTAAAGCTCTCCGCCGGTCAACTGGCTAGCCGAAGCCGCGTGGCAGGCAGGGCAGGCAAGCTAGTATCTCAGCTCCCGCGCCGTCGGTCCGCTTCCCGAGATGTCCGCCTAAGCCGAGATCAAGCTCCAAGGGCTCGGCCAGCGTCTTCCCCCGATTCTTGGTCACGGGGCTTCTCATAGTCCTCCTTAGTTGTCCGTTGTCTCCATACGTGGAGCCTGCTGATTGCCCCTGAGGTACTGTACCCGGCTACCATAAAAAGAACGCTATCTATTTGTGCTGCGTCAGCATTTTTAGTTTTTGCTTTATAGCGCGGTTATATATGAATCGATTTTTCCAATACAATTACAATTTTTTTATTTATAAAACGATTGTAATGAAACAAAATTCATCCTATTTGTATCTTGTGTTACTCTATCTAAACACACATTTAAGTAGGCTGTAAATGATGTTTAACATACCTATACAAGATGTGTATTGTTAGAAGGAAGTCTAACTCCGTCATTTATAAAACGATTGTAGTGAAACAAGGTGAATTATATTTCCATCTTGCAGTTCTATCTACACACATGTTCAAATAGGTTGTATTGCTTCATTCTTTATAGTACTTCTACACTACACAGATCTCGGCTAAATACCATGGATAACGGCAGTTCTGAAGAGAATCAAAGTCGTGTTGTTAGTTCTACAACTTATACATCGAGGCAAGGCAGTGATGTAGTTGAAGATCGACCATCAGAATACACACCGATACAAGTGACGGAGGTTAGCAGCACAATTCAGTGGGATGCGGAAGTTTTCATTATATCTCTGACTGGCTTTTAACTTCTAGGCTTTGAGGATAGTTTAAGACTGAGAGCTGAGGGAAACTACAGAAGCCTCCACTACTTCTCCCACCACTTCCCCCACTACTACTCCCTCCATCATTTACCTAAGAAAATGTTCCATCAGTTCACCTCACTTCCACCTAGACACCTGAACAGGTAAAATCTATTACTGATAAAGATGAATACTAACTTGATGAATATTATCTTTGAGTTAAGGTTTGCAAAACCCGACTGGAGTTTAGAGACTAAATACAAACTTAACAGTATGGCTGAGATTGCGAAGACCGTTGAAAATATCACATATAAACTGAAATTTACAAAAACTGCAACTTGAAGGTTCGGTACGCATTTTGTTGAGTATTTGTTATCAAATCCTCATTGTTGTGTTTGCAGCAGTGTAAGATATCATGAATACTCTTTTATTCTATTACTTGAAAGCATAGGTCGTAGAGAGTGTGGAGAAGATGTTTACAATATAGATATTAAGTTTTATTTGTAAATAAATAATCAAATAAAAATAGCCTTCTTACACAGAACACTTTATATGCAAGAGGCCATTTTTAAAAAAAACAACCACAATGTCCTTGACCTACTTCACATCCACCCATGACGTCACGCCCACCCATGATGTCACACCCGCCCATGACGTGACAGTTACAAATTAGGTCACACCCATGACGACTCAGGCCACCAAGGCATCACTTATATCCATCACAAAATGCTGAATCAGCTGTTGTCACAGAACCGGCAAATCCCACTACTCCTTGTGTATTTCCATGTTTGTATTCTATGTTAAATATAGAATAATTATACTATAAAGGGTGAGGCAGACCACCCGTGCAGTATGTATAGAAGAGGATGAAAGGTTTGGTTAGTTTTACTAAATTAAATGGAATTTCATATATATTTCTTGTATCAAACTAGGTGTTGTTAGATTTGTTGTTCAAAACTTTCTACTAGGTTTTATAAATTTTAATGTTAATTAATGTCACAAATATTTCAAACCTGAACTCAGTAAATTTAATGTTGAAGATCAAACTAACATAAATACGCAGGAAATTACGCTGAAAACGTGTTTCTGCTTATTTCTCGAAAACAACTAGAGATACAAAAACAAGATACATACAAATATTGTTGGTCTCAACGATGCAGTACAATATAATGACATACAACGTAATGAATGTTGCTAATTAAACATTTTGACATATGGTAATTTTGAACTTTCCAACATATGGATCAGGTGGTTAACATCAAAATACGCATAAACGTAGTTATGTGGCATATTAGAGTGAAGCTAAAGAAAATTAGAGGGATTCCTTAAATGCAAAATATTTTTCACAAAAACTGTCACCATTTTCGAACATATTAGTTTACGGCTATTAAAGGGTCAGGGCAAGAACATGATAACGGCCATTTCACTGATTTTACAAGACGGAAAAAACATACTAATGATTATAAATTTCCTGCTGCCTCACGCACACAGTCAGAGAGTAAACAGCATTGGAATTATCAGGTTCTTCCCCTGACACTGCGGACTTATCAAGTTATTCGCCTGAAGGGGTATTTTTTCTTAGCTTATATCTCCAGAGTTATCAGATAATTAACCACACTATTTGGCCATCATATTGTACCCATGATTGCCAACAAAATCAGCTTCAAACTAAAAATAGAAAAAGTTAAGTTATAATTTTATTTCTCTGACCCCTTCCTATGTATTTTTTTTCAATACGACCTTTAAAATAACGTACTATTTGCCATATGTACATATTTTAAAATGTTTAGATCCTAACCCATAACAATTAGTACATATATTTCCATGAAGATATTTGTAATACACTTGCCATGTACTATTTATAAAGAAATAATTTTGTTTTACGGCACTAGACCAAACGTTCACCCTCTATGCTGTACGTCACTATACACCCTGTATATCGGCATTCATTTGTATCACATTTTTTTAAATTATTGTTTATTTCAAAATATTACGTAAATAATTTACTCTTCCTCATCGATTATTGATCTGGTAAATCAGGTGTTTTACAGATCATCTTTTACAATTTTCCTTAGGACTGACTCCCACTATAAGTGTTTTTTAAATTTGAAATGTTTTAACCAATATTTTATGGTTAGTTCCTTCTTTTTTATCAATATGACACAATAATATAATTTTGTAATTAAACATGTTAATTTTATGCCCAATATATATATCTCGTATGATTTGTTGTCGTCTACGATTTGTTAATTATAAAGCTGCGATGTATATTTGGATAAATATCCAAAAGTCATGATTATATATTCATTGATTATAAAATGTAAAGTGACCTCCTGTCACAAAGCTAAGTCCAATCCATCGAGACGTCTAAGACCTGCCTCACTTATTCTGTGTATGCTGACCAATCCCTCAGTAAAAGAGCGCAGGGGGCACTTTGTAACTATGTGATATATTGTTTGGATAGACTCGCCGCACTCACATGACTGATCTACTGTCAATCCCCATTTATACTTCCAGAAATTGCATCTGGCAATGCCAGTTCGGAACCGATTATGTCCAATATTAACAGACTGTTCGACCGATATTAACTCTTTTATGTCCTAATTTAACTCTATTATGCCCAATATTAACTGTGTTATGTCCAATATTAACTCTGTTATGTCCTATTTTAACTCTATTATGCCCAATATTAACTCTGTTATGTCCAATATTAACTCTGTTATGTCCGATATTAACTCTTTTATGTCCGATATTAACTCTGTTATGTCCAATATTAACTCTGTTATGTCCAATATTAACTCTGTTATGTTCGATATGAACTCTGTTATGTCCCATATTAACTCTGTTATATCCGATATTAACTCTGTTATGTCCGATATTAACTCGGTTATGTCCAACATAAACTCTGTTACGTCCAATATTAACTCTGTCATGTCCGATATTAACTCTTTTATGTCCGATATTAACTCTGTTATGTCCAATATTAACTCTGTTATGTCCAATATTAACTCTGTTATGTCCAATATTAACTCTTTTATGTCCCATATTAACTCTGTTATGTCCGATATTAACTCTGTTATGTCCAATATTAACTCTGTTATGTCCAATAATAACTCTGTTATGTCCGATATTAATTCTGTTATGTTCGATATTAACTCTGTTATGACCCATATTAACTCTTTTATGTCCGATATTAACTCTGTTATGTCCGATATTAACTCGGTTATGTCCAACATCAACTTTGTTACGTCCAATATTAACTCTGTCATGTCCGATATTAACTCTGTTTTGTCCGATATTAACTCTGTTATGTCCAATATTAACTCTGTTATGTCCAATATTAACTCTGTTTTGTCCGATATTAACTCTGTTATGTCCGATATTAACTCGGTTATGTCCAACATTAACTCTGTTATGTCCAATATTAACTCTGTTATGTCCAATATTTACTCTGTTATGTCCAATATTAACAGAGGTAAAATAATTACATACTCATTAATATTTATTTTGGCATATACATTTATTTGGGTGTTTGATTTTACAATTCATATTTGTTTTTAAACAAATATTTTCATGTGGTTTTAGTAATGTGCTTTAAATAATAAAATGTTAATCTTATTTTACTATATAAAATTTAAAGTACGGTATAATCATTGCAGTGTCTCCTATGTTGACTCTGTGTGCTGTATTATGTTGCAGTGTCTCCTATGTTGACTCTGTGTGCTGTGTTATGGCGAGCACGTACAACATAAAGGAAGCAACCTTCTTCCCTGGCACAAAATTCAGTTCCCAGTATTCAATTTTACAATATTTACCTTACGTGTATATTCCTTGCCAAAATATTTTCACACACTCTTAGATTCATGTATTTCATAAGTATTTTGCTCAAACGTTTAATTTAGCTATGTAAGTTTTTTAAATGGTAAAATCTCTCAAACTATCAAATTGGTTTTTAATTGAAAGAATAAGGACCCTAAGTGATATTTTTATTGGTAGTTACAACATTGTGAAACATTTTCTGAAATGAAACTATAATGCTATTAAGATGCATTTTTTTCTTTTTCCGCAATACAACGGTTATTTTGAAAAACCGTGTCAAAATTTATATGTTTTGTACTCGTTATTAAAGACCATTAAAGTTAAAACGTGATATTTGTAATGTATAATTATAAAATAATAAATTGATATCGTTAAATAGTGTACAATACAGTACACAATAGTTCATTAAGTACTACATTTTTTAGTATTATTATGTAGTATCGGGGACTGAGTCATGTTTCGAATTTTATTTTTCCTATTATATTTAATAAACCTGTAATCGTGTAAAGTGACTCAACTATTGTCCAGGGTTAACTCATTACGTTGATAGATTACTGAGCCTAAAACTACTGCATCCTTTAATTTTGAAAAAAATCTTATCTCTAGACTTCAATATCGAGTTAGATCCTAAATTACTCTCGCAATAGGAATGGTTTGAAATATACTGAAATATAAAATTGAAATAACTGACTGTTTATATATTTTTATGTTATATTTGGGGGAAAAAATTCAGCTTAAAATCCAGTTGCAGACTCTTTTTAGATGTCTAAGCTTTGCCGGCGTGGTGACTCAGTGGCTAAAGCATCGGACTGCGGAGGGCAATGTCCAAGGTTTGAATCGCCATTGAGCCAACGGTCGGTACTTTACTCGTTGAATAAAGTTCACGCACAGACCTGCAGGTTCATATGAACTGGCGAATAAAGTTTTGTTAAAAAGAAGTAAAGGAGAAGAGGTTATAGAACTAAGGCCTAAAGAGAGTTGGTAATGGAACGGATTTGTCCAATACAAATAAAGGAAGGGACAAGCAGTTGTGAAACTGGAATTAAATTTGCTCATTAGAACCCATAATACTATGATCAGGGTGTTCTGGAATTCTACAATAATATTTATTCTTCAGGTGGATAAAATTAATATTCAGCATATATTCACGATTCAACTGAATGTATTTTAAGAAAATATTCGGTTAAAATGATGCGCCAGTGCTTATTTTTAATTTGTTAGTGAATGTGATTTTATATGCTGTTATTTTATATATTAAGAACACATTTTAAATTAAAACTTTATTACTATCTTACTTATTTATTTTTATCTACACTTAAGATGACATTTGTCAAGATATGGACCAATATGAATTTTGAATGAGTGTAGACGAGTGAGTGTAGTCATTGTTACAAACTAAGGCCGACTATACCTTAGAAAGTAGCCCAATGACTAGCTGATCCCTTTCAAAATATGTTACGACTCTAATTGGAATCGAACTGAATCTTTAGCTTGTGAATGTGAACTTTGACTAAATAACTAATTTCTAATAAGAAAACTCAATGATAAATAACACTATGCTGCGTTATTTACACCTCATTAACAGTGAATTGTCGTATCTTTTAGGTCTCCAAATCATCACAAGCTAGTTTAATATCAATTGCAAAAAAGTAGAAGTAAAAAAAAAAAACTTACATAAAGTTATCAATTGAAAACGACTATTTGCCATTTCAATTTCTACACAACACAGCTCGTTACTTCATTTGTGTTAAAAATGAATGTCTTTATATTCACGTAGTTTTACTGGTATACTGTTTGTCCTGTTTACAACGATAGATCTTTACGATCAATAATATTTGCATGTATTTTACTTCAATTAGTTGTTATGCACCGTTTACATTATCTAAGTAATTCTGTTTTTTTTTTTTTTTTTTACACTGAGAATTATGTATAAGAAAACAAGGAACTGGATGGTCAAGATATATTGTTACTGTACTGTATATGATTTTACAAAAAAAATCTCGACCATAATACAATTAAATTTATTAATTCTTACTGATGTTCACATCATTCGAAATTGGATGTAGTTTGTCCGTTGCGGATGTTGCCATACCCCAAGGTAGATGAACTGCTTTGGTAGAATATTCTGTTATGACATGTAGTTTGTTTGTAACAATGGAGTTTTTTTCAAATCATGGATATCGATAAAATCTAGTCTTTCTTCTTTAGGACAGATAAATATGTGCACTACATTAAGTCAGCGATGACTATGTAGCACACACACAATGATAATGCAAAACATGGTGTGTGTGTGTGTGTGTGTGTGTGTGTGTGTGTGTGTGTGTGTGTGTGTGTGTGTGTGTGTGTGTGTGTGTGTGTGTGTGTGAGCGCGTGCGTGCGTGCGTGTGTACGCTACATAGTCGACAAATATATCTTGAAGTAAGTAAATTTAGTAAATATATGGAGTTGTCTTCAATTAGCCAATTGATTTGAGGCTGAAAATCAACAAATCACAAATACTGAAGTATGACTGACGTCAGCTGTGAGGCCGTTAAACATATCATTCCCAATAGAAAGCTTGTCGGATTAATTGGAACGGCTGAATATTCAATGTAATTAAGCCCTCATTCCACTTGTTTGGGAGTCAAAGGGTCACGTTTAACAACGAGGTTTACTGAACTTTACCTATTACACAATAAACGAGTCTATTGTATCCGCAATTTGAATGAGCAACAACTATCGCATTTGTATTAATAGCACTGATCTTATTATAAACTATCATTTAGTCAAACTATATACATTATCTTAATTCGGGTCGGACCGTATCTGATATCCATGTACATATTGCCAACGTTTCGAGTACATTGTATCACTTATCTCCAGAGTGACTCACTCTGCTACGCGATTCACAGAGAATATTATATATGGAAGTACGGCAGTTTTAATCTTATCTGGAGGCTGGTTTTCTTCTCCTGTAATAAAACTGTGATTAAATTTTTGTTCTTGTTCCTTAATACTTTTTTAATACTCTGAGGATCTAGCCATGAAGATGAGTGCTGCAATGTACTCGAAACGTCGGCAACATGTACATAGTGTACACAGCTATTACATACGGTCCTACCTGGGTTACGATAATGTATATAATTATTCCATATGTTGAATTATTTATTCTTAGGACACCAGTTACTCAAATATTGGTGAATATGAATTTAAAGTGGCATGATAAGAATATTAATGATATTTTCTTGTTTTATTACGGAGTCTTTGCTGTTCTGGTTTAAGTAGAAAAACACTCGTAGATTATCTGTATGTTTGAATATGGACCGACTTTTCCTAGTAGGTCTAAATAATTTATTAGTAAAAAGCAAGTGAAAATTTAACAGCCAAGGGTAGCTTATCACCTTTTTAGCTTTCCTTTAATTATCATGATTAGGAGGCTATTATTAAATAGTTCTTTACACGGGTAAGTAAACCTTGTTTAGAAACAAAGACACATTCACAAAACAGAATTACCTCTATCTCTACAATGGAATCTAAAAGATCAAAATTGGAAAATAAATTAAACTACTGTTGAGATACATATCAGTAGATGTTATATTACGATGGTATTCATTAAAATACTTCAACTTCAACAACTTTAGAATATTTTGTTTGTACTTGAAAATGGTTAAACAGTCGAAACATCATATGTGCATAAGTACACGTAATGCCTAATTAAATATTAAACATGAAATATTTATACAGGTATAATGATGTATTACTATTTCTGTTATAGATACGAGTGAGATGCACTGAGTGGCTGAAGTGAGACAGAGAACTACTCTTCTCTCACTGTGTAATTCGATTAAAAATGTTCATGACAACCACGACGATGGAAGGCCGCAGTAGCAAGCCCCGCCTTTTACATCATTGTTTGGTTTGATTAACGCTAACTATTTAATCTTTTTTAAAATTTTTTAATTTATTCAAGCTTAAAACTATTAAATTAAATCATTATTTAGTGTTAAAATAACAAAAAAACACAATGAATAATTAATTATAAAAACAACAAATAGCAATTTAACAAACTTGTGTAGTTTATTAAAGTTATTATATATGTATATATATATATATATATATATATATATATTTATTTTTTAACTAAACGCTGTTGCGCAAGTTGAACACTTGAAGGCGGAAGTTAGTCACACTCGTGAAGTAAGGCAGCTGTAGTAGCAAGATTCCCCTCCGCTGCTGGAACTCCTACATGCGCTAAATACCCGTCACTAACTGTCGGGCCCAATCATAGTGACGAGACTACAACCAATATTTACTAATAATAATTTATGTACATAATGTATTTTGAGAGCTATTCTAGTTATCTTTGTATATGAGCAGAGAGGAAGGATCCCGCCTCTGTGGGATAAATTTCTGGTCATTAACTGAAGAGTCTGCAGAATCTGTCGGAGACTGTCAGCCGTGTTGGTTTTAATTCCATAAGAACAATGTTATTTTAGAACCGGACATACGATCAATTCAAATCAAACAGTTATTTTTAAATGAATGTTTTCCAAACAAATTGCATTTGGTCTAGAATTAAATTGCACGTTGGAATTGCTTTGCAAATTCCTAATTAGTTTTATAGACAAATATAGAAAAATATTTAGTTTGAAGTTTTCATTTTCACCTATTTTTTAAAAAGAGGCGTATATATTCAGAATATCATAAGCAAACCCAATATTCAATATGATAACGTTTAAAATGACACCACATACCCAATTTTTTGTCAATAGATAACAAAAAACGGCGGACACGAATTGGACAACTTTTGCCTACCCTCGCCAATCCCCGAGCACGAACTGGACAACATTTTCGAAGCAGGTCAAGGGGCTGAGCACGAACTGGACAACTTTTCGGCTCCTTTGAAAACCGAAGTGCCTAATCTAGCGTTAAATAAGCGCACACAAACAATCTGAAAACTGCTCGCTCATGTAAAGTCTGTAAACAAATATCCCCCATAAGAATAACAGAAACTCAGAAACTATTTGCGTGAAAGTTGGCGAGCTCATTAACTGCTTAGTGTATTGTCGCATGGGGTGGCACGAAGTTTGCGGACAGCTGCACCTCTACAATAATATACCTACTAAAATATTTTACCATAATTTCTGGACACCATAATTAGGTTAGGTTAGGTTAGGTTAGGTTAGCTGGTCCCCTCCTCGTTCACTGTGCACGACTTGTATTTCTTGGCCCTCCATCACAACAAATAAAAAGATTTTACTATCACTTGAGCTCCTTACAGGCACAAAACTATAGGCTCCTCACAGTCACAAAACTATAGATGTTTGCCAGTACACCTTTCCAGAGCAACTGATCAACTTTCAAACTAAACAAAGTATGTGACATGTGTGATTGGTGAACAACCTGGGGAACTCCGGCGCTGGGGTCACTGCACGGCCGCTACATTCTTTGCGCACTTGGCCCCCGCTGCATCTAATCCTTTCTAATCCTTCCTGCATACCACCCTCTCTACCTGGCAGGGAAAGTTGTCCAGTTCGTGCTCGGAGATTAGGAGACCTTTTTCTGTCCCTTCCTTAAAATTGGGAATGTTGTCCAGTTCGTGCCCAGCCACAAAAAATATGGATTTGCAAATAACATTGTTCTTATGGAATTTAAACCAACATGGTCATTAACTTAATTCAAAATACAAAAAACAGACCGAGGGAATCTGGCGGGTTCCCGCACGGGAGATATACCACACTTATGTAAGTGGGACACTCCCGTAACTTGTTTAACTTCTGTCACACTTAATAACTATGAACTATATAGCACTTAACCCTAAATCTGCTCTCAGGACAGTTTGAACATGAATATAATATGAATAGGCCTACTCTTTCCACTACGTTCATGTTAATTTAAGTGTTTACATTTTAATTTGGTGTTGAGGAGATTGTAGGCGATATGTTCTATGCTCGGCGTCTGTTCAATGGTTGCCATTGACATGGACACCACTAGAGAATTCTGAGGTGTCCATGTTGGATTGTAGTCAAGTTTCAGATGTTGTGTAGGGAAGAGAACTGAGTGCCAGGCTTGTCAGTTGAAAATCAAACCAACACTACTTGGTTCGGATTCCATGTAAAACTGTAGGTCCCTTAGTTGCCCTAGCTATTGGGTTATTAATCGTTATTAATATTTATAGTTCTTTCTAGGGAACAGTAGACCTTAGTTAGTAACAATGACTATATTGGTTCATCTTCACTAATCACACTCATTCGCCCATATCTTGACGATCGGCTTCTTAGTAATGAATAATCATGTACAATCAAAAACTTGCTTTGTAAGCAGATCTGGGGTGGTGGCTGATAAAGCATGCTTATTTTACTGTTTATAAATAAGCCCTCAATATTTTGATAGAAGTTTCATTAAAATAATTAAACATTTTTTACTGTAAATAGAAAATTATCACATAACACTTAAGGACTTAATTTTATTTGGATATTTATGTTGTTATGTATTTGTTTATATATTTTATGTAAAAATGGGTCCATAACTTCTTATATAGCTATTATCATTACTTTAAAATAAATTAGAGCTAAGTTTATACATTGCATTTTTAGGTGAAGTTAGGGTACAAATATATCAATGCACTACTTTTATTCACAACATGTATCTGGTAAAATTGATAACGTTCAATAGTAAACATTCACAATAATGACAGCAACATAACAAAATCACCTCAACCAATATAGGTGAGGAAGGAATTGTATCCTTCAAAGGAATGCCTTAATATAAATATCTATCAGAACTATGTAGGCCTATTAAAAGTTAAAAAGTTACCAATCATATTATTTTACCAGACGAAGTTAAGGCTAAGAAGCCTCTCTAACACATTACCTGAGTATCGAACCACCACAGTGACCGGGCAAGCAGGCGTTGCAAGGAAGGGATCGCTCAGACGGTCACCCATCCATGGGACAGCCACGCTCGATTTTACTTAACTCCGTTATCTTGCGATAGCGTCGATAACGGACCTTCCAGTCAAGGCCACTGGCCCATATTACATCGACAACTATCTATAAAATTTAACAATTTTATGGATATACCGTTTAATTATAATAAAACTATAATAAAATTATAATAAAACTAATCTACGTATTATTATTACATACTATTATGTTATTTATAATAACATAATATAATAACATAATAGTGAATATATAAGTGACAAAGGAAATATTAATATAACTCTAAATATACAAAAATGTTTAAATAAAATAATTTATAGTAAAATTAAGCATAAACATTAATTTGTAATTTATTTACTTCTGGGTTAAAATAAATCTTTATTAATATTGTAAACAGCATAACTTACAGTGTTTATGTAAATAACTACAGAGCTCCTGTTGTGGCAAACTCTGCGACATAAACCAGAACAGACCGTGTTCGTACGAACACCATGAATGAAACTCTCAGGGGGGGGGAGGACACTAAGTTTATAAGAGAAGCAGTCTAATAAACTTTCTGAACAGCTTCTGATAATAATAATAATAATGGCTTTATTGCAAACAATTGTGTATAAAGGGCGAATATAAGACTAAAAAGTCCTCTCTTACTATTAACTGTCTCTACTATTTTGGTCCTTTATTTATGAAAACATTACAGAAAACACAAAAAATACTCAAAATCAAACATTGGAAAAAGTAATAGGTCCTGTTTACTAAGGACGTTGTTGCTAAACTTTTGTTCTGATGTAAAATCTTTGATCAACAAGGAATAAGTAATAATGAGTTGAGTGGACATTTAATTTACATATGACAAACATCACAAAATATATTATCTACAATAATAGACATCCCTGTGAGGATATTTCACCATTGATAAATGTATGAATACTTAAATTAATTATTAAGCAATATATTCAGCCAACTTTATCAACCTACTTCCCCCACTCATTTGAACCATAAATAGAATAAAGCAATCCAAACACTTTCTTACTGACTTATATTATTAGAATACTCGTATTATACCATTCCACCTCCAACGCCAATGAATGTTGTTAAAATGTTGTATTATGTTTAAAATATTACCTACGTTGATGGATTCAAAGTAATTGGTACAATCCAAAGATCCAAATCAATATTTCTTTTAACTTCCAAGGCAAAGTGTTTAAAAAAATAAAACAGTGATTTTTCTAGCAATAATCTTTGGAAAACTCCATAATGTTAACAATCATGAAAAAATCTAATTCTAAAAAACTTATCTTCAAACATGAGCTGATACTCGGTGTGTGCTACGTAGTTGAAAAACTATCACTGATATTTTGCATTCGTGATTGTTTGAATACATGTGTTTAGATTAGAACGACGTGCTGCTGTACAATCGAATGTTACACCAATCAATTACAACAACCAGTGTTGTTTGTGTTACAACAGTTAAACTGGCCACGACAACACGCTACGTGGGCAAGTAGAGCTAACTATAAATAAAGCTATTATTGTTATTATTATTATTATTATTGAACTGACATCGGTGTTTGAGTTGGAAGACCTTTAACAGTCAATACATTTATTCTTGCATCAACATTTACCTATATTAATAATATTTAGAATAATTGTCTACTTCAAGTTTGAAAATAACACATTTACGGTTATTTGATCATATTTATAGAACAGTTAAAATATTCAATCATTTTATTTATCAAATACATGTATACATTTAGTGGTTATATAGCTCTCTAGGCTATCTAAGAGGCGTTTTCATACAAACATTATAAATTTATGTACATTAAACATTAATATTATGTCAAACAAATTTAAATATTAATTAAATACATATGACTGCAACATAATTGTTATACTGTAATTAAATTTATCAATTTTCTGTAATTAAATCTTGACAAAGTAAAACATGATTAGTATAATGACTAAGTCTTTTGACAAAGTATAATAGACGGTAAGATATTTCTCCAATCATCCAAGAACCTACATAAGACTTGTGAGTGACTTCAAATTGGAGATACAAATATGTTAATGGCTGATGTATAAAATGTATTCTAGTGAGATATTAACGGTAAATTTAACTCAATAAAAATAAAAATTATGTCTTGGGCAAATAAATGTGAATGACCCGATATAAATTTTTGATAGAAATAAAAATTATACAAAAAAGGACAGACGTTAAATTTGTTTACTTTGATGGACATTCTTGTTCATGTAGCTACATGTGGTCGTGAAGAGCGATTTGTGTTGACAACTCCTAGAGGTAAAATTTACAAATAAGGGGTGAGTAAGACAGACGCACCCTTCCACCGCCAGCCCGGCACCGCCAACTACACGTGGGTGAACTTTGGCCAACATTACTAGTTTTATTTCCTTCATATTTTTTGGATAATCATGCATTTTCTAGACAATTCTGAAAATACGATTTCTTGTTAAAAAAGTGATATGATTTTATATCTTTTGAGGATGTCGATTTCAACTACAGAAAATAATTTTTTTACCGAAAAATCAGAAATCTGAAAGAACATTTTAAAATGTGTATTTTTAACAATTTTGCTTTAATTTTACAGGTTTTTATGATTTTAATTGATTTTTCAACAAAATTAATTTTTTCGACCTGAAAAATATACTTTTTACTTACCAGACCAAATTAAACTTATCCTAGTCAACAATAATTTATAATTACTAGGGAAAGCCCCTGCACACTTCACGTGCCAACCTCATTTCTCGTTACGCCTCGGCCTTCGACCGTAAGTTAATGTTGACTGTATAACTTAAAATCACAATATTAAATTTCTTTTCATTATTTCACTCATATTACTTGCGTTACTACCTATTTATTATTATAAAACCCCAATTATAATACTTAAGTATATTTAAAATGTGTTTATTTCTTTTTTTTTTTTTTTTTTTTTTAAATATGAATATTAAGTAAATAAATAAAATAAAATAATTATATTACCATTGAAACTTTCAAGTCCAATTTAGCGAAGCTCTGCAATCGAATGTGAATAAAACCATGCCTACAACCTTCCCTGGTTTTATATTATGAAACATATAACCTCCTCAATATTACAAATAATATCATTTTTTACATTCCAACTGCTGTTACAACTTTTAGGAAATCATTATTTACAAACAGCTATCATTTATCGATACATTTAAATCTCTCTCCATGTTATTCTTAAGACCGAAAAACTTACTTTGAAGGCTTCCTACATTCTTCAGGGTGAAAATGTTGAAAAATTAATACCATATTGCACAACTACGAACAGAGGAAAATTTTGTGACACCTCAACCGTTTAAATTGGTCAAGGATTGTCGTTAAAATTGGACGCCTGGCCTCCGGGATGGCCTGTCGACCATCCCTCCGGCGGGAATATATGCGAATTTGTTTTTGTGGTTAGTCATAGCTCATATTATCATTTTGCATACGGTCCCTGTTGGGGCGCGAAAGGGTGCACTTGGTCTTTTCCCGCTTCTTTTCCTAAAGAGTGGGGAGTCTAAAAAAACAACCCCTTTCGGTCAGTCGCAGCGTACCGGCCGATGGACTCAGACGTACATTTTACAACACATTCTTTCTGTACACACAGTACAGTTGTTTACGCCGGCATTATCAGTTACATTATTCCACAGTCATATTTGTATCACATAGTTAACAATAAACATTACACTTCCTTCAAGTACATACTTAGTGATTATTCTGCCCTCACCTAACACCTCAACAGAAAAACGCGTTAAGGACACACCGGTGCGTACAGTCCCCGTAGGTGACTTGCCACAAAAGTGGTTATTCAGTGATATCTCAAGAAATAATTGACGTAGACCAAAATAGTTTTCAATTTCTGGTTCACCATAAAACTACATTAATTTTTTTAATGATAAAAACAATTTTCTAAAATTGTGAAAATTATTTTTGTCATAAAATGTGATTTTCACGGAATAAAGTATTTTCTAAGAAAATATGGACATGATTTTCCCTACTGGCGATAAAAAGTCAAGATTGGCGTCTAGATACTGCATAGATTCCAAATTATTATCAAATAGCAGATACGATTATTAGCAATTACGTTAATGTACATTTATTTAGCAAAGAATTGAAAACCGGGTTTCTTTCATTATTTGGATTGAGATAGTTAAATAAAATATAAGTTTCACGTTCTAAGAAACGTACAGTTTTTATGAAATGACTTTGTTTGGCTTTACTGCTCATTAAATAATGGAAATAAAAATATTTTATTTTTCCTTCAGTGAACATTTATGAAAATTATGTTTTGATATAACATAGTCAATCTAAGCCTACCTATAAAGAATAGATATGGATATTTTCCTTTTTAATCGCGAATATTTTAGACTCAGCAGATAATGTATACTATTATTATTATTTATATTTGCCTCATGAAAAAATAGACTCATTATATATTTACATTTTTTTTTTTTTATTTATTCTATATTGTATTTAACTTGCAACTAGCCATGCTACTTGTAAATGTGGTCAGTTAGTTTCCAAAAAAATATTTGGTCTGTGATACATTTTGTTTATGGAAATAAATTATTAATACCATTTTTATATATTTGGGTGTACGGTAGGTTCATATGTGTTTTATGCAATGCATATTATCAGTCGCGTTAAACTTATACACAAGATTCTTTTAAATAAGTGAATATTCCATTACCTATTTAAACAATTATTGTTATTTTGTAATCAGTACAAAGTACACTCTTTAAAGGTAAGAGATCGTTGCTTCTTTTAAGTCTGAGTAAAATGTTATGACCTTTAGTAAAGGGCACGACACGGATTTAAGATTATGAGACTCTTTATAACACTCTTTTAAGATAATCTTGTTCAATTTTACGACCAGACTGACAGAAAAGTTTTATCCGAAGGTTGTATGAGTTGTTGTTTTGTATTCATAGTTTATCAACGTTTGGAACCACCATTTTTGTTCACCAGTAGCTTATTTTGTTAGTAAACTGTAAAAAATTGGGATTTTAATCATTTTAATTGAACTTAACATAATATCTTTTTATTTCTTAGTCTATCTACGCCAGAGTAATTTTCAATTTGGATTCTAACGTTGTTAAGGGACAACGGTCCAAACCCCTCAATCATATCTTTAGTGAACCCCCCGGGATTTGAACCCGTTACCCTCTGCACAAAAAGCAGATGTGCTAACCACCAGGCTAGCAAGAGGCTAATTGATATATGAGTATATTTATCATTATATTATTCATTATTATTATTATTCATTATCAGTATGATGCCGATCGTCAATATATGGGTGAAAATGTGGGATTTATATACGTGATGGTATAATATGATGATAATTTAAATTTTATTTACTGCCACTGAAATAAGGATGAAAATCCCCTCAGTGTAAGAAGATGTGAGTTCATGTAAGTCGAATTAATAACCAAGTGGTGACCAAGTCAACGCAAAGTAGACGAGGAGTCTAAAACGGTCTAAAATGGTGGTACATAGGACATGCTGTTGCCGATACTGAAAAACAGAATCTGTCTTTTATGAAAGCTAAAGAATAAATGCAAACTTTCCAACACTACTTTTAGGGAAGTATAGATGTATCGAAAACCATGTAAACATTGTAACAGTTGAAAAAAATCATTAATTTTTTGAGATTTTTAGGTTAGTTAAAAAAACAACCAATCATACAACAATTTATACAATGCATACTTCAATACAGTGCGTCCTTTTGAACCAAACAAGATATATTTTACTATCCTTACCAAAAATTTTATTAGTAATGATAGGTAGGTAATATTTGGAGATTTCCATTTCTTCAAGTTTTTAGGAAACAAACACAACCTTTAGACAGGTATAACAAACTCCTCTCGTCTTCAAGTATACTAACTAACTTAGCCTACACCTAAAACTATTTCTTTTCCTTAACCCATACTAATAAAATAGACTAAACTCTACATGCTTAGATACTATGGATTACTGTTATGAGAGTCAAATTTTCTTAGAAACTATTACACATAACATAATTATACAAAATATAAAACACAATATGAAATAAAAAATAAATGCTAACTATTAAACTGAACAACACACAGAGCAGGTTATTAAATATACAAAATATTCAATGAGATACAAAATAAATGCAAAATATGAAAATATTCATCAAAGCACAGAGCAGGTTATTAATTAGACAAAATATTCAATGAGATACAAAATAAATGCAAAATATGAAAATATTCATCTAAACACAGATCAAGTTATTAAATAAACAAAATATTCAATGAAATAAAAAATAAATGCAAAATATGAAAATATTCATCAAAACACATATCAGGTTATTAATCAGACAAAATATCCAACTTATCCAACCAGTTTCCAACTCCGCTGAGGCTGGGGGAAGGGGTCCTCGCACCTTTAAGGATTAATTTTATTAGTAATTAAAACATATGTTCATGTAAGGATCCATAGTTGGTAACAAGGGATCTTACGTGTTGGGATTGATGCAAGTACGTTGTGGGAGAAGTCTGTGACGGCTATTGGCTACTTCATCACCCCTTCAACACATATATGTAGCCTTTTGACTAAACAATGGAAGTCAATAAAACTTCACAGCTACATGAAATATTGTTAGCTTTATAAAATGAGTTAATGCGTTACTTTGAGGCTGTCTTTAGATAAACATGATTCATTTTCAATTTCATTCAATACTACTCTAATGACAGTATTGAATCATACATACAGTAGAGTATCCATATATTGAATAAATTACCTAGTACAAGCAAAATAAATTATGTAACAGCAAAAACTATGAAGATTGACTGATACTAACCTTTTCTTTTAACAAATACAGTAAATAAATTTCAACGATCTTTAACTTTCCTAAAATGTGTAAATCAGATCAAAAACTAATTTATTCAATATTAAACAAAACAGAGACATAGCAATAAACAGTAGAATAATATTCCCTCGCAAAGACTGCCCGTCTGTGAGCGAGAAAAGAGCCCTAAATCCTCAGTATCTTAATAGTTTCTTTAAATAAAATAATGGTTAGTATAAAATATTTAAAATTAATTCTCAATAAAGCAAAAACATTTTACAGAGGAACAGTAAAATATTACTTTATGTTAAATTTAACAACAAAAAGCTATTGCACATATAACCAAACTATTCGAGGGAGAAGGATATTTTACTATTATTCTTAATATTTATAAACGATTTGTTATATCAATCTTTTGATGGAAAAATAATTGCTTTTGCAGATGATATTGCATTACAATATTCAAAATCGTGTTGGGGGAAACATGGGAAAGTTTGAATACAGACTTGAAAACTCTCTATGAATGGTGTCATAATAATAAAATGATAGTAAAAACTTCAAAAACAAAGTTCATTAATTTCGATTTTAAAGGATATTCATTTGATTTTATACTGAGATTCCACCAAATTAATAAAAGTATAGGTAATTTAGATTGTGATTGTGAAATTATTGACCAGGTTGAAGAGATAAAATACTTAGGCGTCATAATGGATGAAAAACTCTCTTGGAAACCAAATGTTAACCAGCTTCAAATTGAACTTAGGAAAAACATTAGCAAGTTCTACTTTCTGAGAAATAACTTGAACACAGAATTTATGCGTGTCCTATACTTGCACTTATACACCCAAGAATTAATTATGCAATTTAAATCTGGTGAGGTGCGGATAAGTTTGTCTTGAAACCACTCAAGATCACTCACTTTACTACGATCATTGCCTTTAAAGCAAAATGAGACTCAGCCTTTCCTATTTTTTTTTTTTTTTTTTTAATAAAAATACTTCCTTTGTCATATTTATTTGTCTTTAACCGAAGTGGTAATAAGGGAGTCGTTAGCCATGAATATATAACTAGAAGTGTAACACATGGTTTTTTTGTTGGAAATAAAGTTAATAAATCTTTTTTCAGAAAGAGCTTTGTCTTCCTAGGCCCAAAATTATTTAACCAACTTCCAACATACATAAAACAGTGTACAAATAATAAAAGGTTTTTGCTGAAAGTCAAAGAATGGCTGTTTACCAAAAGTGAGATTGATAGCTTACTCTCAATATTAATTTAAAATTGTAAACTTTACTTGATTTTTTTTTTCATAGTTTTCCTCTTATTTTAGGATTGTAATTTTTGTTTGTACATAAAAAATATGAAATATAACAATGAATATAGTGCGAGAAATTAGGCTATCCTCCTAGTTAATAATGATTATTGTTTTCAATACTTACTAATCTTGAATCTGAAGAGAACCTCTTGGTATGAAACCATTAATTGTTGAAAACGCATTTAATTGTTTTTGTTTGTTTTTCTTTTGTTTTTACTTATTAATTAATATTAATAAATTAATTGTTTATATTTCAAGATTGATATGTGTTGAATGTAGGAATTAATTTACAGTAAACACATTTTATGTTTTAAGCTTTTTGGTAAATAGCTTGTGTATTAGAAATTATATATAAACTAGGTACCTAAGTAATCAATGTCCTTTTCTATATGCAGATGCTCTGTATATATTATTGTTAGACGTAAGATCAAGGTCACATGTCATTCACTGCAGTGGACTGCCCCTCTATATAGCAACTAAGGAAATATTCTTGTAAGGAAATATTCAGACTGGTTTTAGATAAGGAACGTACAATACAACCTGTGCTAGCCATCCTTTACTGGATATGATGGCTAGTTATTCCTGTACTGATAATTGTAATATCATTGTAACAATTTTTGAGAATAAAATTATTATTATTATTATATGATATACACCTCATATAAAAAATTTCAAAACTGATAGTCATTATAATTAAATGAGAGAGTAAAAAATTAAAGTATTAATAAATATTACAAAGGTTTCTATATTTCAATAACTTATGAGATTAAAATCATAATACAAATAAAAGTACTAAATTGTGAGGTACACCCTATATGATAAAGTTATGCAATTAATTACTATAGGTTTATAGGTTTCATTAAATATTTGAAATAAGAAGTGGTAAATATAATAGTACAAGATTGATAGTAGAGTTTTAAGTACGGTGAACAAATAAGATCCTCAACTGCCGTTGGTCGAGGGACAGCAGTACTCGTTTAAACACAGCAACACTGCACTATCTGCTTTAATTATATGTTGAGATAAATTTATATAAATGTAATTTGCAATAAAAAAATAACTGCTTTCTTCTAACATAGTTCTAGGTCTAGGCACATGGTTTACTCTTTTTCTAGCGCCATGTTCATGTCGGCATTGGTTGCGCAGTGCTGTAACCCAGCTACTTGGGGACGAAGTGTTTGGAAGATTGTAGACGATAGGTTCCATGCTCGGTCCTCTTAATACCGACACGGTGTCCGCTCAATGGTTGCCATTGACGTGGATACTACTAGAGAAGTCTGTAGACACAAGTTTCGTAGTCAAGGTGCAGATGTTGTGTAAGGAAGAGAACTGAGTGTCAGACTTGTCAGTTAGCTGAAAATCAGACCAATACTACGTGGTTCGGATTCTACGTAAAACTGTAGGTTCCACAGTTGCCCTGTTCTGATCTAAGTCGAACATAGGTAGTAACAATGACTACACGCGTTCATCTGCACTCATCACACTCATTCACCACTCATATTCACCCATATCTCTACGATCGGCGTCTTAGAAATGAAGAATAAAGAATGAATGAATAAGGTAGTCAAATAACTATCTTTATTGTGTTTTACGTATATAAGAAAAACTTTGACGTAATTTTTCTCACAGTAATTACCGGAAAATTAGAATACAGTATAAAAGGTCTGTGGGGTATCTCTGACGTTTTCCAAATAGTTTTTTATTAAGAAAAAAATAAATGTAGGTTATAAAAGAACTGGATTAAATTTAAAACTTTTTTCTTGTTAAGACAAAATGATAAACAGTTTTATTCATTAGTCTAAACATATATTAATCATGTTATTTTCATTATACTAGTTTTAACATAAAAATTAGTTGCTAATTTTTTGAGTTGAAATCAAGACACAACAGACTTTTACAGTTTACTGATCGACACAAGTTTCATGGTAACCCTCCCAACAAACCTGGTTAGACTGTTAGCTTTGACGTTGAATATCTAACATTCACTATTAAACACACATTAATTAGTTTACTTAAAATTCTACGTACCACATGGTTTTTATATTATTTAATTTAATTTTAAAGTAAATAAACTAAAAAACGTTTGTAACGTTTGTTTTGAGATACAATACTGAAATTCAATTTAGAAGTTGACCGTAGAATTACACGCTGTACTTACATTCTTACATTCTTACATATGAGACGCCGACACAACGTTGTGCGTATTTTAAGGCGAATATGAATGGTTTTATGAGTGTAGGATGAGTGTAGATGAGTGTAGTCTGGTTACTAACTGAGTTCAACTGTTCCTCAGAAAGGGCAATTTATTAATAGCCCAACAGCCAGGGCAACTAAGGGACCTACAGCTTTACGTGGAATCCGAACCACGTAGTGCTGGTCTGATTTTCAGCTAATTGACAAGCCTGATGCTCAGTTATCTCCCCCACACAACATCCGCACAATGATTACCACCCAACATGGACATCCCAGACTTCTCTAGTAGTGTCCACGCCGATAGCAACCACCAAGCGGACGCCATGTCGGTATTAAGAGGACCGAGCATCCAACCTATCGCCTACAATCTCCCAAACACTTTGTCCCCATGTAGCTGGGTTACAGCACTGCGCCACCAGTGCCGACAAATGCACTGGTGGCGCATTTGTCGGCACCAGTGCATTTGTAATATATTATTAATTTATATTAAGGTATATAAACTTAAACAGTTTATATACCTAAAATAGTGTGTTTCAAAATGGTAACTGTGTAAAAATTTAAAACTTAGATAACCTAGACGCATAGATTTTACATAAAAAAATTGTGTGGGTTATTTCAAAATAAATATAACAATACGTCGTTTTCAAGATTGAGTGATAAATAAAACATTTATTTTTATTTAATTTCAGTATTAGATCTCAAACATTTAAGATATTTAAATATTTGTATAAATCACATATAGACATACAGACAAAAATTTTATTAAGATAGGACACATGTTTGTTGTATAATTTGGTTGTTTTGATCTAACAAACAATGCCGTAAAATATCGGACACTAGAAGCTGGACACTGTATGTATGTATAGATGCCACGGTATCTCACCCGAGGGAACTTAGAGCGGAGCGGTGTTACTACAAACAACACACGAGCAGTGAATGTCCTAATTTCTTAAGTAAAACCAAAAATGAAATGCTAAATAAATATTTTTGTATTGTGTTACCTCTTACGTCTCACAAATAAAAGGGCCGGTGGCCGAGCGGTCTAAGGCGTCAGGACTGTGTGCCTGGGTTGGAGGTAGCTCTAGTTCTAAGGCGTCAGGACTGTGTGCCTGGGTTGGATGTAGCTCTAGTTCTAAGGCGTCAGGACTGTGTGCCTGGGTTGGAGGTAGCTCTAGTTCTAAGGCGTCAGGACTGTGTGCCTGGGTTGGAGGTAGCTCTAGTTCTAAGGCGTCAGGACTGTGTGCCTGGGTTGGAGATAGCTCTAGTTCTAAGGCGTCAGGACTGTGTGTCTGGGTTGGAGGTAGCTCTAGTTCTGAGGCGTCTGGACTGTGTGCCTGGGTTGGAGGTAGCTCTAGTTCTAAGGCGTCAGGACTGTGTGCCTGGGTTGGAGGTAGCTCTAGTTCTAAGACGTCAGGACTGTGTACCTGGGTTGGAGGTAGCTCTAGTTCTGAGGCGTCAGGACTGTGTGCCTGGGTTGGAGGTAGCTCTAGTTCTAAGGCGTCAGGACTGTGTGCCTGGGTTGGAGGTAGCTCTAGTTCTAAGGCGTCAGGACTGTGTGCCTGGGTTGGAGGTAGCTCTAGTTCTAAGACGTCAGGACTGTGTGCCTGGGTTGGAGGTAGCTCTAATTCCAATTCAGCCAGTACTGGAAAATGTATCAATAATATTCACCTTTTACTGTACTGGTTAATAGTCTATGTAAAATGAGTAGAATAAGGAAAAGAAAGAGATCGGCCTCTCCTTTTTGTTTACAGTAAAAAGAAAACTCTTTGTAAGCAAGATAAAATCGAAAATTACATTTTTATTTTAAATTAGTATTAATATGAAAAGATATCAGTACGATTGATACTAAACTTAAAAATCACATCTCAAAGCAAATATAAATCTTGAAAGAGACTAACTAAATTACAACTAGTTTAAACTAGCTGATATATAATTTCTTGTTATAAATTGAATGATAAATATAATAAAGTACCCTTTTTATTCATTTTTTATAAAAATATATGACCGGTTTCGGCTCTTAGGCCATCTTCAGATAGTAAAGATATTAAAGGCATTCATATTATCTATATTTTTTATGTATAAATTATCAATTGTTAAGTAGAATATGAATATTACAAGTCATTGATAGGCAAATAGTACAGTATAGTATTAATTTGGATAATGTTATGAATGCAGTCATTATTTAGAGTAATTATTAATAGTAATATATTTAGGGTTGATACGTCCCTCGTTAAACTGAAATTGTCAATGATAAAATTATTATTTTTATATATATATTTGTATTTAATATAATAGGTGAAGATGTGTTTGCGTGGTAGAGTTAGTCTTGAGGCCACTGCTGGACGCCGGTTATGTGAGTCACGTAAATATCACGACTCCAGCGAATGGCCTCAGAAACACATCTTCTAGAGAGGGTGGTCCCATAACGCTTAGAAATGTTGAGGTTACGTAATGCCCTCCAGTTGTAACTGTCCCAAGTGCCCAAAGCTCCAACGACGAAGGCATCCACAGATACTTTAAAACCTTCCGTCGTTAGGACCCGGGCAAGTGGGGCGTAAGCGGCATCAATGGCCTGCCAGCCGTCCTCATAGGCCAAGGTGACATCGACAATGTTAATAATTTTGTTACGTTGGTCGATGACCACCAGGTCTGGACGGCATTGGGCCACCCCCTCATCAGTATCGATTTCTGTGGGACCCGCCGGTTCACCCGGACTTCAACTCCCTCCTTTGGCCGTATAGCAGCGACTAGCTGGTCTAAGATGGCATTGTGCCGCCTCGTCACTCCAGTTGCCAGGTGGACTTGGCAATGGCATAAGACGTGGGCCGTAGTTTCATCTTGACGCCCACATCTCCTGCAGCAACGGTCGTTGGCGGCACCCCAGCGTCGGCAGCCGATAAGGGGGAGGACATTTAGCCGGGCCCTGTGGATGAACCGCCAGTCAGCGAATCTTGTCGTGACTAATATAATTCATATTATTTACTATCTGAAGATGGCCTATTCAATTTATTAAAATAGTAGCCCTAACGTGAACTAGTTTATATATTTTCTTATTATAGATGAATCAAACTCTACGGTTAATATTTGTATATATATATTTTAACATAACTTCATTTACTTTCTATTGGATTTAGAATTTGTGGCTGGGACCATATCTCGACGTTATTCTACTTGGATCACTCAGACGTGCTATGTTACTTTTAGGAAATAGAGACTTTAAACAGTTACTGTTTGTATATGGCCGGGTGGGTGGGTCAATACACTGTTCGTGTATGGGTGGTCGGGTGGGTCAAAACACTGTTCGTGTATGGGCGGATGGGCGGGTCAATACCACTGTACATGTATGGATGGGCGGGTGGGTCAATACCACTGTACGTGTATGAATGGGCGGGTGGGTCACTACCACTGTACGGGTGTGGGTGGGCGGGTGGGTCAATACCACTGTACGGGTGTGGGTGGGCGGGTGGGTCAATACCAATGTACGAGTATGGATGGGCGGGTGGGTCACTACCACTGTACATGTATGGGTGGCGGGTGGGTCAATACCACTGTACGGGTGTGGGTGGGCGGATGGGTCAATACCACTGTACGGGTGTGGGTGGGCGGGTGGGTCCATACCACTGTACGTGTATGGATGGACGGGTGGGTCACTACCACTGTACGTGTATGGATGGGCGGGTGGGTCACTACCACTGTACATGTATGGGTGGGCGGGTGTGTCAATACCACTGTACGGGTGTGGGTGGGCGGGTGGTTCAATACCACTGTAGTGTATGGATGGGTGGGTGGGTCACTACCACTGTACATGTATGGGTGGGCGGGTGTGTCAATACCACCGTACGTGTATGGATGGGCGTGTGGGTCACTACCACTGTACGGGTGTGGGTGGGTGGGTGGGTCAATACCAATGTATTTGGTAATTGGTATTTGGTATTTAGAATATTTACTATTTATTTTTCCTCAGCTACTTGCTTAATAAGTTGCTGAGGTTCATCATGTACTACTGTATATAAACAGTTATCTCTTTGATCAATGTATATACTGTAAATTGTTGTAATTGATGTATTTTCGACGTGTAAATACATCCGTCAACTACAATTCAAAAGAAATGGAGCTCTTACACGTTGAGCCTGAACTAATACACTTGATACAGTAACTCACAGAAACGACGCCATGTTTTATACAATGTTGTGTGAGTGGTTAGAGATGGCAACTTATGTCTCTCTGTTATTGCTCAATAAATCATTCGCTCTGTCTGTTCTTCGGCAAATGGAATCTTTCCAATTTTTCTCAGAACGGAATCCTGGAATAATCTACATTTGCTACATCATGAAAAACATATGAAGCATGAAAAGTCTTATGTTTTTCGATGTCGTGTATTTGACAAAAATGTTTATGTCATCCGACCCCCCTTGGTTCATTTCAGTCGTTGTAGGGTGGCCTAAACCAAAACGTTCATTCATTTATCTTTACCTCTTCCTCTATTCAGATTTATTCAATTACTTTAGCTGTTTTAATACTTAACAAAGTCGTAAAGTTATTTTGAGTCGTATAACCACCTGTTTCAAGTAGACGGCTTGTTTTGTTTTAGAGAAACAAACAGGACAAGACTTTCATCACTCAATGATGGTCCTTACATAATGCTTCCCTAAATACTTGCATTAATTCTAACAATACGAATTTTGAAGAATACTTTCTTTCTTATCAATATTTTTTTTTTTTTTTTTTTTTACTTAAATTCTTCCCTGTTCTTCACCCCTGTACTCTAATAAAAGAAGTAAAATTGGGGGAAATAGGTACAATAAGGAGTGTATTCCTAACTAATATAATTTGTTTCATTTAATTAATATTTATATTAATAATTTTCTTTATGTTTTATACTTTTATGTTTTATAAAATATATATGTTTTATACTTTATATATTTTTGATAAAACATAAGTAAAATAAACTAGCTGATAATTTATAATGAATGTAATAATTGTATATGCATTTTAAATGTGGTGGTTTTGATACTTCAGCAAAATAAGTAGAGCATACGATTGTAACAGGTCCACCTAATTGACGATTAAATTAATTAAATTTAATAAAATACAAATTATTTTAATGAGGAAATAGGTGCATTTAATTAAAACAAATACAGAACATTTAAATAAATTCGGAAATTATAGCAAATTAATAGCCAACAAATATATAGAATTGGGTAGGCAGATTTATTCAATGGTAGTCTTCTGAGACACCTGAGTAAACAACATTCCAAACATTGCATTGGAGACAGCTATCGTAAACAAAAGAGCACATGGACAGACCGGAAGTTTAGCCCTGAACCCAGAGCCCTAGTCCCTAACTTAGACTGGCAAGGGACGCCAGCCAGCCTCGTTCACTTCAATTCAGTCTGATGTAGTGCATACACCTTCTTTGTCACCGCGGGTGGTCGCTTGACCTCAAACCCGAATTATCAGTTTAAATGTTTTTATCGAACATGTTTTAATTAACATTTTAAAGTCAATATTAAGCTTTAAAGTCAACAGTTATACTATGACCAAGTTAGAACCGTCTTTATGTAATTAAATGTGAAAGAGGAGACCACGAGGAGCATTAGATGAAGAAAAAACTTAAGATAAGTTTTAGTTTGTAAATTAGTTTAATCATTTTTCTAGATATCAGTATCAAGTAAATAAATTCATTTGTTGTACTAGTAAAATTCATATATAAATAAAAAAAATGTAATAAATTAGCTTTTTCAATCTAGAGTCTTATTTATTGTAATTTACAGCCTCACCAATTTACCCATAAAATATAACGACCCTGAGATATTCTAAATAAATTTTAATTTGAGTAAGAAAATACCAAATTAACAAAAACTTACTCTAATGTAACTCATCAAGTAAACGAGAGGTTACACAATGGATATATTAATATTTTTATTTTTTCAGGTAATGAAGGAACCTAACGATTTGAAACGTTTTATATAATTTGATCCGTATGTTACTATTGATAGATAATGATAAATAAAAAACTATAAAAGCAATATTACAAAATGCTGATTGCAATGTTAGCAGGTTTACTGAATTCTTAGAAGACACGTTAAATCCAGAAACGTAACTTAATATGTATAAAGTAGATGGGTAGGCCAATATATCGTATGACTGTGCTAATTGGATGGTTTTTGACTCGTATGTGTAGAGTAAAGTTTAGATCAATGTATCGTATGACTCGTTTAATGGATGGTCAGGTCATCTACTCGTATGTTTAGAGTGAAGAATAGGCCAATCTATCTTATCACTGTGCTGAATGGATAGTTAGGTCATCGACTCGTATGTTTAGATTGATGGGTATGTCAATATGTCGTATGACTGTGCTAGATGAATGGTCGTCGACTCTTATCTGTAGAGTGGATGGATAAGCCAACGTATCTTGTGTCTGTAGTTGGATGGTTGTTCATCGACTGATATGTGTAGAGTGGAGGGTAGGCCAATGTATCATGTGAATGTGGATGGATGATTAGGTAATCGGTAGATTTTATGGGTGGAAAATACTTTAATACGGATGAGTTTAGGTGATGACTGTTCTGGATGGATGTACGAATATCAAACACAACAGTGTTCCTAGAGAGACAGGCTAATCGATGACCTAAGCTAGTGACCTTATTGAGAAGGATCTCGAGTTGAAGAATATGAGGCTTTACAGATTGTATTACGAGGGTAGATGAATGAACTTTTTATCGTGGCGTTTTAATCTACAATGATAGTATCCATAGTATAGTTCCATTACTGGTGGTTTCTATTCTAGATCTAAGAGTTACAAAGTGACCAATTGTTTTTACAACTTCTATATTGTAGGATACCATCGAGTTTTGTCGTGCCATCGTCTTTTGGTCTAAGTTGAGCTACAAAGTGATGTTCATGCGAGAACTTACAACCAATATTCAAGGGACTCTCTGTCTATAATCATAAATTAAATCGTAAAATATCACGCTATAGTAACATTTAAAAGTGTCGCAGTAATTTCCTAAAGGGGTTTTAGATTCTTCAGTTAATCCCTGTTCAAAATTACAACGAGACTAACTTTTCCAACTCCTTTTTATTTTAAATGCTGTTTTATCTGAAAACAACCTCGCAAAATATTTTACCCCTGACACAATGTAGTAACGTCAGTACATTGCAAGAAAATATATAAAACAATGAGGGGGTAGTAATCTGAACGCTGCCCATGACGTCATTTCACACTTTTACTACATACAGTGGAAAAGTGTAACTTGCAGAAATCTTTCAATGTGGTAAACAAGTTAGCATTAATAAAAATCTGTCAAAAACCCTAGATGATATTTTTTACATATTTTGGTTCTAAAGATATTGATGCAGCTGTTCTTATAAATTGTAAATTTTCAAATCAAATAATTCTTTTTTACAACACCTGGTCATATAATAGCATGAATACATTATAATAAACAGTTTAATTATTTGGTCAGTAATATATTTTTTTTATTCATATACAATTTGATTTATTAAATGTAAATTTTAGATTCAGTAGCTTAGGATTTAAAGCTTTGTTTTAAAAACGTTACTTTTTTACATGCAATATGAACTCATTTAGTGTTTGATAATTAATTTGCTAGTGATAAAGGACTGTTGTATTCAAACGTTATCTTTTAAGTTCGTTTGAGGTGACATACAACTTAACAATTTTACATCGTAAAATTATACTTTGTATGTAAATTACATAGTTTGTGGCATAGTTTAAAAATTTAGGGTGCAAAAAAATGAGATGAGCGGAGTTGAAATATTCAAACTGTAAGTGAGCTACTTGCAGGAATGCTCTTATATTAATATTTTCTTACAAAAGCTAACATTTTAGAGGGCCAATACCCTTTCTTAAGCAGCTTTTTTTGAACCCACACTATTGGTTTTCATTTTAAAATTCCACAAAAGTTGAGATAATAATGTAGTTTAAAATACAGTGACCTATCTTTAAGGATGGGTTTTATAATTCAACCGTGTATTAAGTCTGGGATTCCGCAGATGGAGGATCAATACGAGGTTCCACCTGTTGCTTGCTGTGATGTCACCTTCTCCTGTTTGCTCTGAGTTACAGTTTAGGTTTACTTTAATATAGCTTACAGAAACCCATTTGTAACATCACTTGAAAGCCTTTCATTTTATCATAATTTATAAAATAAAATTCTTCTCGGTGCATTTTGATTAGTTGAACTTGTGCTTTCAACAAACGTGGTTTCACTTTTTTCCTTCAGGAGAGTTAATATTTACGTATTTTATAATTACGTTGGGTCTTAGAGTATTATGTTCGTGTTTACTTACAAGGTTAACATACAGTGGTGTTCAACAGTATGGTTGAAAAACATTTAGACTACGTTCAGGCCTTTATATAACCATGAGATTCTTCAGATGACACGTTCAATCAACCAAGACAAAATCATATGGAATTTCTTTCATTGTAATTATTTTGTATTTTTGGTGATTGAGTAGTTTCAGGGATTTGATAGGAAACTAATTTGGTATTTTCTCTACAAGAAGATGCATTAGATGTAAATATTTATTGAAATATTCATCTTTAGCGTATTTGAAATGTTCTGCGGGATATACACTAATAAACAGCGCATGTCGTTGGAGGACTGTCAAACACTTATTCTGAAGTTGAGAGGGACACCGTCACCATCATACGAGTATATATGGATCATCAACGTTAGTTAGGTTTTATGAACAGTTATGTTTAAAACGTTAAAGGTCGTGTTTTACCTGGCAAAGTTAGGGCTAAGGAGCCTTCTTTAACACTTAACCTGGGAACCAACGGCCCAAAGGTGACTTTCCAAACACCACCAGTGAGCGAGCGGGTGGGCTGCGTGCAAGGATAGGATAGCTTAGACGTTCACGCATCCAAGGAACAGCCATACTCGATGTTGATACACATCATTGTATAGCGGTAAAGTCGGAACCCTTCGGTATGACTCAGCGGTTTTATACATGCCACTGGCAAAGTATAAATATATGATTGTGTCCATTACGTCATTGGATTTGTTTGGGTAAAGTCGTAATGACACAGGTGTAGTAGATAATGAACTGTTCAATGAAATAATTCAACAATGGGTACTCCCAGAAGAAAAAATAAAAAAAAAATAAAAAAACAAGATTAATTTTAACTCTGCGTCATTTATCATCAGTATTTTGAAATAAGAACTTACTTATAGAAAGATAGAGAATGATTCAATCTATTGCATGTAACAAAAATTAATTCACACTTTAGCCATACTAATATATTGATCAAGAAATTATCATCTTAAAGTATAAATATTGTATTCAATATAAATCACGAGACGAGATTAATGGACGATAAGATTCGGATTGTACTTAGACATTGGTTTGATGGCCAATAGTTAAGTATTATTAACTTAAAATAGTTTAATTCCTTAGTTCCACGCCTTGTTTATACTTGCAAATAAGGTAAAATTGTTTTTAATTATAGGTACACTTACAGGTGATTCTCTGAAAACTATTTTATGAAAAATAAATCTTCTAAAATCAAATATACGTATATTCAAGAATCTTCGTGAAACCTATAGCAAACAATAAGTACAATGCGCTTTTGAAGCAAACAATTCGTTGCCCTTATTCTCAGTTGACTGATTTATCAATGTAAGCAGTGCTCCATGTGTGCTACGCTTGTTCGGGCTAAGTTATTGCTTAGTCTACAAGCATTATTTGACGAACGCTCAGTTTTACTGTTCATTGTCAAAGCTACCCACACTCTGCACATTGTGTTGTAATATTTAATAAAATTTTAAATAACTAAAATGTAATGATAGTAGTTTTACCTCTAAATCAATATTTTGGAAATAATTGGATAGCTATTAATAAAATCACAGTTTTCAATCGCAATGTATATTCATCATTAAGAAGCCTATCGTCAAGATATGAGCGAATGTAAGTGGCGAGTGTAGATGAACGAGTGTAGTCATTGTTACTAATTAAGGTCGTCTGTTCCTCAGAGGAACTATTTATTAATAGCCCAATAGCCAGGACAACTAAGGGGCCTACAGCTTTACGTGGAATCCAAACCACATAGTGTTGGTCTGATTTCCAGCTAACTGTCAAGCCTAACACTCAGTTCTCTTCCCTAGACAACATCTGAACCTTGACCACCAGCCTACAGGGACTTCTCTAGTAGAGTACACGTCGATGGCAACTATTGAGCGGACGTCGTGTCAGTATTAAGAAGACCTCGCAATGTCCTCAACACTCTGTCCCCAAGTAGGTGCGCCACCAGTACCAACTGCATAGTAGGTACTTGATTTTACATAATTTAAGATTAACGTAGTGGGAAATTACATAATATTTATGCTCAAACAATCTTCAGGTTAGATCTAGTGTTAAGTGCTATATAGTTCATAGTTATTAAGTGTGACAGAAGTTAAATAAGCTACGGGAGTGTCCCACTTACTTAAGTGTGGTATATCTCCCGTGTGGGAAACCGCCAGATTCCCTCAGTCCGTTTTTAGTAGTTTAAATTAAGTTACTGACCAGAAGTTTATCCCACAGAGGCGGGATCCTTTCACTATTCTCATATACAAAGATAACTAGAATAGCTCTCAATATTTACAGTATTTATATTTACATAAATTATTAATAGTAAATATTGGGTATAGTTTCGTCATTATGATTGGGCCTGACAGTAATTGACGAGTGTTCAGTATTCAGCGCATGTAGGGTAGAGGTTCCAGGAGTTCCAGAATGTTAGAATTTGCATCGTGAAATAATAGTGTCTGAGTAAACAAGAATTTTTCAATTTTGCTGATATTTTCTTTACGATACGATATTTCCAGGTAATATTTTATTTAGATAATACCTTATTCTTTGTATTTTCAAGTAAAATTTAAAACTTGGAAAACTATACAGTTTTATCCCTATTATATTCGAAGAAATAATGTGCCTGAGCTCTGAGAATACCGGGCTGTTAGTGACCTTTGGCTAGAGAGGTCTTTAGTAAATATTACTTTTTATCATTTACAGTGAATTTTAAGCCTTTATTTAATATCCAATATATAAAATCTGCTAGCTGATAAAAAACAGCTTATTTGTAAAAATAACAAAAGTTATAAAATATTCGTTGAATATTTTCATAATAACTAACCGACTACACATATGTTAGTTAATTCATTTAATTGTAATATTCTTATTGCAAACATTTTTGTTTGTTGTTACTTTCTTCCATATGCGTTAGCATAGAGAAAGTAACGTGGTCGTGAAAAAAACCTTTTTACAAATTGGTCTAAAAATCCATTTAAGGGTCCTCTGAACCCATAAAAGTTCTTTTTCCTAAAATAAATGTTGGTGTCTGTGCGTATGTCTGTAAGTGTGCTTGTGCAGTTCACTGGAGACCAAATGGATGGATCAATTTTTTGTGAAATGTGGTATGTATGTGTACTTAGCGATTATCTCCAGACCATTTTTTTACTTTTTTTAAATTTTAGATTTTTTATTTTTATGGGTAAAAAACAAACAAAAATAGAATTTTCTCAAACACGGCTCTAACGATTTGGATTAAATTTTCAAAAAATATGTGCATTACAATTTAAAATATTTTTGTAAAAATCACATGTCTCTACCTTTAATATTTTTGAGTTATGGCAAAAAACATATTTGGGAATCAAACTAGCAATTTTCAGTTTTGATTTTTTAGTGTTTAATATGGGAGAAAGTGTATGCCAATTCTTTGGAACCATTTATTTTTATCTATAAGAAGTTTCATATATTTTGTCAATAAGCTGGATTTATAAATTAGATAGCTGTTTGATTTGATATCTATTGTAACCATTTTCCCATTTTATATAGAAAACATTACTTCATTTTATTAAATACTTTATGCATTATACCTATATGTTTAAATCACCTACAACACTCCACCCAGTGGCAACTAACAATAAGGCATATTAGCCCTACTTGTAACTATCTTCAGTTTGTTTAGAGACAACGAGGCTAGCACTATTTTATTCTATATGTGTTGTTATTAATGATAGATTTAAAACGGAAAAGTATGAATATTACTATTGCAGGTTATTGTTGATCTTAGGTATAACAATAGTCCATATTCTTCTGAGTTCGACCTTATCAATTGGTTATGTACATTATATACATTAATTATTGCTGACGTTTAGAACTCTTTACATAGATGTATTTCCACGGTAACACAACATTTGGCATACTGTTGATCAGTGTTCAAGTGAACAGTTAATAATTGCTTAAGTGATCAATTAATCATTGTTTAAGTTATCAATTGATCAGTTTGAAATGATCAATTAATCGGTGTTCAAATGATCAGTGTACAAGTGAACAGTTAATCAATGTTCAAGTGAACAGTTGGTGAGAGTTCAAATGATCAATTAATCGGTGTTGATCAGTGTTCAGGTGAACAGTTGATCAGTGTACAAGTGAACAATACATCAGTGATCAAGTGAACAGTTGATCAGTGGACAAGTGAACAATACACAGTGATCAAGTGAATAGTTGATCAGTGTGCAAGTGAACAATACATCAGTGATCAAGTAAACAGTTGATCAGTGTACAAGTGAAGAGTTTATCAGTGTTCAAGTGATATAATCAGTGTTCTACTGACTATACGTACATTTACGTACAAATCAGTAGATCAGTGATCAAGTGAACAGTTAACTATTGTTCCAATGAACAATACATCAGTGATCAAGTAAACAGTGTATCAGTGTTCAAGTGATATAATCAGTGTTCTACTGACTATACGTACATTTACGTACAAATCAGTAGATCAGTGATCAAGTGAACAGTTAACTATTGTTCAAATGAACAATACATCAGTGATCAAGTAAACAGTGTATCAGTGTTCAAGTGATATAATCAGTGTTCTACTGACTATACGTACATTAACGTACAAATCAGTAGATCAGTGATCAAGTGAACAGTTAACTATTGTTCAAATGAACAATACATCAGTGATCAAGTAAACAGTGTATCAGTGTTCAAGTGATATAATCAGTGTTCTACTGACTATACGTACATTTACGTACAAATCAGTAGATCAGTGATCAAGTGAACAGTTAACTATTGTTCAAATGAACAATACATCAGTGATCAAGTAAACAGTGTATCAGTGTTCAAGTGATATAATCAGTGTTCTACTGACTATACGTACATTAACGTACAAATCAGTAGATCAGTGATCAAGTGAACAGTTAACTATTGTTCAAATGAACAATACATCAGTGATCAAGTAAACAGTGTATCAGTGTTCAAGTGATATAATCAGTGTTCTACTGACTATACGTACATTAACGTACAAATCAGTAGATCAGTGATCAAGTGAACAGTTAACTATTGTTCAAATGAACAATACATCAGTGATCAAGTAAACAGTGTATCAGTGTTCAAGTGATATAATCAGTGTTCTACTGACTATACGTACATTTACGTACAAATCAGTAGATCAGTGATCAAGTGAACAGTTAACTATTGTTCAAATGAACAATACATCAGTGATCAAGTAAACAGTGTATCAGTGTTCAAGTGATATAATCAGTGTTCTACTGACTATACGTACATTTACGTACAAATCAGTAGATCAGTGATCAAGTGAACAGTTAACTATTGTTCAAATGAACAATACATCAGTGATCAAGTAAACAGTGTATCAGTGTTCAAGTGATATAATCAGTGTTCTACTGACTATACGTACATTTACGTACAAATCAGTAGATCAGTGATCAAGTGAACAGTTAACTATTGTTCAAATGAACAATACATCAGTGATCAAGTAAACAGTGTATCAGTGTTCAAGTGATATAATCAGTGTTCTACTGACTATACGTACATTTACGTACAAATCAGTAGATCAGTGATCAAGTGAACAGTTAACTATTGTTCAAATGAACAATACATCAGTGATCAAGTAAACAGTGTATCAGTGTTCAAGTGATATAATCAGTGTTCTACTGACTATACGTACATTAACGTACAAATCAGTAGATCAGTGATCAAGTGAACAGTTAACTATTGTTCAAATGAACAATACATCAGTGATCAAGTAAACAGTGTATCAGTGTTCAAGTGATATAATCAGTGTTCTACTGACTATACGTACATTTACGTACAAATCAGTAGATCAGTGATCAAGTGAACAGTTAACTATTGTTCAAATGAACAATACATCAGTGATCAAGTAAACAGTGTATCAGTGTTCAAGTGATATAATCAGTGTTCTACTGACTATACGTACATTTACGTACAAATCAGTAGATCAGTGATCAAGTGAACAGTTAACTATTGTTCAAATGAACAATACATCAGTGATCAAGTAAACAGTGTATCAGTGTTCAAGTGATATAATCAGTGTTCTACTGACTATACGTACATTTACGTACAAATCAGTAGATCAGTGATCAAGTGAACAGTTAACTATTGTTCAAATGAACAATACATCAGTGATCAAGTAAACAGTGTATCAGTGTTCAAGTGATATAATCAGTGTTCAACTGACTATACGTACATTTACGTACAAATCAGTAGATCAGTGATCAAGTGAACAGTTAACTATTGTTCAAATGAACAATACATCAGTGATCAAGTAAACAGTGTATCAGTGTTCAAGTGATATAATCATTGTTCTACTGACTATACGTACATTTACGTACAAATCAGTAGATCAGTGATCAAGTGAACAGTTAACTATTGTTCAAATGAACAATACATCAGTGATCAAGTAAACAGTGTATCAGTGTTCAAGTGGTATAATCATTGTTCTACTGACTATACGTACATTTACGTACAAATCAGTAGATCAGTGATCAAGTGAACAGTTAACTATTGTTCAAATGAACAATACATCAGTGATCAAGTAAACAGTGTATCAGTGTTCAAGTGGTATAATCAATGTTCTACTGATTATACGTACATTAACGTACAAATCAATAGATAAGTGATAAAGTGAACAGTAGATCAATGATAAAGTGAAGAATTGATCTTTGCACAAGTGATAAATTGAGCATGGACTACCTTGAAAATAGACGTCTTTAAGGAGTCTGCAACGCCAGTAATTAATAAGTATTATGTACATAACCATGATATGTGGTATAGCCTAGGAAATTAAGAACTTTTATATATGAATGCCTCTTCAGGGAAATCACATAGCCTTGTTACTTATTAACATAAGCATCCATATGAATTCTAAATGCTCAATTTGATTATCTTCATTGCAATAGACACTTTTCACAACACTCCATAAACCCCACCAAACCTGTGCTATACCTCGGGATCTGTATAGTCAATTGTTTCGGTTTGTGTAAAGCGCTTGAAATTATGAGTGCTTTTTGAACTGATACAATGTTTTTAAATATAGACGAATATTATTTTAACTTTTGAAAATTTGGTCTAGTATTAAATCTCTATACAATCATGTTTTATTCAACCTATAATTTATTAAGAATTTGCTTGGCTTCCAATGAGATATGCACCGAATCAGGAATAAGTGGAGTAAACAAAGTTACTGTCACAAAGAACACAAAATGTTTCTAATTTTAGCTATGTATGTTATAAATACTATACTATGGTATTTTTACTATACTGTGATGAATATGTTATAATATTTAACCCATATGTTTATGCATTGCTTACGTATTAAACATTTCTCAAATGCAATGAAGAGCTACCAGTACAACATTTGTTTATTTGCTTTCAAAATATTCGTCTATTTATACATTTAAGTCCATTTTGTATATTCCTGGGTGTTATATTGAAGTGAAAGATAAGAACAGCTATAAATTTATACTGCACTCACCCTTTTGAAGATTCTGTTTCACCAATCTCTGCAAAAGACAGAATTTTAATGAACACCAAGTAGGTTCCGTTCGATAAATGAAACACAACCCGTTCAACCCATTTATTTAGTGGTGATAAAATTGAACATCGTGATAATTGGGTTGGCAGGTCACAGCTAGTGGCCGCAGGCTGAGCAACAGTATACATGAGTAATGGAAAAATACTTTTTAGTCTTAATACTAATATACAGTTTCCAATTATATTTAAGGTTACATTCGATTGGAGTATTTTGGACAGTTTGATAAATTGCACATTGTGTGTGGATTTGAATAAGAGGACCATAAGTTATAAAATAGATATTTATATCTAATTATTATTTTTACTGATTTACTTAGGCCTACTCTGTTTTATTGTAAATCAACTATTAGCGAGTTTCACGAAAAATGTATAGGCCTCGCAGAGCTTATTTTTAAACGTTTTCTCAGGCTCGCTTTTCCTCACTTTAAAATGTAGTTATATTTCACAGTATTTTGAAGTGTTTTTATAATTTCACAAAACAAATTCGGGAAGGTAATTCCATTAGAGATGTTCGAATTGCAGGTGTAACTTTGATATATTAAACACCTCACAAAAATATTTAGACTCTCCCACCCATCCATTCACGTCCATTTTAATGAAATACACGTATTTTGGTAATGGATTGCTACTGGTTGATGAATTATAATAACATCTCATAGATTATATTTGAGTTATTTCTACAATTCAGATTGAGGCTGAAAACTCTCCAAGCAATTAAATCCTATATTTTAAAAATCCCTACAATGTCATATACATTGTAAAACTCCGGTTACCGCATAGAGAAAAGATAGGTCACTAAACAAACAGTGCTGATGACCTATCCAACCACCCGTACAATTACAGTACTGATAATCTACCCACCCACCTATACATATACAGTGGTAATGACCTACCCACCCACACATGCATATACAGTGGTGATGACTACCCGCCCAATCATACATATACTGTGGTGATGACGTACCCGCCTAACCATACATGTACAGTGGTGATGACGTACCCGCCTAACCATACATATACAGTAATGATGATGTATCTGCCTAACCATGCATATACAGTGGTGATGACCTACCCGCCTAACCATACATGTACAGTGGTGATGACCTACCCGCCTAACCATACATGTACAGTGGTGATGACGTACCCGCCTAACCATACATATACAGTAATGATGATGTATCTGCCTAACCATACATATACAGTGGTGATGACATACTCGCCTAATCATACATGTACAGTGGTGATGATGACCTACCCGCCCAACCATACATGTACAGTGGTGATGACCTACCCGCCCAACCATACATATAATAATAATAATAATAACCTTTTTTATTGCGTCAGACAAAGTACATTGTATTGCAATAGTCATAAATGTTAATAAATTTTTAATAAATTAAATATTCTAAAATTTTCCATTCATTCATTCCATCAAAGTCACTTTCAAACATACAATTTTGCATTCAAAGGTCATCCATTCGAATTCTATCCAATTACAGCTCTGGTCTGTGTGTTCACAGGGCCTCCCAGTTGTGTGCCATAAACGCGTCTGTACTATAAAATGCTTCTGCAATCAGAACTTGCTTCAGACGCGTTTTGAATGCCTTAAGCATTGGGGCACTTTTGACCGAATTTGGCAGACTGTTGACAAATTGGGCTCCTGCCTGTGAAGGCAAACGCTCATAAACTACCGTTCTGTGTTTACCAGTTCGGTAGTTGTCTCTGTCTCTAGTTGCATAGGAGTGTATGTCACTACCTCTTATGAGATTGCACTTTGATTTGAAAAAAAAATGCACGTATTCAAGATGTAGAGACAGGGTAATGTCAACAGTTTCAAGCTTTTGAAAGCTGGTTTGCACGACTCTCTCATGTGCAATTTTGCGAAGGTTCGGACTGCCTTTTTTTGAAGAATGAAAATTCTAAAAAAGTATGCGTTTGTGCAACCTCCCCACAAGGCCAATCCATAGGAGAGGTATGGGTAAATTACTCCGTAATAAGCCTTCATCAGTAGAGTACCTGAGTCGGGCAGTATTCGGATAGTTGTCTCAAGACATAGATGCCTGAGGTTAGTTTTGAACACACACTGTCTACGTGAAAACCCCATGTCAACCCTTGATCCAGGTGTATTCCAAGGAATTTAGTCGAGTAGACTTCTTCAATCTCAGTCTCATCCAACATGACTGTGGGACTATGATCTGAATCGGTTTGGCACAAACAAAATTGAACAAATGACGATTTTGCAGCGTTTGTTCTGAGGTTGAGCTTTTGGAAATGTTGAATGGCACTGTTGAGATCAATGGAAATTATCTTTTCGAGCTCTTTGGTAGAGTTCGCGCTGAAACAGAGAGTCGTGTCATCAGCGTACTGGACGAGTCGCCCTTTTTCTACTGATGAACCAACATCGTTAACATATATCAGGAAAAGGAGAGGACTAAGCATGGAGCCTTGGGGAACTCCATAGAAAAGTTTCTCTTCTCCCGATCTAGCATTAGAAATACTTACAAATTGTGTTCGATGACTGAGATACGATTGAATCCACTTAAGCGGCACTCCTCGTATCCCATAGTATTCTAGTCTGTGAATCAAGGTGCTATGATCAACACAGTCAAAGGCCTTTGACAAGTCAAGGAACACATTGAGTGTCTTTTCTCGTCTTTCAATACCCTCCACTATCATATACATATACAGTGGTGATGATGACCTACCCACCCAACCATACATGTACAGTGGTGATGACCTACCCGCCCAACCATACATGTACAGTGGTGATGATGACCTACCCACCCAACCATACATGTACAGTGGTGATGACCTACCCGCCTAACCACACATGTACTACAGTGGTGATGACCTACTGACCCAACCATACATGTACAGTGGTGATGACCTACCCGCCTAACCACACATGTACTACAGTGGTGATGACCTACTGACCCAACCATACATGTACAGTGGTGATGATGACCTACCCACCTAACCATACATGTACAGTGGTGATGATCTACCCGTCTAACCATACATGTACAGTGGTCATGACGTACCCGCCCACCCATACATATACAGTGGTCATGACGTACCTGCCCACCCATACATATACAATGGTGATGACCTAAACTTACAGTCACAATAAACATGCACTTACAGTGGGTTGGAGGGCTAGTGCAGTGGTTTCTAGACACTTCGTTATACGGACATTTTGTTATACTTATGAGGTAGACCTGTACAGTAGAATCACTTTAACAAAAATCGCCTCGCGCAGGTTGCGTGGCGGCGGTAGTGTCTGTGGTGGGGAGTGAGGAGCGGAGCGGAAACAACAATGCGCTACTAGCCTGGCTGCGTATTTTCGGCTAGTCAATGGTGGTGCAGTGACACGGAGCAATAAAACAATAGGCGTGGCCAGCCGTCGAGGAGCGGTGAAGTCCACATTCCAATCCCTTCCGCTGCAAATTAGCCCTTCAACGAAATGAACAACACATTGGACTGCCCCAAAATAATCGCATATGGTATATATTCAATGATAATGGTAAAGTTTGGTGAATTATTTTGTTGAAAAAAAACTTTCCATCAATTAACCAACAGAAAGATTGTATTATGTACTAATTTTTAATTTTCTGTTATGTTTATTATTAGGGTTTAATCTGAGTAAATTATTTCATTGTTATGTTTTCAGTTTAGATTAAACTAACTTAATTTTACTGAGATAATGAGCGACAAACCTAAACATATTTCTAATAACTTGAATTAATAATTTACTCTAATAATTAACATTGTGTCACTAAAGAAAATTTGGAATTTAAACGATATTAACTCACATGTTAATATTTCGTTCCTGGTCTAAAACTGGTCGAAAGACAGTTCCCTCTCGGTTCCCATGTCTTCAACTCCGCTCATGGCTCCATCTCCATCACTGAAGCTAACGTCATTGGTGCCACCTCCATCTTCGCCGTTACCACTGGCACATAAACTATCACAGTCACTGTCACTGTCTTCATCTAAGTTTATGATAAAACGTTCTGTCACATTGTCCAGCATCCCTTCGGCTGCAATGTACTCGTCCTCTACCTTTTCTACGTGTGAACATCGGGATTTCCATTCTTCTTGAGTTATGGAGTTGAACTTTTCCAAAGCAAGTTGTGTTACAGAATCTATTGTAAATTTGATATTTGTCTTTTTAATGTGTGACTTGACTGTGGCCCATATCATTTCAATCGGGTTCAAGTCAGGGTGATAAGGAGGAAGTCTAAGTACTGTATGGCCGGCTGCTGCTAAGATATGATCTGTCTTGTAGGTTACGAATTTTGGTTTGTGTTGTTTTATGAGGTCGTACAATTCGGGTTTTAGTAGATTCGAAGTATAATGCATCCCTCGCTCAGACAACCATCTCATCATATCAGCTTTCAACGAGGACGAAGTCGGTGCTGGGTTTATTTGTTCCCGGTGGTAGGGAGCATTATCAATCACAACCACGCTATTTGTTGGTAAATTTGGTATTAACTTTTCTTCTAACCATTTAGTATAATTATTTTTATTCATGTCGTCATGGTAATCGCCTTTCTTCATTCCAGACTTAAACATTAAGAGAGCACCTGGAATAAAGCCCATTTCCCCGCCAGCATGAATCACAATTACTCTCTGTCCCTTGCCCACTGGTTTTTTTAATCCGTCCGATTCACTTTCAGTCCATGATTTTTCGGAAGAGGAAGAACTATGAAAGTATGTCTCATCATTGTAAACGATCGGACGATTTTCTTCACGGTACTCTTTTATCTTACGCAAGTATTTTAATCTAGCTAATCTAATGTCGGATTTTTCAATCAACAATTTTCTGTTAGTTTCCGTTTTTTTCCATCTAAATCCGAGATTGCGAACTACTTTCCTCAGACTTGTTATTCCACCCGAAAAGTTAATTCTTTTTTCAAGAACCCGAAGGATTCCTTTCAAAGTGGGCCTCTCTCCCTCTAATATGTGAAAATTGTTAATTGTCCGTCGCACAACACACAAATCAAAATTGTCCAAACCTGTTATTGGACTTTTCTTAGGTCTGTTTTTCCTTGGCGTTACGAACTTCTTTTCTTGTCCGGGTGACTGGGCAGCTTCCTTGACGATTTTATATGTAGAACTATGGGATATTCCACATGCTTCTGCCACTTCTGAGAGCAACTTCTTCTCCGATAAATCTTCATTTTTCTTCTTTAAATAACTATATACATTGTAAATAATACTTCGCGTATGACTATGAATAACAGGTCTTTTTTTATTTGATTTACTAGTACTACTACCCGGCTGCACATTCATTATGCTCCAGAAACTATATACAGTATACTATGCACTAAACGATTACGACACTAAACACTCATTTACAAAACTAAAAAATTAAAACTAATATAAATTTCGTGACACTAAACGTTAAAGCTAATGTTTTTAGAACCGCGCGTAGTACTCTGTCAGCCAGCGAACCTACGAGAAACTGCAGGGAATGACTGAGCTGTTACGTGCCAGCGCATGCGCATTGGCGACGTCTTCCACTGCGCACACATCGGACCGATTTTTCACAAGATGATTTACCTGTATTTGTCACTTTCTTCGAACGACCAAATTCCTTCACGGTGACCAACAACTACCTGAGTTTTGAATTCTAATCTATTAGGATAGTTGATTTATTCTGACCGTACTGCGATAATTTATCCTGTACGCCTAGTGTTTACTAGATTATAATTAATATATTAATAACATTTATTTACAAATTTAGTGTATTAAATCCGTACAATACGAACAATGTATTAAACTTGTTTGAACAATGTGTTTATGTGAACAAATTTAAAAATGTATAAAAGTAAATAAATGATAACAATTACTTCATTATAAGTAAGCCAAGAATTAAATAATTTTGAAATTTTTATTTTGTTATTTTAACTGTTTTCTGACTACTGATTAATGTTACTGTTTTTTTATTTTGGTTAGTAGTATGTTGATAAACGTTATATCATTGTATTTATTTTTTTGATGACCAATTTTTAAACAGGTTCAATGGTAAGAGACTTTTATAACTGTTTTTGTTTGAGTTGTGTAGTTTCAAATTCAAATGATTTATTTTCCATTAAGTAATTTACAATTATAATAGGCATCGTCATATTAAATATAAATAAGAGTAAAATCTAATATAATATAATAAGAATAAACAATTATGGAACTAAGTCATACATAGAACAATCCAGGTATTCATCTATTGAGTAAAAAGATTTAGTTTTAAGCCATCTTGACAATGTTATCTTAAATTTCTTTATAGGCAGGGACCTTATGTTTAAAGGTAATTTATTAAATAATTTTACCTGTTGGTAATTAAAACTCTTTAATGACTTTTCCAATCTAATATTAGGTATAAATAAGTTATGCTTTTTCCTGATATCATGTATTTGGTTGTTATTTTTAAATTTAGCAATATTTTCTCTAACAGAAATCAGGTTACTAAAAATATAAATACTAGCTACAGTCATTATATTAAAATTAGAAAAACTTTTCCTACAGGACTCACGTGAAATCTTGATATACTATCTTGATAGTTTTGATATACTAACACTCTTCCACATAAACCCGTACAAGCACATATTTATGGGTTCACTAATCAATACATAAATAATCATAATTGATTAATAAACTACCATTTTATTTAATGATAATTAACTAGTACTTAATATGTTAGCCAGTTTATTATTTGAAACTGAATATGTAACTTTAACTACAAAAATTACATTTTCATCAAGTTATTTTATTTTATTTTTTTATAATAATAGTGAAGTTAGGATCTGGCCCAAATTAGGTACGTGGCTGAAAAGCGGAAAGTAGTGTCCGCATATTTCTACTGTAACGGAATGTCTGAGTTGCAATGCAACACTCTCGATCCCTAACCAACGATAGCAATAAGCGGGTTAGATCCCTAACCAACGACACCAATAAGCGGGTTTGATCCCTAACCAACGACACCAATAAGCGGGTTTGATCCCTAACCAACGACACCAATAAGCGGGTTAGATCCCTAACCAACGAACACCAATAAGCTTGTTCGATCCCTAACTACGAACACCAATAACTTGTTTGATCCCTAATCAACGAACACCAATAAGCGGGTTATATCCCTAACCAACGACACCAATAAGCGGGTTAGATCCCTAACCAACGACACCAATAAGCTTGTTTGATCCCTAACCAACGACACCAATAAGCTTGTTTGATCCCTAACCAACGAACACCAATAAGCTTGTTCGATCCCTAACCTACGAACACCAATAAGCGGGTTCGATCCCTAACCACGAACACCCAAGGTGGTTTTATGTGTTCGTTACCCCTAATACAACTTCTTCTTTAACAATACCCCATTTCATGGTTTCCCTTGTCCTGGAAGGGTTAACTCACCTCATACACAAAAAAGGTCGTTGTCCCTTTTAAATATTCTTCTATCCTAGTACAGAAGTCATATTAAAAATTCATGGCAGAAAGTAAAACATTAGTTTTTAAGAAACTTCCGAGAACCGTCCAACTAAAGGCTTATAAACACATATTAAAGATACTCCTAAATATATAGGGTAAACTGGAGACACAATTGTATTTCAATGTTGGTCCTAATGATTTAATTTTAACTGGACGTCCGATCAATGGATTCATATGTTTTACCAAGAAAATCTATAACTGCATTTTTTTCAAATCATACATATTTTATTCAAATAAATAAATAATACATATATTTATTCCTTTATTATTAATTACAATAGTTATATAACATAATTATTTGTGGAACTATTGTGTAATTCTTCATTGTAAAGTGTAATTAATTATTTAAAATTATGTTGATATAATGCCATACATATTTATAATAAACTTGTACAGAATGGTAACTAAACCTTACTGGGAGAGTGAGTGTAACCTCCCCAAGGCTGGTAAACTTGCAGCCCGACAATGGAATCGTCATATTGATTTCCCGCGACGCAGTGGTCGGTCAGACGGAGTTTGTTACCCCGGTGTGATTCCGCTGAAGCCTGTTATGGGATAAAACATTTCTTGGGAAGAAGAGACAGTTACACCACTTTTATGCAAGTACAAAGTTCGAGTAGTCAACATTTCAAAAGCATAAACACTCTCAGAACCAAACTTATTGGTAATTCATTTTTAAACAAAAATTGCTAATTATTTACAGGTTGATTACCATTTGGTAAACTCACTAAAGACGAAATATTGATTGCTTTGTACGTGGCTGGGACAATGTTTCAGGCCATAAGTACTCGAATATCATATATAATTTGTACATAGAACATGTATTCCAAGCAGTAGCGCAGATTACACCTTCTCTGTTTAGACATAAGTTCGTACAAAATAGTAATATACCAATCAACATCTACTATTTTAGCGTTATTCTTACATACCAAATTGTAATAGAAGATTATTTTCACTGTGTAAAAAATAATAAAAACAAACTTTTAAAAGGTACTTTAATGTGTAGTTATACTAGGTTTACTACAAATCATCGATTTTCCTGGAAATTTAGTTTAAACTATGTCATGGAAATTTCAGTATTGATTGTAAGTTTCCTTAGTATTCTGTATTCGGAAATGCTTTCCTAGAAAATAATCATAATCGGCAATAACACGTCAGTTACTTGTATGTATTTGTTTGTTGATTCATTATGTATACTCAATACGTATTAGTAATATTAGGCTCTTTTAGAATCTATCTGGTTTGTTATATTTATATCAAAAACATTAAGTTTAACAAATTGCTTGGCATAAAATAATTGAAACCTAAAATAATTACCGGAAAAAATTATTGCATATTTCATTTCAAAACTATTTTACAAGATATTTTAAACGTTCTGCTGTTAGTTTCTATTGATGTTATAGCAAGAAACACGTGCTAATAGTGTAATGAATAAGCTTAATAAAGGCTAACTTATTGATTACAAGGATTTTTAAATGAATTAAATCTCATGATAGCAGAGATAGGTTCAATTTAAATTCATACTAATCAAGATTGAAATTTGTTATCAATTGCATCTTCGAACATTTCACTTTCAGATCCCAACATTAACACATACTTTGACAAATCCCAACATTACATCTACTGACACCTAAGTATTAAATATATGTAAGGTATAGTAGTTGGGATGTAGGAATGTCTTCAGTTGTTGGGTCACAACACGTGTGTCAGTGCTGCTGCCCACAGACATTTTGACAAATCAGTTATTTTTATTTATTTACAGGATTTTTCATTATATTAAACGTGCAAGTGTTTTCTCAAGTTATTTTTTAATATAAGAAAACTCTCATCAATAATGTTTACGTATTTATAAGGTGTTATTAATTTTTTATATGATTTTTATCTTAATAATATGCTTATCTAGCGTAAGTTCCAACGAGTTTTAAATTAAATATTTTCCTTATCCTAATCTTTATCCCCTAGTTTTAAATTAGACATAATAAATAAATATGTTTGTACAAAATATATAGGTATTAAATATACTATGAAGTATAACTCCATTATTAGTTTATAAATAAAACAATTTTTCTTTATCGTTTTATAGTAATCATTATTGTATAAGAATTATTTTGAATACTTCTATATTTGTATTTTGTAATTTCTTTGGGATTTATATATACATTTTAAAAATATTAAACTATACTACAAGATGTTATACTCGACTCGCATCTAAAAAGTAATCTATTTAAGACTAGTTGGGGTTGGATTAGTGTGGTACAAAGCACTTTGTGACATTGGCAGGTCCATTGCTTTAATTATTAAAGTTGTTGATAAATAATGTTGCTCTTGAGGCAAAAATTCATTTCAATATTGTTCAGGTAGTATGATTTACAGTATATGTGTGAATAATTCAACTTATTATAAAGGAATTTAGAAACCCGCGAATGTTTTGGGAGGAATGTACAATACCTACTTTTAAAGAATTGCCAATATTACTTGCAATTTAAAAACAAAACTAAACGAAACCAGTTCAGTGTATACTAATTTGCACCCGGTACATTAGTGAGTATATACGTTCTGGGATAAAGTAATACTTGTAGTATTAATTGAAATCTCGTTAACATTAATTATGAATGCCGAGAAGAAACAAAGACGTTTATATTGGGTGTGTAGTAACACACGTTTCAATCACTTACGTATTTAACTTTTGTACAGAAAATAATTATTTTGAAATATTTATCCAGTGAAAAATCAATACATAACAAAGATATTCGTCAGAGTTTCTTTCATTTAAATATACGGACAAGGAAATCTCAGGACTATATCGTTGAAAGTAATCACCGAACATATGTACGTAATACACCGGCTTACGTTAATAATGTACCTTAAAATGGTGATGAAACATGTGAAAGTTCCGATAAAACCATTACTTCACTTAAACTTTTAACAATGACGTTGAGTAACACTTCTGACAATAGAAAACGTAACAATATCTCTAAACAGCATCTTGTTTGAGGGACATTTTTAACAATCTTTAAACTAAAGAAATGTTGACTCTATCGTTACCTCCTGTTCTCGATCTCTTCTTCTGTATCGCTCACTAATTGTCTAAAAATGTTGACTCTATTAGTTTAATTCTTTGATTTATGCTTTAATGAAAAAAGTCCAGACGTGATGTCTGGAAAAGTTACGAACACGAGAAGCCCTTTTCACCCCCCTAGGAGCCAGTCTACCCCCGGGGAGTCAATACTAACTGGGACTGGAAGAAAATGATCACCAATATATTTTATTTAATTATGGTTTAAGACTAGTGACATTATTAAAAACGTACATACATGAATACGTACTAAATATGATAGTTGTAGTCTTGTTAGAAATATCATTGGATTGTGATATTAGTACTTAATTCTAATGAACTACGGTTTATATTTTTTATGAATGCCAACTTTTAAATATCATATTTATGTTTACATTTGGTATAATATTTAATAATTATTAAATTTAATTTTTTTACCAACAGTAAAATTTGTTTTACCCGCTGTACATGTTATTCAAAATCCTTACATTAACCCTGAAATCACTTCCAGGGTTAATAACATAATCGTAAATGTTTAAATGTTGTTAAATTATGTGATAAAAATATTGTCAATGGAAGTAGGATTTTCTAGGGACTAAATAAATTATTTTTACTGGACAGTTTTTTATTTATTTGCCATTCAAATAAAAATAGATGTGTTAATTTTCCTTACATGAACGGTAGTATTGGCCCACCCACCCATACACGTACAGCAGTTTTTAAACGTTATTGTTCTCACCACTGTCAGTGAGGTACTGTGGAGATTTTGTTATATAATAAAATGTTACATGACGTACAGCATTCATTCTAATATTAGTGATGTATTGTAGATATTCTGTCATATAACGTACACATGTAACATGACGTACAGTATTTATTCTAATATAAATGAGGTATTGTGGATATTATGTCATATAATCGAACACATGTTAAATGTCGTACAGCAATCATTCTAATATAAGTGAGATTCTGTTGATATTTTGTTACATAATCTTTCACATATTAACACACTACGTGCAACATTTGTCATTAATTTTTTTATGTTACTACAGAAATAATTTTGCTTTACAAGAGCATGAAAGCAATGATCTCTTCTAAATTTGGAACAAAAGAATATTATTTCATTTGTGAGGAAAGAAGACCCTTCCCGAATTTTATAAAAAACAATGGCTACTGAACTCACTTTTTCGCGCTTTTTTGTTCATAACTTATTTAACCTCTTATATACAATCCTTTCATATAAGGTTTATAATAGGGATAGCTACTAAAATTGTCTTACTATACGAATACTAAATATCAATGACATTAGTAATACTGTGCAATTGAGGTCAGCTTAATTCTTTAAAGAAGAGACAATGGTGAAGTGATAACCAACACTTTTACATTTCTCTTAATACACTTATTTAAAGATACAGTTTAAATCTGTTATGTACTCCCGAACTGTATTTTTCCTCAGAATAGCTTAGTAAGGGGATGCCTAAACCTAACTTAACCTAATTTAACCTATCGTGCCACGTGTGCTACCAAGTTGATCAGGAGTGCTATCAAAGTTGATTACGAGTGCTACCAAAGTTGATCCCGTATGTTACCCTGGCTGATCATGGATGCTACCAAAGTTGATCACGTTTGCTACCCAAGTTTATCACGGGTTCTACCCAAATTGATTTCGGTTGTAACCTAAATTGATCACGGTTAACACCTTTAATACGTATATCTTCATTATTTAACAATGTTGTGGAAAATAAAGTTGGAAGTATGAAACATATTTCTACCAAAGAAACGAAAATTACTATAAGTAAACATAAATTTAGTCTCTTTGATAACCAAATATAATAATTAACAAATCACGGCTGTAAAAATTATATTTGTAGGTTACTGTCGGCCAAGGAACGCCTTGTTAGTTCCTATCGGCCAGGTAACACCTTGTTAGTTACTATCGGCCAGGTAACACCTTGTTGGTTACTGTCGATCAAAGAACACCTTGTTAGTTACTATCGGCCAGGTAACACCTTGTTGGTTACTGTCGTCCAAAGAACACCTTGTTAGTTACTATCGGCCAGGTAACACCTTGTTGGTTATTGTCGACCAAGGAACGCCTTGTTGGTTACTATCGGCCAGATAACACCTTGTTGGTTACTGTCGACCGGGGAACGCCTTGTTAGTTACTATCGGCCAGATAACACCTTGTTGGTCACTATCGGCCAGATAACACCTTGTTGGTTACTATCGGCCAGGGAACACCTTGTTGGTTACTATCGGCCAGATAACACCTTGTTGGTTACTATCGGCCAGATAACACCTTGTTGGTTACTGTCAGCCAAAGAACGCCTTGTTAGTTACTATCGGCCAGATAACACCTTGTTGGTTACTATCGGCCAGATAACACCTTGTTGGTTACTGTCAGCCAAAGAACGCCTTGTTAGTTACTATCGGCCAGATAACACCTTGTTGGTTACTATCGGCCAGATAACACCTTGTTGGTTACTGTCAGCCAAAGAACGCCTTGTTAGTTACTATCGGCCAGATAACACCTTGTTGGATACTGTTGACCAAAGAACACCTTGTTGGTCACTATCGGCCAGATAACACCTTGTTATTCACTATCAGCCAGATAACTCCTTGTTGGTTATTGTCGGCCAAGGAACGCCTTGTTAGTCACTATCGGCCAGATACCACCTTGTTAGTCACTATCGGCCAGATAACACCTTGTTGGATACTGTCGACCAAAGAACACCTTGTTGGTCACAATCGGCCAGATAACCCCTTGTTGGTTACTGTCGGCAAAGGAACGCCTTGTTAGTTACTATCGGCCAGATACCACATTGTTGGTCACTATCGGCTAGATAACACCTTGTTGGATACTGTCGACCAAAGAACACCTTGTTGGTCACTATCGGCCAGATAACACCTTCTTGGTTACTGTCGACCAAAGAACGCCTTGTTAGTTACTATCGGCCAGGTAACACCTTGTTGGTTACTGTCAACCAAAGAACACCTTCTTGGTTACTATCGGCCAGGTAAAATCTTGTTGGTTACTGTCAGCCAGAAAACGCGTTGTTAGTTACTATCGGCCAGGTAACACCTTGTTGGTTACTATTGACCAAAGAACACCTTGTTGGTTACTATCGGCCAGGTAAAATCTTGTTGGTTACTTTCGGCCAAAGAACACCTTGTTGGTCACTATCGGCCAGATAACACCTTGTTGGTTACTGTCGACCAAAGAACGCCTTGATAGTTACTATCGGCAAGGTAACACCTTGTTAATTACTGTCGACCAAAGAACACCTTGTTAGTCACTATCGGCCAGGTGAAATCTTGTTGGTTACTGTCGGCCAGAAAACACCTTGTTGGTTACTGTCGGCCAGGAAACGCGTTGTTGGTTACTATCGGCCAGGTAACACCTTGTTGGTTACTGTCGGCCAGGAAACGCGTTGTTGGTTACTATCGGCCAGGAAACGCGTTGTTGGTTACTATCGGCTAGGTAACACCTTGTTGGTTACTGTCAGCCAGGAAACGCGTTGTTGGTTACTATCGGCCAGGTAACACCTTGTTGGATACTGTTGACCAAAGAACACCTTGTTGGTCACTATCGGCCAGATAACACCTTGTTATTCACTATCAGCCAGATAACTCCTTGTTGGTTACTGTCGGCCAAGGAACGCCTTGTTAGTCACTATCGGCCAGATACCACCTTGTTAGTCACTATCGGCCAGATAACACCTTGTTGGATACTGTCAACCAAAGAACACCTTGTTGGTCACAATCGGCCAGATAACCCCTTGTTGGTAACTGTCGGCAAAGGAACGCCTTGTTAGTTACTATCGGCCAGATACCACCTTGTTGGTCACTATCGGCCAGATAACACCTTGTTGGATACTGTCGACCAAAGAACACCTTGTTGGTCACTATCGGCCAGATAACACCTTCTTGGTTACTGTCGACCAAAGAACGCCTTGTTAGTTACTATCGGCCAGGAAACACCTTGTTGGTTACTGTCAACCAAAGAACACCTTCTTGGTTACTATCGGCCAGGTAAAATCTTGTTGGTTACTGTCGGCCAGAAAACACCTTGTTGGGTACTGTCGGCCAGGAAACGCGTTGTTGGTTACTATCGGCCAGGAAACGCGTTGTTGGTTACTATCGGCCAGGTAACACTTTGTTGGTTACTGTCGACCAAAGAACACCTTGTTGGTCACTATCGGCCAGCGAACACCTTGTTGGTTACTGTCGACGAAAGAAGACCTTGTTGGTCACTATCGGCCAAGAAACACCTTGTTGGATACTGTCAACCAAAGAACACCTAGTTGGTTACTGTCGGCCAGGAAACGCGTTGTTAGTTACTATCGGCCAGGAAACGCGTTGTTGGTTACTATCGGCCAGGTACCACCTTGATGGTTACTGTCGGCCAGGAAACGCGTTGTTAGTTACTATCGGCCAGGTAACACCTTGTTGGTTACTATTGACCAAAGAACACCTTGTTGGTTACTATCGGCCAGGTAAAATCTTGTTGGTTACTTTCGGCCAAAGAACACCTTGTTGGTCACTATCGGCCAGATAACACCTTGTTGGTTACTGTCGACCAAAGAACGCCTTGATAGTTACTATCGGCAAGGTAACACCTTGTTAATTACTGTCCACCAAAGAACACCTTTTTAGTCACTATCGGCCAGGTAAAATCTTGTTGGTTACTGTCGGCCAGAAAACACCTTGTTGGTTACTGTCGGCCAGGAAACGCGTTGTTGGTTACTATCAAACAGGTAACACCTTGTTGGTTACTGTCGGCCAGGAAACGCGTTGTTGGTTACTATCGGCCAGGAAACGCGTTGTTGGTTACTATCGGCCAGGTAACACCTTGTCGGTTACTGTTGACCAGGAAACGCGTTGTTGGTTACTATCGGCCAGGTAACACTTTGTTGGTTACTGTTGACCAAAGAACACCTTGTTGGTTACTATTGGCCAGGTAAAATCTTGTTGGTTACTTTCGGCCAGAAAATACCTTGTTGGTTACTAACGGCCAGGAAACGTGTTGTTGGTTACTATCGGCCACGTAACACCTTGTTAGTTACGGTCGACCAGATAACGCATTGTTGGTTACTATCGGCCAGGTAACACCTTGTTGGATACTGTCGGCCAAGTAACGCATTGTTGGTTACTATTAGCCAGGTAACATCTTATTGTTTACTATTGGCCAGGTAACACGTTGTTGGTTATTGTCAGCCAAGGAACGCCTTGATGATTACTATCAGCCAGGTAACATCTTATTCGTTACTGTCGGCCAGGTAACACGTTGTTGGTTATTGTCGGCCAAGGAACGCCTTGATGATTACTATCAGCCAGGTAACATCTTATTGGTCACTGTCGGCCAGGTAACACGTTGTTGGTTATTGTCGGCCGAGGAACGCCTTGATTATTACTATCAGCCAGGTAACACCTTGTTGGATACTATCGGCCAGGTAACATCTTATTCGTTACTGTCGGCCAGGTAACACGTTGTTGGTTATTGTCGGCCAAGGAACGCCTTGATTATTACTATCAGCCAGGTAACACCTTGTTGGATACTATCGGCCAGGTAACGCGTTGTTGGTTATTGTCGGCCAAGGAACGCCTTGATTATTACTATCAGCCAGGTAACACCTTGTTGGATACTGTCGGCCAGGTAACGCGTTGTTGGTTATTGTCGGCCAAGGAACGCCTTGATTATTACTATCAGCCAGGTAACACCTTGTTGGTTACTGTCGGCCAGGTAACGAACGCGTTGTTGGTTATTGTCGGCCAAGGAACGCCTTGATTATTACTATCAGCCAGGTAACACCTTGTTGGATACTGTCGGCCAGGTAACGCGTTGTTGGTTACTGTCGGCCAAGGAACGCCTTGCTGGTTACTATCAGCCAGGTAACACCATGTTGGTTACTATAGGCCAAGGAATGCCTTGTTGGTTACTGTTGGCCAAAGAACACCTTGTTGGTTACTATTGGCCAGATAACACCTTGTTGGTCACTATCGGCCAGATAACACCTTGTTGGTTACTATCGGCCAGGGAACACCTTGTTGGTTACTATCGGCCAGATAACACCTTGTTGGTTACTATCGGCCAGGGAACACCTTGTTGGTTACTATCGGCCAGATAACACCTTGTTGGTTACTATCGGCCAGATAACACCTTGTTGGTTACTATCGGCCAAGAAACACCTTGTTGGATACTGTCAACCAAAGAACACCTAGTTGGGTACTGTCGGCCAGGAAACGCGTTGTTAGTTACTATCGGCCAGGAAACGCGTTGTTGGTTACTATCGGCCAGGTACCACCTTGTTGGTTACTGTCGGCCAGGAAACGCGTTGTTAGTTACTATCGGCCAGGTAACACCTTGTTGGTTACTATTGACCAAAGAACACCTTGTTGGTTACTATCGGCCAGGTAAAATCTTGTTGGTTACTTTCGGCCAAAAAACACCTTGTTGGTCACTATCGGCCAGATAACACCTTGTTGGTTACTGTCGACCAAAGAACGCCTTGATAGTTACTATCGGCAAGGTAACACCTTGTTAATTACTGTCCACCAAAGAACACCTTGTTAGTCACTATCGGCCAGGTAAAATCTTGTTGGTTACTGTCGGCCAGAAAACACCTTGTTGGTTACTGTCGGCCAGGAAACGCGTTGTTGGTTACTATCGGCCAGGTAACACCTTGTTGGTTACTGTCGGCCAGGAAACGCGTTGTTGGTTACTATCGGCCAGGAAACGCGTTGTTGGTTACTATCGGCCAGGTAACACCTTGTCGGTTACTGTTGACCAGGAAACGCGTTGTTGGTTACTATCGGCCAGGTAATACTTTGTTGGTTACTGTTGACCAAAGAACACCTTGTTGGTTACTATTGGCCAGGTAAAATCTTGTTGGTTACTTTCGGCCAGAAAATACCTTGTTGGTTACTAACGGCCAGGAAACGTGTTGTTATTTACTATCGGCCACGTAACACCTTGTTAGTTACGGTCGACCAGATAACGCTTTGTTGGTTACTATCGGCCAGGTAACACCTTGTTGGATACTGTCGGCCAAGTAACGCCTTGTTGGTTACTATCAGCCAGGTAACATCTTATTGTTTACTATTGGCCAGGTAACACGTTGTTGGTTATTGTCGGCCAAGGAACGCCTTGATGATTACTATCAGCCAGGTAACATCTTATTCGTTACTGTCGGCCAGGTAACACGTTGCTGGTTATTGTCGGCCAAGGAACGCCTTGATGATTACTATCAGCCAGGTAACATCTTATTGGTTACTGTCGGCCAGGTAACACGTTGTTGGTTATTGTCGGCCAAGGAACGCCTTGATTATTACTATCAGCCAGGTAACACCTTGTTGGATACTGTCGGCCAGGTAACGCGTTGTTGGTTACTGTCGGCCAAGGAACGCCTTGCTGGTTACTATCAGCCAGGTAACACCATGTTGGTTACTATAGGCCAAGGAATGCTTTGTTGGTTACTGTTGGCCAAAGAACACCTTGTTGGTTACTATCGGCCAGGTAAAATCTTGTTGGTTACTTTCGGCCAGAAAATACCTTGTTGGTTACTGTCGGCCAGGAAAACGTGTTGTTGGTTACTATCAGCCAGGTAACACCTTGTTAGTTACGGTCGACCAGATAACGCATTGTTTGGGTTACTATCGGTCCAGGTAACACCATTGTTGGATACTGTCGGCCAGGTAACGCGTTGTTGGTTACTAGTCGGCCAAGGAACGCCATGTTGGTTACTATCAGCCCAGGTAACATCTTTATTCGTTACTATTGGCCCAGGTAACACGTTGTTGTTATTGGTCGGCCAAGGAACGCCTTGATGATTACTATCAGCAGGTAAACATCTTATTCGTTACTGTCGGCCAGGTAACACGTTGTGGGTTATTGTCGCCAAGGAACGCCTTGATGATTACTATCAGCCAGGTAACATCTTATTGGGTTTACTGTCGGCCAGGTAACACGTTGTTGGCTTATTGTCGGCCAAGGAACCGCTTGATTATTACTATCAGCCAAGGAACAGCCTTGATGGTTACTTTCGGCCAGGTAACACCTTGTTGGTTACTGTCGGCCAGGTAACGAACGCGTTGTTGGTTATTGTCGGCCAAGGAACGCCTTGATTATTACTATCAGCCAGGTAACATCTTATTGGTTACTGTCGGCCAGGTAACACGTTGTTGGTTATTGTCGGCCAAGGAACGCCTTGATTATTACTATCACCCAGGTAACACCTTGTTGGTTACTGTCGGCCAGGTAACACGTTGTTGGTTATTGTCGGCCAAGGAACGTCTTGATGATTACTATCAGCCAGGTAACATCTTATTCGTTACTGTCGGCCAGGTAACACGTTGTTGGTTATTGTCGGCCAAGGAACGCCTTGATTATTACTATCAGCCAGGTAACACCTTATTGGTTACTATTGGCCAGGTAACACGTTGTTGGTTATTGTCGGCCAAGGAACGCCTTGATGATTATTATCAGCCAGGTAACATCATGTTGGTTACTGTCGGCCAGGTAACACGTTGTTGGTTATTGTCGGCCAAGGAAAGCCTTGATGATTACTATCAGCCAGGTAACATCTTATTAATTACTGTCGGCCAGGTAACACGTTGTTGGTTATTGTCGGCCAAGGAACGCCTTGATTATTACTATCAGCCAGGTAACACCTTGTTGGTTACTGTTGGCCAGGTAACACGTTGTTGGTTATTGTCGGCCAAGGAACGCCTTGATGATTATTATCAGCCAGGTAACATCTTATTCGTTACTGTCGGCCAGGTAACACGTTGTTGGTTATTGTCGGCCAAGGAACGCCTTGATTATTACTATAAGCCAGGTAACACGTTGTTGGTTATTGTCGGCCAAGGAACGCCTTGATGATTACTATCAGCCAGGTAACATCATGTTCGTTACTGTCGGCCAGGTAACACGTTGTTGGTTATTGTCTTACAAGGAACGCCTTGATGATTACTATCAGCCAGGTAACATCTTATTGGTTACTGTCGGCCAGGTAACACGTTGTTGGTTATTGTCGGCCAAGGAACGCCTTGATTATTACTATCAGCCAGGTAACACCTTATTGGTTACTATTGGCCAGGTAACACGTTGTTGGTTATTGTCGGCCAAGGAACGCCTTGATGATTACTATCAGCCACGTAACATCATGTTGGTTATTGTCGGCCAGGTAACACGTTGTTGGTTATTGTCGGCCAAGGAACTCCTTGATGATTATTATAAGCCAGGTAACATCTTATTGGTTACTGTTGGCCAGGTAACACGTTGTTGGTTATTGTCGGCCAAGGAACGCCTTGATTATTACTATAAGCCAGGTAACACCTTGTTGGTTACTGTCGGTCAGGTAACACGTTGTTGGTTATTGTCGGCCAAGGAACGCCTTAATGATTACTATCAGCCAGGTAACAACTTATTGGTTACTGTCGGCCAGGTAACACGTTGTTGGTTATTGTCGGCCAAGGAACGCCTTGATTATTACTATCAGCCAGGTAACACCTTGTTGGTTACTGTCGGCCAGATAACACGTTGTTGGTTATTGTCGGCCAAGGAACGCCTTGATTATTACTATCAGCCAGGTAACACCTTGTTGGTTACTGTCGGCCAGGTAACACGTTGTTGGTTATTGTCGGCCAAGGAACGCCTTGATTATTACTATCAGCCAGGTAACACCTTGTTGTTTACTATTGGCCAGGTAACACGTTGTTGGTTATTGTCGGCCAAGGAACGCCTTGATTATTACTATCAGCCATGTAACACCTTGTTGGTTACTGTCGGCCAGGTAACATGTTGTTGGTTATTGTCGGCCAAGGAACGCCTTGATTAATACTATCAGCCAGGTAACATCTTATTCGTTACTGTCGGCCAGGTAACACGTTGTTGGTTATTGTCGGCCAAGGAACGCCTTGATTATTACTATCAGCCAGGTAACATCTTATTCGTTACTGTCGGCCAGGTAACACGTTGTTGGTTATTGTCGGCCAAGGAACGCCTTGATTATTACTATCAGCCAGGTAACACCTTGTTGGTTACTGTCGGCCAGGTAACACGTTGTTGGTTATTGTCGGCCAAGGAACACCTTGATGATTACTATCAGCCAGGTAACACCTTATTGGTTACTATTGGCCAGGTAACACGTTGTTGGTTATTGTCGGCCAAGGAACGCCTTAATGATTACTATCAGCCAGGTAACATCATGTTGGTTACTGTCGGCCAGGTAACACGTTGTTAGTAACTGTCAGCCAAGGAACGCCTTGATGATTACTATCAGCCAGGTAACATCTTATTCGTTACTGTCGGCCAGGTAACACGTTGTTGGTTATTGTCGGCCAAGGAACGCCTTGATTATTACTATCAGCCAGGTAACACCTTATTGATTACTATTGGCCAGGTAACACGTTTTTGGTTATTGTCGGCCAAGGAACGCCTTGATGATTACTATCAGCCAGGTAACATCATGTTGGTTACTGTCGGCCAGGTAACACGTTGTTGGTTATTGTCGGCCAAGGAACGCCTTGATTATTACTATCAGCCAGGTAACACCTTGTTGGTTACTGTCGGCCAGGTAACACGTTGTTAGTTACTGTCGGCCAGGTAACGCGTTGTTGGTTACTGTCGGCCAGGTAACACATTGTTAGTTACTGTCGGCCAGGTAACACGTTGTTAGTTACTGTCGGCCAGGTAACACGTTGTTATTTACTGTCGGCCAGGTAACACGTTGTTGGTTACTGTCGGCCAGGTAACACGTTGTTAGTTACTGTCGGCCAGGTAACACGTTGTTAGTTACTGTCGGCCAGGTAACACGTTGTTGGTTACTGTCGGCCAGGTAACACGTTGTTAGTTACTGTCGGCCAGGTAACGCGTTGTTGGTTACTATCAGCCAGGTAACACCTTGTTGGTTACTGTCGGCCAGGTAACACGTTGTTAGTTACTGTCGGCCAGGTAACGCGTTGTTGGTTACTATCGGCCAGGTAACACCTTGTTGGTTACTGTCGGCCAGGAAACGCGTTGTTGGTTACTATCGGCCAGGAAACGCGTTGTTGGTTACTATCGGCCAGGTAACACCTTGTCGGTTACTGTTGACCAGGAAACGCGTTGTTGGTTACTATCGGCCAGGTAACACTTTGTTGGTTACTGTTGACCAAAGAACACCTTGTTGGTTACTATTGGCCAGGTAAAATCTTGTTGGTTACTTTCGGCCAGAAAATACCTTGTTGGTTACTAACGGCCAGGAAACGTGTTGTTGGTTACTATCGGCCACGTAACACCTTGTTAGTTACGGTCGACCAGATAACGCATTGTTGGTTACTATCGGCCAGGTAACACCTTGTTGGATACTGTCGGCCAAGTAACGCCTTGTTGGTTACTATCAGCCAGGGAACATCTTATTGTTTACTATTGGCCAGGTAACACGTTGTTGGTTATTGTCGGCCAAGGAACGCCTTGCTGGTTACTATCAGCCAGGTAACACCATGTTGGTTACTATAGGCCAAGGAATGCTTTGTTGGTTACTGTTGGCCAAAGAACACCTTGTTGGTTACTATCGGCCAGGTAAAATCTTGTTGGTTACTTTCGGCCAGAAAATACCTTGTTGGTTACTGTCGGCCAGGAAACGTGTTGTTGGTTACTATCGGCCAGGTAACACCTTGTTAGTTACGGTCGACCAGATAACGCATTGTTGGTTACTATCGGCCAGGTAACACCTTGTTGGATACTGTCGGCCAGGTAACGCGTTGTTGGTTACTGTCGGCCAAGGAACGCCTTGTTGGTTACTATCAGCCAGGTAACATCTTATTCGTTACTATTGGCCAGGTAACACGTTGTTGGTTATTGTCGGCCAAGGAACGCCTTGATGATTACTATCAGCCAGGTAACATCTTATTCGTTACTGTCGGCCAGGTAACACGTTGTTGGTTATTGTCGGCCAAGGAACGCCTTGATGATTACTATCAGCCAGGTAACATCTTATTGGTTACTGTCGGCCAGGTAACACGTTGTTGGTTATTGTCGGCCAAGGAACGCCTTGATTATTACTATCAGCCAGGTAACACCTTGTTGGTTACTGTCGGCCAGGTAACACGTTGTTAGTTACTGTCGGCCAGGTAACACGTTGTTGGTTATTGTCGGCCAAGGAACGCCTTGATTATTACTATCAGCCAGGTAACATCTTATTGGTTACTGTCGGCCAGGTAACACGTTGTTGGTTATTGTCGGCCAAGGAACGCCTTGATTATTACTATCACCCAGGTAACACCTTGTTGGTTACTGTCGGCCAGGTAACACGTTGTTGGTTATTGTCGGCCAAGGAACGTCTTGATGATTACTATCAGCCAGGTAACATCTTATTCGTTACTGTCGGCCAGGTAACACGTTGTTGGTTATTGTCGGCCAAGGAACGCCTTGATTATTACTATAAGCCAGGTAACACCTTGTTGGTTACTGTCGGTCAGGTAACACGTTGTTGGTTATTGTCGGCCAAGGAACGCCTTGATGATTACTATCAGCCAGGTAACATCATGTTGGTTACTGTCGGCCAGGTAACACGTTGTTGGTTATTGTCGGCCAAGGAAAGCCTTGATGATTACTATCAGCCAGGTAACATCTTATTGGTTACTGTCGGCCAGGTAACACGTTGTTGGTTATTGTCGGCCAAGGAACGCCTTGATTATTACTATCAGCCAGGTAACACCTTGTTGGTTACTGTCGGCCAGGTAACACGTTGTTGGTTATTGTCGGCCAAGGAACGCCTTGATGATTATTATCAGCCAGGTAACATCTTATTCGTTACTGTCGGCCAGGTAACACGTTGTTGGTTATTGTCGGCCAAGGAACGCCTTGATTATTACTATAAGCCAGGTAACACGTTGTTGGTTATTGTCGGCCAAGGAACGCCTTGATGATTACTATCAGCCAGGTAACATCATGTTCGTTACTGTCGGCCAGGTAACACGTTGTTGGTTATTGTCGGCCAAGGAACGCCTTGATGATTACTATCAGCTAGGTAACATCTTATTGGTTACTGTCGGCCAGGTAACACGTTGTTGGTTATTGTCGGCCAAGGAACGCCTTGATTATTACTATCAGCCAGGTAACACCTTATTGGTTACTATTGGCCAGGTAACACGGCGTTGGTTACTGTCGGCCAAGGAACGCCTTGATGATTACTATCAGCCACGTAACATCATGTTGGTTATTGTCGGCCAGGTAACACGTTGTTGGTTATTGTCGGCCAAGGAACTCCTTGATGATTATTATCAGCCAGGTAACATCTTATTGGTTACTGTTGGCCAGGTAACACGTTGTTGGTTATTGTCGGCCAAGGAACGCCTTGATTATTACTATAAGCCAGGTAACACCTTGTTGGTTACTGTCGGTCAGGTAACACGTTGTTGGTTATTGTCGGCCAAGGAACGCCTTGATGATTACTATCAGCCAGATAACAACTTATTGGTTACTGTCGGCCAGGTAACACGTTGTTGGTTATTGTCGGCCAAGGAACGCCTTGATTATTACTATCAGCCAGGTAACACCTTGTTGGTTACTGTCGGCCAGATAACACGTTGTTGGTTATTGTCGGCCAAGGAACGCCTTGATTATTACTATCAGCCAGGTAACACCTTGTTGGTTACTGTCGGCCAGGTAACACGTTGTTGGTTATTGTCGGCCAAGGAACGCCTTGATTATTACTATCAGCCAGGTAACACCTTGTTGTTTACTATTGGCCAGGTAACACGTTGTTGGTTATTGTCGGCCAAGGAACGCCTTGATTATTACTATCAGCCATGTAACACCTTGTTGGTTACTGTCGGCCAGGTAACATGTTGTTGGTTATTGTCGGCCAAGGAACGCCTTGATTAATACTATCAGCCAGGTAACATCTTATTCGTTACTGTCGGCCAGGTAACACGTTGTTGGTTATTGTCGGCCAAGGAACGCCTTGATTATTACTATCAGCCAGGTAACATCTTATTCGTTACTGTCGGCCAGGTAACACGTTGTTGGTTATTGTCGGCCAAGGAACGCCTTGATTATTACTATCAGCCAGGTAACACCTTGTTGGTTACTGTCGGCCAGGTAACACGTTGTTGGTTATTGTCGGCCAAGGAACACCTTGATTATTACTATCAGCCAGGTAACACCTTATTGGTTACTATTGGCCAGGTAACACGTTGTTGGTTATTGTCGGCCAAGGAACGCCTTAATGATTACTATCAGCCAGGTAACATCATGTTGGTTACTGTCGGCCAGGTAACACGTTGTTAGTAACTGTCAGCCAAGGAACGCCTTGATGATTACTATCAGCCAGGTAACATCTTATTCGTTACTGTCGGCCAGGTAACACGTTGTTGGTTATTGTCGGCCAAGGAACGCCTTGATTATTACTATCAGCCAGGTAACACCTTATTGATTACTATTGGCCAGGTAACACGTTTTTGGTTATTGTCGGCCAAGGAACGCCTTGATGATTACTATCAGCCAGGTAACATCATGTTGGTTACTGTCGGCCAGGTAACACGTTGTTGGTTATTGTCGGCCAAGGAACGCCTTGATTATTACTATCAGCCAGGTAACACCTTGTTGGTTACTGTCGGCCAGGTAACACGTTGTTAGTTACTGTCGGCCAGGTAACGCGTTGTTGGTTACTGTCGGCCAGGTAACACGTTGTTAGTTACTGTCGGCCAGGTAACACGTTGTTAGTTACTGTCGGCCAGGTAACACGTTGTTATTTACTGTCGGCTAGGTAACACGTTGTTGGTTACTGTCGGCCAGGTAACACGTTGTTAGTTACTGTCGGCCAGGTAACACGTTGTTAGTTACTGTCGGCCAGGTAACACGTTGTTGGTTACTGTCGGCCAGGTAACACGTTGTTAGTTACTGTCGGCCAGGTAACGCGTTGTTGGTTACTATCAGCCAGGTAACACCTTGTTGGTTACTGTCGGCCAGGTAACACGTTGTTAGTTACTGTCGGCCAGGTAACGCGTTGTTGGTTACTATCGGCCAGGTAACACCTTGTTGGTTACTGTCGGCCAGGAAACGCGTTGTTGGTTACTATCGGCCAGGAAACGCGTTGTTGGTTACTATCGGCCAGGTAACACCTTGTCGGTTACTGTTGACCAGGAAACGCGTTGTTGGTTACTATCGGCCAGGTAACACTTTGTTGGTTACTGTTGACCAAAGAACACCTTGTTGGTTACTATTGGCCAGGTAAAATCTTGTTGGTTACTTTCGGCCAGAAAATACCTTGTTGGTTACTAACGGCCAGGAAACGTGTTGTTGGTTACTATCGGCCACGTAACACCTTGTTAGTTACGGTCGACCAGATAACGCATTGTTGGTTACTATCGGCCAGGTAACACCTTGTTGGATACTGTCGGCCAAGTAACGCCTTGTTGGTTACTATCAGCCAGGTAACATCTTATTGTTTACTATTGGCCAGGTAACACGTTGTTGGTTATTGTCGGCCAAGGAACGCCTTGATGATTACTATCAGCCAGGTAACATCTTATTCGTTACTGTCGGCCAGGTAACACGTTGTTGGTTATTGTCGGCCAAGGAACGCCTTGATGATTACTATCGGCCAGGTAACACCTTGTTGGTTACTGTCGGCCAGGTAACACGTTGTTAGTTACTGTCGGCCAGGTAACGCGTTGTTGGTTACTGTCGGCCAGGTAACACGTTGTTAGTTACTGTCGGCCAGGTAACACGTTGTTAGTTACTGTCGGCCAGGTAACACGTTGTTGGTTACTGTCGGCCAGGTAACACGTTGTTAGTTACTGTCGGCCAGGTAACACGTTGTTAGTTACTGTTGGCCAGGTAACACGTTGTTGGTTACTGTCGGCCAGGTAACACGTTGTTAGTTACTGTCGGCCAGGTAACGCGTTGTTGGTTACTATCAGCCAGGTAACACCTTGTTGGTTACTGTCGGCCAGGTAACACGTTGTTAGTTACTGTCGGCCAGGTAACGCGTTGTTGGTTACTATCGGCCAGGTAACACCTTGTTGGTTACTGTCGGCCAGGAAACGCGTTGTTGGTTACTATCGGCCAGGAAACGCGTTGTTGTTTACTATCGGCCAGGTAACACCTTGTCGGTTACTGTTGACCAGGAAACGCCTTGATGATTACTATCGGCCAGTTAACACCTTGTTGGTTACTGTCGGCCAGGTAACACGTTGTTGGTTATTGTCGGCCAAGGAACGCCTTGATGATTACTATCAGCCAGGTAACACCTTGTTGGTTACTGTCGGCCAGGTAACACGTTGTTGGTTATTGTCGGCCAAGGAACGCCTTGATGATTACTATCAGCCAGGTAACACCTTGTTGGTTACTTTCGGCCAGGTAACACGTTGTTGGTTATTGTCGGCCAAGGAACACCTTGATGATTACTATCAGCCAGGTAACACCTTGTTGGTTACTGTCGGCCAGGTAACACGTTGTTGGTTATTGTCGGCCAAGGAACGCCTTGATGATTACTATTAGCCAGGTAACACCTTGTTGGTTACTGTCGGCCAGGTTTCACGTTGTTGGTTATTGTCGGCCAAGGAACGCCTTGATAATTACTATCAGCCAGGTAACACCTTGTTGGTTACTGTCGGCCAGGTAACGCGTTGTTGGTTACTTTAGGCCAAGGAACGCCTTGTTGGTTACTTTCAGCCAGGTAACGCCATGTTGGTTACTGTTGGCCAGATAACGGCTTTTTGGTTACTATCAGCCAGGTAACGCCATGTTGGTTACTGTTGGCCAGGTAACAGTTTGTTGGTTACTTTAGGCCAAGGAACGCCTTGTTGGTTACTATTAGCCAGGTAACGCCTCGTTGGTTACTGTTGGCCTGATAACGCCTTGTTGGTTACTATCGGCCAGGTCAGAACCTGCTGGTTAATACCGGCCAATGAACGACTTGTTGGTTACTGTCGGCCAGGTACCACCTTGCTCGTTACTGTCGGCTAAGGAACGCCTTGTTGGGTAGTAACGGCTAGGTAACACCTTGTTATTTACTGTCGCCAACGATCACCCTGTCGGTTACTATCGGCCAGGTAAGACGTGTCTGTTACTATCGGCGAGGTAAGACGTGTCTGTTACTATCGGCCAGGTAAGACGTGTCTGTTACTATCGGCCAGGTAAGACGTGTCTGTTACTATCGGCCAGGTAAGACGTGTCTGTTACTATCGGCCAGGTAAGACGTGTCTGTTACTATCGGCCAGGTAAGACATGTCTGTTACTATCGGCCAGGTAAGACGTGTCTGTTACTATCGGCCAGGTAAGACGTGTCTGTTACTATCGGCCAGGTAAGACGTGTCTGTTACTATCGGCCAGGTAAGACGTGTCTGTTACTATCGGCCAGGTAAGACGTGTCTGTTACTATCGGCCAGGTAAGACGTGTCTGTTACTATCGGCCAGGTAAGACGTGTCTGTTACTATCGGCCAGGTAAGACGTGTCTGTTACTATCGGCCAGGTAAGACGTGTCTGTTACTATCGGCCAGGTAAGACGTGTCTGTTACTATCGGCCAGGTAAGACGTGTCTGTTACTATCGGCCAGGTAAGACGTGTCTGTTACTATCGGCCAGGTAAGACGTGTCTGTTACTATCGGCCAGGTAAGACGTGTCTGTTACTATCGGCCAGGTAAGACGTGTCTGTTACTATCGGCCAGGTAAGACGTGTCTGTTACTATAATAATAATAATAATAATAATAATTTATTTCCATTTTTTAAAGACAGTTTTAAGTAACATTATAATAATTGGAAATTTAAACTGGTCACTATTACTAGTAGTGTGACCAGTAAAGAAATAAACATAAAATTAATAGCTTAGAAACCAGAAATCGGCCAGGTAAGACGTGTCTGTTACTATCGGCCAGGTAAGACGTGTCTGTTACTATCGGCCAGGTAAGACGTGTCTGTTACTATCGGCCAGGTAAGACGTGTCTGTTACTATCGGCCAGGTAAGACGTGTCTGTTACTATCGGCCAGGTAAGACGTGTCTGTTAATATCGGCCAGGTAAGACGTGTCTGTTACTATCGGCCAGGTAAGACGTGTCTGTTACTATCGGCCAGGTAAGACGTGTCTGTTACTATCGGCCAGGTAAGACGTGTCTGTTACTATCGGCCAGGTAAGACTTGTCTGTTACTATCGGCCAGGTAAGACTTGTCTGTTACTATCGGCCAGGTAAGACGTGTCTGTTACTATCGGCCAGGTAAGACGTGTCTGTTACTATCGGCCAGGTAAGACGTGTCTGTTACTATCGGCCAGGTAAGACGTGTCTGTTACTATCGGCCAGGTAAGACGTGTCTGTTACTATCGGCCAGGTAAGACGTGTCTGTTACTATCGGCCAGGTAAGACGTGTCCGTTACTATCGGCCAGGTAAGACGTGTCCGTTACTATCGGCCAGGTAAGACGTGTCTGTTACTATCGGCCAGGTAAGACGTGTCTGTTACTATCGGCCAGGTAAGACGTGTCTGTTACTATCGGCCAGGTAAGACGTGTCTGTTACTATCGGCCAGGTAAGACGTGTCTGTTACTATCGGCCAGGTAAGACGTCCGTTACTATCGGCCAGGTAAGACGTGTCTGTTACTATCGGCCAGGTAAGACGTGTCTGTTACTATCGGCCAGGTAAGACGTGTCTGTTACTATCGGCCAGGTAAGACGTGTCTGTTACTATCGGCCAGGTAAGACGTGTCTGTTACTATCGGCCAGGTAAGACGTGTCTGTTACTATCGGCCAGATAAGACGTGTCTGTTACTATCGGCCAGGTAAGACGTGTCTGTTACTATCGGCCAGGTAAGACGTGTCTGTTACTATCGGCCAGGTAAGACGTGTCTGTTACTATCGGCCAGATAAGACGTGTCTGTTACTATCGGCCAGATAAGACGTGTCTGTTACTATCGGCCAGGTAAGACGTGTATGTTACTATCGGCCAGATAAGACTTTTCTGTTACTATCGGCCAGGTAAGACGTGTCTGTTACTATCGGCCAGGTAAGACGTGTCTGTTACTATCGGCCAGGTAAGACGTGTCTGTTACTATCGGCCAGATAAGACGTGTCTGTTACTATCGGCCAGATAAGACGTGTCTGTTACTATCGGCCAGGTAAGACGTGTATGTTACTATCGGCCAGGTAAGACGTGTCTGTTACTATCGGCCAGGTAAGACGTGTCTGATACTATCGGCCAGGTAAGACGTGTCTGTTACTATCAGCCAGGTAACGGCAACACTTTACTTTCAAAACTACTTTGATTTAATTAAGACTAATCAAAAGACATTAAATGTAACTTGTTTATGTCGTTATATTTTTATTATGATTTTATGTATGATAGATCTTTGTTTAGCATATAAACGTCTAAAACTGATTAATTTTGACTAAGACAATAATGTTTGTTGTTTTAATCGTACCTTTTGTTTTTACTCGATTGTACACGAAATCACTGTCACTAGATACTGAATCTCCTGTCTTAAGTCTATAGGATGCCTTGACAGTCACTTGGGAGGGATGCCTTGATAGTCAGTTGGAAGGGATGCCTTGATAGTCAGTTGGGAGGGATACCTTGATAGTCAGTTGGGAGGGATGTCTTGATAGTCAGTTGGGAGGGATGCCTTGATAGTCAGTTGAGAAGGATGCCTTGATAGTAAGTTGAAAGGGGTGCCTTTATAGTCAGTAGGGAGGGATGCCTTGATAGTCAGTGTAGAGGGATGCCTTGATAGTCAGTTGGGAGGGATGCCTTGATAGTCAGTTGAGAGGGATGCCTTGATAGTCAGTTGGGAGGGATGCCTTAATAGTCATTTGTGAGGATGTCTTGATAGTCAGTTGGGAGGGATGCCTTGATAATCAGTTGGAAGGGATGCCTTGATAGTCAGTTGGGAGGGATGCCTTGATAGTCAGTTGGGAGGGATGCCTCGATAGTCAGTTGGGAGGGATGCCTTGATTATCAGTTGGAAGGGATGCCTTGATTGTCAGTTGGAAGGGGTGCCTTGATAGTCAGTTGAGAGGGATGCCTTGATAGTCAGTTAGGAGGGATGCCTTGGTAGTCAGTTGGGAGGGATGCCTTGATAGTCAGTTGAGAGAGATGCCTTGATAGTCAGTTGGGAGGGATGCCTTGATAGTCAGTTGAGAGGGATGGCTTGATAGTCAGTTGAGAGGGATACCTTGATAGTCAGTTGAGAGGGATGCCTTGATAGTCAGTAGGGAGGAATGCCTTGATAGTCAGTTGAGAGGGATGCCTTGATAGTCAGTTGGGAGGGATGCATTGATAGTCAGTTGGGAGGGAAATTTGATAATTACACTATGTAGACCATTCTGCCAACTTCTTTTACTTTAGAATATGTGGTAAGACTGGTTCTATTGGTAGAGAGTTTAAGGTGATGTGTCAATCTGAACTGTTAGGTAGTGTCAAAGCTAACAATATTAACCACAACATGTAGCTAACAATAGGAGTTAACTATTTACCACATTTGTTAAGAATGTTGTTGTCTTATCATTTGGAAGACAATGAAATGTATTTTAACAGTACAGTTTTACTTTCATGCTCATGAAGAAATAGTGTTATTACTAACACATACGCTTTTAATTCTATCAATATTAAAAATTGTAAAATTCAAGGTACTTATAAATTGTAATCATGCTTTTGACTTCCTGACTGCTCATGAAGAATATTGAAATTCAAATTCTTTTTATTTGTTTTTGACAGTAAACATTGTATAACAAACGTCAAATGAATCGTCATAACTGAAATATTAAATTAAAATAACATGTTTTTTCAACTAAATATATAAGAAACTAAATGTTATAACTAAGTTTTAAATGAAATTATGCAAATAAATACAATACGAAACTGCATTATTACGATTTAACTGACTCAAACGTCCTCACATCCAAGCTGACTGACTCAAACGTCCTCACATCCAAGCTGCCTGACTCAAACGTCCTCACATCCGAGCTGACTCTGACTCAAATGTCCTCACATCCAAGCTGACTGACTCAAACGTCCTCACATCCAAGCTGACTGACTCAAACGTCCTCACATCCAAGCTGACTGACTCAAACGTCCTCACATCCAAGCTGACTGACTCAAACATCCTCACATCCGAGCTGACTCTGACTCAAACGTCATCACATCTGAGCTGACTCCAACTCAAACGTCCTCACATCCGAGCTGACTCTGACTCAAACGTCCTCACATCCGAGCTGACTCTAACTCAAACGTCCTCACATCTGAGCTGACTCTGACTCAAACGTCCTCACATCCAAGCTGCCTGACTCAAACGTCCTCACATCCGAGCTGACTCTGACTCAAACGTCCTCACATCTGAGCTGACTCTATCTCAAACGTCCTCACATCCGAGCTGACTCTGACTCAAACGTCCCCACATCCAAGCTGACTCTAACTCAAACGTCCTCACATCCGAGCTGACTCTGACTCAAACGTCCTCACATCCAAGCTGCCTGACTCAAACGTCCTCACATCCGAGCTGACTCTGACTCAAACGTCCTCACATCCAAACTGACTCTAACTCAAACGTCCTCACATCCGAGCTGCCTGACTCAAACGTCCTCACATCCAAGCTGACTCTAACTCAAACGTCCTCACATCTGAGCTGACTCTGACTCAAACGTCCTCACATCCGAGCTGACTCTAACTCAAACATCCTCACATCCAAGCTGAATCTAACTCAAACGTCCTCACATCCAAGCTGACTCTAACTCAAACGTCCTTACATCCGAGCTGACTCTAACTCAAACGTCCTCAAATCCGAGCTGACTCTGACTCAAACGTCCTCACATCCAAGCTGCCTGACTCAAACGTCCTCACATCCAAGCTGACTCTAACTCAAACGTCCTCACATCCAAGCTGACTCTAACTCAAACGTCCTCACATCCGAGCTGACTCTAACTCAAACGTCCTCACATCCGAGCTGACTCTGACTCAAACGTCGTCACATCCGAGCTGACTCTAACTCAAATGTCCTCACATCCGAGCTGACTCTAACTCAAACGTCCTCACATCCGAGCTGACTCTGATTCAAACGTCCTCACATCCAAGCTGCCTGACTCAAACGTCCTCACATCCGAGCTGACTCTGACTCAAACGTCCTCACATCTGAGCTGACTCTGACTCAAACGTCCTCACATCCGAGCTGACTCTGACTCAAACGTCCTCACATCCGAGCTGACTCTGACTCTTTTAACGTACTACCTACAGTATTATCTAGCTGTTTGACCAATTTATTTTAAATTTTGGAAATACATTTAGTATAAGCCAAATCATATAAATTTTATAAACATTTATGTCACAAAACTAAACCCTAGTAAATATGAAATAAAATTTGAATGTGTAAAACATCTTTTTAATGATTTTATTTTATTAATGATCTCCTTATTTTATTTTTATTTCCGAAAATGTCAAAAGGGTAGCGGAATAATTCCGCGAAGGCAGCGGGAGATCCCACCAAATGAAAAAGTATATATCAAAAAACCAATTATGCCTTGTGCTGGAGAAGACCTTTGCATTTCATATAAAACAAAACCTCAGTATATCCACAGCAAATAATAAAAGAAATAAGCAAAAATATAATTAGCTCATTTTCTTTTTTTTAATTTTACCATAAAAATAATATGGAAAAGGAATATGTCAAAGTCATTAGTTGAATGGTTTGCAACAAAAGTCCTCTATGCCCGAGATTTACTGGCCAATTGGATTCACCTCCTTTCAGCCGGAACGGAGTGGCGTTGGCTGTATTGTACCCGTGAACAGCTGATTTATAGAACCCTTAACTGACGTATTCAATATATTAGTGATTGTTATTCGGTTAATAATATAAATCATTTATGGACAGTTACTAAAGTAGTTTCTCTTGCTTTTTTAACCAAATACTGTAGTAGAATAAATAATTTATTCACGGAGTAAAAATGTATTTTAACTTTAATTTAACTTATGTTTGTCACGTTACGCTAATTATCATTTGCTATAAATCTACCTTTATATTCATTATTTATTATAAGACGCCGATCGTTAAGATATGGGCGAATGAGTGTAGATTAACGAGTGTATTCATTGTTACTAAGATCAAATATTCTTCAGAAAGAGCTATTTATTAATAGCCCGATAGCCATAATAAGTAATGGACCTACAGCTTTACATGGAATCTGAACCACGTAGTGTTGGTCTGATTTTCAGCCACCTAACAAGCCTAACACACAGTTCTCTTCCCTAGACAACATCTGAACCTTCACTACCATCCAACATCGACATCCCAGACTTCTCTTGTAGTATCCACGTCAATGGCAACCCTTGAGTGGACGCCGTGACGGTATTAAGAGGGCCGAGCATGGAACCTATCGCATACAATCTCCTTAACACTTTGTCCCCAAGTAGCTGGGTTAAAGGAGTGCGCCACCAGTTCCGACCTATTAATATTAAATCTTATCGTAGATATTTTCCATGAAATTTTACCATCATCAACCAATTTGACTAAAATGAACCCAACCAAAATCAAACTGAACTGTTTTTGTAGTAAGCTAGTAGCAAGCAGGTGTTGTACGATGCAACATGTCACTGCGAACATTTACTATAAAAATGAAACTGTTTACATTTTATTCTATAGATAAAAACCCCTCACAACTCCTGCAATAACCACCCACCCATACACGTACAGTGGTAATGACCAACTCGCACACCAAAACACGTACAGATGGTGTGGGAGTAGATATATCTTTATATACCTAATAACGATATATCTAATCTGGCCAACAGTCTCATACATAAATATAGTCGTCGGTTTAGTGTTTGTGTTACATTTAGTATAAATTATTAGCGTCTCCCCCACATCTCCTCACGCATAAATGTGCATGTTCCGCAGAAAATTCAATTATGATCGTAAATTGAACTAAACCAGTTTTATCCTAAATGTAAACACTCGTCATGCTATTATAAATTATTAATCTTTCATAATTTAACTAAACATTAGATTAAATTTTAAAATTATAAACAAATCATAGAAAAATAAATTAAACGTAACAATAAATAGCAGACGTGTTATTTTGAGAGAGGTTTGGCTATATTTAAAAACATGTTTTAAAGTAATTATAGTGAAGCTTCCATGAACATAGACGAATTTTCCATTATTTATTCAAACTATTTTACTTCTGTTATGAAAGTATTATTAAGTTTATGTTTTTATTAACTTTATTGTTATTTGTATCATAAACTTGATGAAGCCTTAATCGTACTATTCTATATATTTATACTTACTCAAACAAACGAATATTTTTGACAGACTTTTACTTTTAATAATATTTTATAAACTCATATTTCCAACAAGAATAGTTCTAATTTAGGTATCAGTGAACCAGAGTCATGAGGTTGGAAAATCCTTTTTCAGTGCACTTCAGAAGACCAAATAAACTTATGTTGCAAGTTCAAAGTTTGTTCTTAGTATTACAAGTTTTATTATTAGGGTCATAAATCTATTTTGACTTAAAAATGTTATAGATAAATGTAAATATGAAATATGAATTTAATTCTAATTGCTGAAGGGCATTAAACAAAAATTAACTTTCTCACACAAAAATATACAAGAAAATTGTAAGTATTTTATTTGAAATGAATATTGTTACTATTTTTTTCTTTCCATATTTTCATATAAAAGTATGGTCTTATCTATTTATTTATTTATTCATAAGACGCCGATTGTCAAGATATGGACGAATATGGATTTCGAATGAGTGTGATGAATGTAGATGAGCGAATGTAGTCATTGTTACAAACTAAGGCCGACTATTCCTTAGAAAGTGTCATTAATTAATATCCCAATGACAAATGAACAGCCGGTGGTTATCAGCTGATCCTTCTCAAAATGTATTGACTCTGATTGGGATCGAACTGAGAACCGTTAGCACGAAGCTGGGATTGAACCAACTACGCTACCGACCTTAATTTTTCTAGCGCAACATTTGTAATTCGAATAAGTAAAACAAAACTTACACAACATGTGGATATTTTCTACTGTTTGACGCTACGTAACGCTGTAAATATGGTCAAGTATGAATGTATGGTTGAATGTGAGTAAAATAAAAATTTGGTATAAAATGTATCGTTAATCGTGCTTATTCTTTCGGATAATGTCCTATGGCACTGTATTCAGAGTGTATCTGTGGCGCGCTTACACATTTCAAGAACAAATTATATACATACACCAAAATAAAGAAAAGGATCCTTTAAATGTATGTTCCAAAATGCTTGTATTCCCAGATAACCATTTTTAAATACTTGTTTAATAAAACACTTCACTCGCCAGTTGACATGGGCCTACAGGCCTGTGCGTCAACTTTATCCAACAAGTGAAGTGAACGACCGTTGGCTGAGTGGGGATTCAAACTTTGAACCTTGCCCTCCGTAGTCCGAAGCCTTAGCCATTGAGCCACCACGCTGGCAATACAATAATACTTATATAATAATAATAAAATAATACTAAAAATATACAAAATAATTAATATCTGTAGAACGACTTTACGGAATGAGTTGAATTATTGAACATTACTCTTACTCATGCGTACAAAGTCTAATTTGAACATACTCAACTCTTTCGTGCTCTGCGTTAAAAAATTGCGGACATTTATTCGAAGTGGCATAACTTAAAAACCATAAAATTTAATGGCATTTCTCAAGAATATTTTTTACCCTGTTTAATTTCCAATGCAATGGTGTAAAGTTTCAAAATATTTTTCTTTTATATCTTTAATTTTTTAAGGTATGAGTTTTCTTATAGATTGTGTAAGTCCTTACCTGAGTTACTAGCTTATTAATCATTGAGATTAATTTCAATAATCAATACAACATTAAAAGTGAAGAATAATCAACTGATTTATAGCGGTATACCTCTATGCTTCAACATATTAGTAGAATATTAAAAACATATTTATTAAAAAAAAAAGCTGTTATTAGAAGACTTCTAGTTTTTTTTAATAACTTGTATTAGGCACTAATAAAAAACAACTAGAAGTCTAATAACAGCTGTTTCTTTAAATAAATAAGTTCTTAATTTTCTACACATACGTTGAAGCATAGAGGTATACCACTACAGATGTTTATCCATTGTTGGCAAATGTAAGCTCTAATTAAAAAAAACTAAATTTGCAAGTTAATGTTTGCAAAGAGTTATTCGTAATCCTAGATTCTACAGCATGTCGATGAAGGACTCCCCATGTAAGTGCTAGGTAGAGGCAAGGATATCTACACATCTCTCACTCTATAGCATGGACAATATCATGTGCAGCACCCAATCTCTTGGTCCTGCTCACTTGCCAGCTCATATAGCTTTTTGTATCTGGTTTCTTCAGAAATCTATGAGAAGATTAGCATTTTTATCTTCAATAAAATGTACCATATGAAAATACTTGTACCATACGTGTTATTGTGAACTTACATTATACCTATAATCATTAGCGTTATGGAAACACTCGCGTCTTTCATCACACAATTTAAATGTATTTTCAGCTTTTTTTATTACATATAACTGTACCTAAAACGAGTGAAAATCAGGTGACTATTCTAAACTTGTAACATTGTATTTAAATTAATCTCATATAGAAATAAACTATAACCTATGGAAGAACTTAAAACAAAGAGTTTTATGAAAATAAAACTCACATGAAACAAAAAACGAACACCATATTTTGAATCTTACACCATTGGATTAGAAATTGAACATGCTGCAAGGAGCTGTTCTTAAAAAAGTCATTAAATTGTGACTATTTTAAGTTATTTCACTTTTAAAAAAACTAATATGGCCACCATTTTGAAACGCATTTTACTATAAAGTTGATTATTTTGATTTAAATTATACTTTGTATGCATGAGTAGTCTTCAAAATTTCAACTCAATCCTTTGAATCTTTCTACATATACAAGGTTGGGGAAAAGTCCCGCACGGCCTTAATAATTTTCGAACAATTACAGATAAAGAAGTAAAACTTAGTACATCATAACTACACCTATAAATCTATTTATTGAAGTAACAACAGTTTTTTTCATGTTCAGAGGGATGGCTCGCAAGGAGTCAGGAGGAAATCTTAAATGAGAGCATAGATCAAGTAGTACATCTAATTAAAGGTCTTTATTAGTCGAGTACAATGCCGCAAATCCCATCTCTATGGAATCACCCTATCAGGAATCAGATCAATTTGAAAATTGAAATTTTTAATATTCAAAGTGCTCTATTTTCTGATAGAGTGGTCCCTCAGAGATGAAGTTTGTGGCATTCAAATAAGTAACATATTGCCTTTAAAGAGATGTAGCATTAGGTAGAAAATTCAATGGGAAAAAATAATGCTACCATCAGTTATGGAAACCCAACAATATTTCTTTAAGAATACTAAGTCTAGTAATACATAATTTTAAAGGTTGTATGTTACTAATTTGAATGCCACATCTCTGAGGGACCACTCTAACAGAAAATAGAGCACTTTGAATATTAAAAATTTAAATTTTTAAATTGATCTAATTCCTGATAGAGTAACTCCATAGAGATGGGATTTGCGGCGTTGTACTCGACTAATAAAGATCTTTAATTTGATGTACTATTTGACCTATGCTCTCATTTAAGATTTCCTTCTGACTGCTGGTGGGCCATCCCCCTGAACATGAAAAAGAAAACTGTAGTTACATGAATAAAAAAAAGCCAGTGTTCGGAAATTATTAAGGCCGTACTAGAATTTTTCCCCACCCTGTATGAAGTGTTTAGTAAAAAAAGCAAACTGGCGAATATCTGGTAATAGAAGATTTTGGGACATACCTTTACAGGACATTTTTTATTTATTTAAACTTTTCCGCGAATCACAAATACACCCTGTATATTCTTATATGACAGTGTACTCGTATATAGAATAATATCATGCATATAGTAACTATTTATAGGTATATGGCGCTATATCTAGGTCTATCTATTATGCTTATACTACTGGTTCTAATTCTATGAAACTTTATTTAGGATTGTATTAATAATAATAAATTATGGTTTTATTTTAATTCCGTTATGATTTATATTCTATTTATATAAGAAGAAAACCAATATTCCATTTTAAATGTCATAAATCAGCCCACGGATATTGTACAATAAATTGACGGACTTTCCGTTACAAGTGAATGGAGGAAATAAATCTGATTTCCTAGAAACATATCATTGTTGGACTGGACAACTAATGAAGCCATGAGTAAAAAATAGGGGAAGTGGATCCTTTAAAATACAATTATATATTATGTGTTTAGTTTAACAGGTTTTTAATTAAATTTATAGAATGTCCCCGAACTTTATTCCAACCTTTAGCGTTATTATTCGAGCACCAAAGATAAAGCAAAATATTACGTTCAAACTTCCAAAAACTCGATATTTACTGATATAGCCGCCATTGTGTTTTTCTCACCTAACAATTTTAAATTTAAGACCGGAATGTTATGATAAATTTAGTATTTATCTTTGTAACCTAAAGACATAATTACAAGAAAAAGCTCAAACTTTTAAAGTGATTATTTTTAAAATGGCAACTTCTTAATTCTGTTTAGTATTAGTTTATATCTCTAACCTTGGAATAGTATAAATACAGTACTTTCAATTAATATAACTGCATAATTTTAATGTACTTAATTAACAAAATTTGCTGTAAAACTTTAAATATAATAAGATATTGACGTCTTGTTTATCTAAACCACTAAACTGAGTTTACTTAGAAATTAAAATGATAGAAATTAGATGAAGCTGAATTATTCGTCAAGTTTTGTGAAGAGTGCAGCATAATAATTAATGAGAAAGAGCTTGGCTAGATTGTATAAAAGTTTACAAGAAGTGCTTGTTTTTCCTCATGCTGAATAACAAACTCAAAACCTAATGTTCGTTTCAAATTTACATTGAACACAAACTTCACTTCCGATTCTGTTACCAAAAATAGAGTGCCCAAAATACTTATCTGCTTTAAGAATAATTGGTTTTGCATTGTATTTCGATCCTAGAGTAATATTCAGTTCCAATGTCAAAATCGTTTATTCATATTTTTACACAAGTTTTTTAATTTGTGGATTTATTCACACATTTTAAGAAAAATACATTTGTTAATAGTTGATTTCAGACAAAATTACCATACCTAAGTAAGACTAAGTAAATCACTATAATTCCTTACAAATCTACGAATCCACCTTCTTATGACTCAAAGTTTTGAAACCAAAAGGCTTCCATTGAAATAAATATCATTAATTTTTCTACGAGGAACCAAACATATTTAATATTAATTTTGCTTTTTATACTTCTGCATTAAACTGTAAACGGTCCTACCAAAGTGTGATACTGGGCCTAGTTATAAACGGTCCTACCAAAGTGTGATACTGGGCCTAGTTATAAACGGTCCTACCAAAGTGTGATACTGGGCCTAGTTATAAACGGTCCTACCAAAGTGTGATACTGGGCCTAGTTATAAACGGTCCTACCAAAGTGTGATACTGGGCCTAGTTATAAACGGTCCTACCAAAGTGTGATACTGGGCCTAGTTATAAACGGTCCTACCAAAGTGTGATACTGGGCCTAGTTATAAACGGTCCTACCAAAGTGTGATACTGGGCCTAGTTATAAACGGTCCTACCAAAGTGTGATACTGGGCCTAGTTATAAACGGTCCTACCAAAGTGTGATACTGGGCCTAGTTATAAACGGTCCTACCAAAGTGTGATACTGGGCCTAGTTATAAACGGTCCTACCAAAGTGTGATACTGGGCCTAGTTATAAACGTTCCTACCAAAGTGTGATACTGGGCCTAGTTATAAAAAAATGTACTAACAGCACTTTTTATAAGTCATTAAAAGAGGCATATTAACAATAAACACTTGGTAACTTACTACATATATTTATATTTAAATTAGTAGCTAAAAATGTATGAAGATATTTTTCTGCGATTATACGTCTATCACTTTAAAAATACAAAAAATATCTACAACACAATAAAGGTATTAAGTAAGTTTGAAGTTTGTTTAACTTTGCTAAATACTTCAGTTTGAGATTTAGATTGGCAAATCTTGGTTTAATTAGATGGAAAGTTTGCGTCTGTTTTTCATCTTGAGGCAGGCTGGAATAATAATCAAAGAACGCCTTGAGCTGGCACTTCAGTGTTATTAGGGTCTGACGTAGAAAACCACCTCTTGCAATGAATGGTATTGTAAATGTAAGTGGTCATCCATTGGCTCTCAAGAGTCATTCTGCTAACTATTCAATAATATTTTCAACTATCAAAATATATTTTAATCATTTATTTTATTCCGTCAGAGTTCACCGCACGAAAATTCGCCAATTCGCCACAATGTTTACGAATGTTTAGAAAAAAATTTCTATTTTTTTCAAATAATTTAAATAGAATTATTTGAAAAAAATTATCGATGTATTTGTATTCCGTGTGATATAGTTTTAATATAATTTAACAGCTACAGATAGATTAAATTAAATTTTTTTAAATGAGGAACTTGTATTTATCACCTTTAAACCAAACTTAGTTATCCTACTGATTACACGTAAGAGAACAGGAAAATGAACACACAAAGTGGCGAGACGAGACTGGACTGAAGCAGACTGGACTGAAGCAGACTGGACTGAAGCAGACTGGAATGAAGCAGATTGGACTGAAGCAGACTGGACTGAAGCAGACTGGACTGAAGCAGACTGGACTGAAGCAGACTGGACTGAAGCAGACTGGACTGAAGCAGACTGGACTGAAGCAGACTGGACTGAAGCAGACTGGACTGAAGCAGACTGGACTGAAGCAGACTGGACTGAAGCAGACTGGACGGAAGCAGACTGGACGGAAGCAGACTGGACTGAAGCAACCATTTTCATGCGGTTAAATATAGTAGTTCTAAACGTTTACCTGCAAATGTAATGGTTTAAGGATAAACTTGCTTCATATTTATATTTGAAAATTTTCCAATGTCAAAAACATTTATAGCAATTGTTAGGCCTATACAAAGTACGACAACATCCAGGAATTTTACTCCTCTCTTCGTTCACTCCAACGAATGCATTTTACTCACATTGTCTATGCCGTTATGCACGATTTAAATCATTGTGCTGTCTCAGAATCACGTCATCATACTGACAAATCGTTCACTCCCAACGAAATGCAGTTTACGCACAGTTTCCATCCCGTTATTCACGATTTAATCATTATGTTGTCTCAGAAACACGTCATCACGCCGATAAATTGTTCACTCCCAACGAGAGGCAGTTTACTCGCAGTGCCCATCCCAATATGCTATTCAATGTGTGTCTGACTGCCTCATTATAACCGATGGCCGTTATTAAGGTTTGTAAAACATATCGAATTCATACCATATAGTAAAATATAATTATGTACGTAAAAACTGCTTATACCTAGCATTATACGAGTTATAATTATAAATACAATATGCATAAAGTTGTATAATATGTTTATGTCTAAATATTTTTCATAGTCCAACATCTTCAACTGAATAACTTTCTACAAGATTCACAGAAAACTAAACGAAAGTCATCCTCTAGGGCTCATTGGATGATGATCACAGTAGTTTCTAATCAATTTACCCGAAAAACAAATATGACTAGAAATCTTCCACGTACATTTTTAATTCATATTGGATCGATTCATAACAACGACAATGTACACTTTTAATATCAGATGACTTGTATGTGTCGATTGAGAAGGGTTTAAAGCGAAGCCTCACGAGGGCGGCACAGAAAACCCTCAGACTGCACTATTAAGTTACCCAACAACAGAACGACGTGCAGTCTACTCAAGCTGTCAGTTACATGGCCTTGAACTAACATTGGCCATGTCCATGATTTCTGTTGGGATTTCAAAGCATCAGAGAATACTGTAGTATGGGTATGGTTGGGTGGGTAGGCTAATACCAATGTACGTGTATGGGAGGTGGGCCAATACAATATTGATGCCAAAGCTGCGCTCCTACATTACTCAACAACAAAACGACATGTAGACTACACAACCCGTCAGTTACACGGCCTTGAACTGACAACTACAATGACTACATCAATGTCTGAGCTGCACCCCTACGTTACCCAATAACAGAACGACGTGTAGTCTACACAATCCGTCAGTTACCGGCCTTGAGCTGACAACTTCAATTACTACATAGATGTCTGAGCTGCACCCCTACGTTACCCAACAACAGAACAACATGTAATCTACACAAGCCGTCAATTACTGGCCTTGAACTGACAACTGCAATGACTACATCGATGTATGAGCTGTACCTCTACGTTACCCAACAACAGAACCACATGTAGCCTACCTTAGCCGTCAGTTACCGGCCTTGAACTGACAACTGTAATGACCCCATCGATGTCTGAGCTGCACCCCTACGTTACCCAATAACAGAACGACATTTAGTATACCTTAGCCGTCAGTTACCGGCCTTGAACTGACAACTGCAATGACCCCATCTATGTCTGATCTGCACCCCTACGTTACCCAACAATTGAACGACATGTAGTCTACCTTAGCCGTCAGTTACCGGCCTTGAACTGACAACTGCAATGACCCCATCTATGTCTGATCTGCACCCCTACGTTACCCAACAATTGAACGACATGTAGTCTACCTTAGCCGTCAGTTACCGGCCTTGAACAACTGCAATGACCCCATCTATGTCTGAGCTGCACCCCTACGTTACCCAACAACAGAACGACATATGTAGTCTACCTTAGCCGTCAATTACCGGCCTTGAACTGACAACTGCAATGACCCCATCTATGTCTGAGCTGCACCCCTACATTACCCAACATTTGAACGACATGTAGTCTACCTTAGCCGTCAGTTACCGGCCTTGAACTGACAACTGCAATGACCCCATCGATGTCTGAGTTGCACCCTACGTTACCCAACAACAGAACGACATGTAGTCTACCTTATCCGTCAGTTACATGGCCTTAAACAGACAACTACAATGACTATCAATGTCTGATCTGCACTATTAAATAACCAAACAGAAATTAATAATAGTGTCTAAACAAAACCTCGAGGTATAGAGTAAAATAAAGATATTATTAGTCGTGTAAATTTTTAATTATATTCTTAAAAATAGTATAATAGAAGGAAAACATAATCACTAAAACAATTAACTTGATAATACACATTCTGATACGATATGTCAATATTTAATGAAATCACAGGTAAGAAGAAGGACTTGTTAATTTTTTTTAATAAAAATAATTTATTTAGTGGTCTACCATTAAATTATGAACATGTATTTACCAAAGGCAAATCAACTAAATGGGTTTCGTCAGTCTTTGTTGGTTTTTTACATCGTAGCATAAAAACTAATTAAAAATATCGGCAATTTTTTGTTGATTTTAAAACGGCTTTCACGTACTTGATTTTAAATTGTTGGTTGATAAATTGGAAAGGATTGCAGTATGGCGTGTTTCATTAAATTGGCTTATAAGTTACTTTATTGATTGGGGAAAATGACATCATTTAAAATTTTCAAAGTGAACTAAAATTTTTTCGAAGGGGTGTTGCACAGGAGTCGGTTATGTCGGCAACACTGTTGAAAATATTTCTTGATGCGGCAGTCATCAATGAATAATATTCAATAAATGTTATGTATCTTAAAATAAGACCTATAGAAAAGTAGTTTAAGCAGAAATGAGGATCAATCTTTTTATATATCATATGTATCTGAGCGTTGTAAAGGAAGTTTTTAGTTAATTCCGTCAATGTACATTTGGAACGCACGCTCTTTCTGGTTCGTGCAATACATGTCGATGCAATTTGCGCATAAATTTTCCAGGAAGGACAACTCATGGTATGAATGTTTTTCCATCAGAAAGAACTGTTTTTAGACTGCAGCTAGATATTGCTGTGGTAAGTGGTTAAAAACTTTAACTACTTGTAATCCCAGTCTCGCTCGTACCATAACAGATGTTGGGGTTTTTCGGCGTATCAGTTGGTATTCCTCACCAGCCCTTTTTTCACTTGACCATAAAATGCCATCTTAAAAAATGAAATAAAAATAAATTAAAAAACCGTTGGTTTAAGGCTTTTCAAATTTTTAGATGCTATGCTCTATAGAAATTGAAACTGCGCTAAATTGTAAACAAAATTTATAATTTGTTCACTGAACCAATTAACCTGCAGCACATCCACCTCTGATAGGCAAACACAAAGAGAGATCATTCTTCATAACTCCGGTAAATCGCACCCCAAATTTGGTCAGTCGCACCGAACTATGACGCACGACAACGATTATACTGGAACAAGACTGTTTTGTGCCTGTAAGATGGCATTTATTTCCTACTAATGTAATTATGTTGCCGGTGTAAAACCTTTGGAAAGAAAATCTATTCTATTAATTCAATGTTATCCCATTCCATTGTATTTATGATTTCTGAAATTCCTATAACTCTCTTCCCTAACCACATTACTTAAGGTTTTCTAATGATCAACTTTCTTAAGAATAGATAAAAGATGTAAATTGGTATAATATTATTCAAATCACTTATAAAAACTTGGAAATTACTCAACTATCAAAGTATTATTAAGAGCAAGAGAGCAACAATAATCATAACCCGATTCAAAGGCTTTATTACTGCTTTAAATTCGTGTTTTACTGACTATTATTTAATACCAATAGGCTAATAAATTGTTGTTGCATTTTTATGTATCAAAATAAATCTAACATCAGTTCCAACAACGTACATAAAATGTCTGTACTAAAGTCTTTGTAATTAGTCGTGTGTACTACCACAAGTCTTTGAAAGTGCTCAGCAAACTTAACGAGTATGTTGTACAGCTTTTCAGTTAAAGATATAAACAATTAAAAGACGAGTATATATGGTGTTCCGATATATAAAATCTGACAGATTTGTTTTTGGAAAATGCTATAAATGCAAATCGACCTTCTGAGTCAAGTTTAAACAAACTCAAGGCGTAACTTTAATACTGACGGGTGACAGACACCCTGGAAGCCGTCCTGGGTAAGCCCTGACAGGCATTCCCACTCTGGCGGATTAGGCAATTCTCTTGAATTTCTCTGAATAATTCAGCCGTTGTTTAGTTTCATAGCTCATTAAAGGCAATATATACCTGTGATATTGGTCTTGGGTTCCAACATCGTTCAATCTTCATATCATGTAATTAGAATACAAAAAATGGATTCATCAATAGTTTTAAGGAAGAACTATAAACCTGAACTTGAATGTTTGTGCATTATTTGTACCATCTTGGTTAAACACTCTCTGAATGAATTTTAAACGTTAATAAGTAAAAATTAAAATAAATAAAACATTTATACATGGTAAATATGTTTAATGAAATGTATTAAAATACTAAATATAAATAATTATATATTTATGACATGTTTACTTGCTTAATTCAAATTTTATAAAATCATTAAGATATAATATACAGTAAAAATAATAAAATAAATTATAGATAAAATAGTTTGTAATTTTTAACGAACAATAATGAAACATTAGAAACAGTACTATACTGGACTCTAACCTTATCTAAATTGATTAGATAAGTCGGCACTGGTGGCGCAGTGCTGTAACCCAGCTACATGGGGACAAAGTGTTTGGGAGATTGTAGGCGATAGGTTGGATGCTCGGTCCTCTTAATACCGACATGGCGTCCGCTTGGTGGTTGCTATCAGCGTGGACACTACTAGAGAAGTCTGGGGTGTCCATGTTGGGTGGTAATCATTGTGCGGATGTTGTGTGGGGGAGATAACTGAGCATCAGGCTTGTCAATTAGCTGAAAATCAGACCAGCACTACGTGGTTCGGATTCCACGTAAAGCTGTAGGTCCCTTAGTTGCCCTGGCTGTTGGGCTATTAATAAATTGCCCTTTCTGAGGAACAGTTGAACTCAGTTAGTAACCAGACTACACTCATCTACACTCATCCTACACTCATAAAAAACCCATTCATATTCGCCTTAAAATACGCACAACGTTGTGTCGGCGTCTTATATGTAAGAATGTAAGAATGTAAGATTAACTTTGGCTACCTTAGCTAAAGGCTTAATTTATTTAAGGTGGGGTCTTTTTGGTTAAATTATAACGGCTATAACCATGGTAAACTGTCCGCCCCTAGCTACTTTACCTTTTTAGCTATTAAGAAAGGACCAGAACGTCAGTTAATAACAAAGACTACACTTCGTCCATATTTTTGAAAGTTGTGTACAACCAATATAAAACTAAAACTAAAGACGACATAATAGGGATCAGCTGTTTTAATCACTTAAATTAATATCTTACAATAAAATATAAGAGTTTGATATAATAATTTTTCTATCGAAGAATTTTAAATTTATTGTTACTTTATGACATTAAAAACCCCAAGTGGTGGCATGTACGTAGTACAAATGGCTTGTCATTTCCACAATTTACGTAAAAAACAGGGGACATTCCAGGCTAGTAGAACAAAACCGCAACACATGTATTTCCCTGCTTCTCTGACCATCAATCCGTCAAAATTGTTTTCGTTTCATTTCCACTTTAATTTAGTTTATAATGTGAATCCAAATTAATTTCGTTGGTTTCATTTGATTTTCCAGGAAAATTCAATCTTCATTCAACTATGATACTTAATGTAAAAAAAAAAAAACATGTTGCATGCTGTTTAATTTTTCACTATTGGTTTACTGTACTAAAAAACTTATTTTTAATATTTTTTTATTTATTGAGAGGTTGAGATGTAGAACGTTTTAAAACATAATTAGGGTTTTGTTAACAGACCTTTATGAATTAAAATCAGTTCGTTTAAAAATCGTACTATTCATAAATTTGTTATATCTAAGGAGACAAAATAAGCGTTCGATACTGAGCAATAATTTATAAAATATGTGTTTTTAAGCTTTCTTTAGTAAAATGTTCTTATAGAATAAATTAAACGGGTACAGGTGGAAATATGACCTTAAAATATTATTCAAAGTAATAATAAGGCAAGCAAACATTGATGTACATTGATGAACTATGATTTGTTCAGCACATCCTAGGCTAGCAAAGCTAATGCACAACGGTGGTACTTGTCAGTTAATCCTAGGAAGAGCAGATATTCCCAAGCCATGATTCAACACATTTCTCACATTAGTCATCATACTGTCTAATGTACATTACACGTAAGTTTAGAGCTTTAGTGTAGAACGGAATTGACACTTGTGAGCATATCACGTGTGATCTCACAATGTATTGGGAAAGTCTACAGTAACTACTGGTGAACGTGTGATCAGGAATACTTAACTATATACAAAATGTACAAATTAACGTTGTGATACTTTAAAAAAAGCAGCTGTAAAGTGTTTCTTAAACATAATAACATAACATACTGTAACAAACTTTTTTTAAAGTAACTTTTAACACTAACTTTGCGTTTCAAGGTTAGGTAGATGATTTTGCATGCTTAAACTTGAAATAAAAGTTAGTCTACATTAATGTCATTCATGTTCGTGATCAAAGACTGGCCTTGAGCCACCGGTACTACGTTAAGTATTAACACATTAACAATATACATTTAACTTTTGATAATTACTGTGTGGTCCATATTATGAACTTTAAATACACCATCACATTTGACTACTCATTTGCTACTCCCCACTTATATTTCCATTTCAAACTATGGATCACATAGTTAATGATTGCTCATGCCGTTCTCTTCAGGATATATTAGCTGGTTCTCTTCAATCAGAGAAGCGAGTGTTGAATGGTTACGAAATCTGGATCTAGCTCTGTGATTTGAAAGCATTTTCATTACTTTTCTTAGCTTTAATTCTTATGAAATATGTGGGTGGCAAAAACGAACCAAGCTCCTATTAAAGATAAAATACATTATAAATAGTTCAAACCCCGTTTTGGACGTATCAGAAATTTCTACTGAAACTCATTCTCAAATGGTTTAATAACTAACAATTCATTTCCATTCTAGAGTCAATTCAATCCTTAATTTGTAATGGAATGGCTTAATTAAAATTCTTAGAATAAGATAGTGTATTCATTACATCGCAACGAAAGTATGATGATTCGTTGTTATGTAATGAATCATTACATCACAATATCTGGACAGCAAAAACTCTCCTTTTCACTTACGATATAAAAATATTCTTAAACATATCGAGCATACACGACGCACGTAAGTTACAGGAGTATATTGATAATGTATCTAAGTGGAGCCTTCACAATAAAATGTATTTTAATATTTATAAATATTAGTTTCTTTTTTTAGGTCAGAATATACTGAATACAATTATTTCGTTGAAGAGGCAAATATTTCAAGAGTTGATCATTAAAAAGGATCTGGGGGTGCCTTTAGACTTCAAATTGTATTTCAATTTACATTTAGAATAATGTGTGTCTGCTGCAAATAATAACTTAGGATTTATTTTTAGACAAGAAACAAATTTTAAAAATTCAACAACTTTGATAACATAGTATAAAAGTCCTTGGTTGGGTCGAGATAGGAGAGTGCATTAGTTATATGGAGTCCAATCCATTTCTTACGAAGACAGCTTGGATAAAATGCAAAAACTATTTTTACGCTACTTATTTTTTAGAAAATGGAATATTTACACCTTTTTAGTTCCTTTTGGGTTTGGGAGTCTAAGACTGAGAAGACGAGTATTGGAACGCATGTTTTTGTACAAGTTGATCCGAGGAAGGATAGACGACTCGGCCAGTCGGGTGGTCTTTGCTTTAGGGAACCAAATTTTTTAACAACAGAAATAAGGTCTTTTTTAATTTATCGAATCGCCGTTAGTCAAGTATTTTTCCTTGCCACTGTTGTGGAAGTTGAAGTCATATAACTCAATAAAAAAATAATGATAATAATATTTTTTGTGAAAATTGTACAGGTTTTGAGGTGAAGTTCGTGTGTTACTTATTGCAGTTCCGTTATAATTTAAAATATTTATTGAATTTTTATTGTATATTTTTGTATGTATATTATTATTTTGTATACATCTATTTTTATTGAATTCATTAATTTGCCAAATGGTTAGTTTGATTTAATTTCCTAAATAACTAATATAAATTATTCAATTGTTATGTTTACTTGTATAAGTTATTTCATTGTTATGTATGTTGTTGTATGATTTTGTTGTTTCTTATTGTTGAATTAAATTTGTGGTTAATGGGGTTTGTGATTTAGAAGAAGAAGACCCAATGGATACTTTTTCTTAGCATTACTGATTTCATTTTAATTGGGTTTATCTTGTAATGAAGCAAGTAAATAAAAAAACTTAATATTTTTACGAATTGTTTGCTTATAGTAATAATAATTTAAATTAATTATTGTTAAACCTGAATACTTATCAACTTTCGATCATTTTGCTTATACATTCTAGTAAATTAAAAAGGCCTAAATACTAAACAATTATGATATGTAAAGCTTATAATATATATATATATATATATATATATATATATATATATATATATATATATATATATTAGTCAATTTCTGTTTCCCGTATGAATTGAGGTTCTCAGACAAAAGAAGGAAGAACATTAGTGTACGTATTTTGTGAGAGGGTCACTGCTAGAGAGGTACGGTCCATTTCCCAAGAGACATTGACATATGTTTTCTAATACAACGAAAGCAGACAAGTTACCCTCATTCTCATTTCTCAACTTATCACTTAGTAGTAAGTTTGATATCCAATCTACTTATCACACACGATGTATGACTACAAAATGGTGTAAGTCTGTGGAATTCATCATAATTGTCACAAGAGACAATTAAAAGCAATAAAATATAATATATATTTTTGGGTCAAGTTCTTTTTGTACCACTTGATGATGAATGATGATGAACGAGAACACGACACTCTGACTAACATCCTGAACACAGCTGTAGTTCTAAGCAGTTAAGGAGTGCTGTAGAAGTAATTATTAATTGTTAGAGCTCTATTTGGTACTTAAAAATGTTATAAAATATCCATATACCTCCTTGCGCTGGATGGATATAAGTTTGAAGTAAATCTACAAATTAAAAAATAATTTAAACTTCAAGCATTTTTATTACTTTTCTTATGTCATGTTCTTGTCAAACTCCTACTAAAGATAAATTACATTAGAAATAGTTCAACCCTCGTCTTTGACAGTTACATGGGCATCGTAGGTATTTATTTTTAGTTGAACATAAAAATCATATTCTATTGTGCGCATTCTCTTTTCACAGATCTAGTTGACAGGTCTATATATGTAGTAAAACTATATATAAATAAACAGGTTCGTTAATATGTTTAAAGCAGTGATCTTAATTTATAAAAGTACTATACACAGGCCGCTTAAAAAGTGACTTTTCAACACACTTGTGCGATTAATAATCACAGAGTGTGCAAGTGAGACAGAGAACTCTCTGTTCTCCCACTGTGTAATTCCATTTAAAAATTGTCATGGCTACCAGAACGGAAGGCCGCGTGCTGACGGCGCAATAGCAAGCCCCGCCCACTTTACGTCATTAGCAGCAATGGTTTGATTAGCACCAACGAATCAAGCTTAGAACGATTAAATGAAATGATTATTTTTAGTATTAATAATAGCAATAACACAATTGATAATAATGTAAAAAATAAATAGCAACTAAAAAGACTCGTGCAGTATAGTAGAGTTATTATTATTATTTTCTTTTTCAACTAAACACTGTTGCGAAAGTTGAACACAATTAGTCACGCCTATGAAGCAAGGCAGCTCAGCGGTTGAAAGATTCCCCTCTGCCGCTGTAATCCCTAAATGCGCTAAATATAACACGCAAGTCGCTTACTGTCCGGCCCAATTACTTATAGCATATCAACTGACTACACACGGAAGCTCATGATAACTTACAACAATATGTTTCCTACACCAGGGATCACGTGATGAATGCAGTTGTTGTTTATTTTATTATTCCTTTGCTTGGAAACCTAGAGTCCAAGCGGTTTATGCACTTACTTGTCTACAAATGAGAATCATGCATGCCATGATAAATTTTTAACTATAGTTTAAGTAGTGTTAATTTAATATCCCCTATAAATACGCATTGAGAACTCTCAGGTGCTATATTCAAAAAGATGAATTCTTTTATTTTTTTCATCTTTTAGTGCAGTTATATTAAAGCTATGTCCACACCTCTAAAAAATCTACACTAAACAAAGAAAATACCCAGATTATATGTTTTAATAACTTATTGTATTACTGTACTACTGTTTGTAATGTGTAGATATTGATGTATTAAAACATGTATTACTCTACTACTGTTTGTTTTGTGTAGATATATGACGTATTAAAACATGTACTACTATACTACTGTTTGTAATGTGTAGATATTGATGTATTAAAACATGTATTACTGTACTACTGTTTGTAATGTATAGATATTGATGTATTAAAACATGTATTACTGTACTACTGTTTGTAATGTATAGATATTGATGTATTAAAACATGTATTACTGTACTACTGTTTGTAATGTATAGATATTGATGTATTAAAACATGTATTACTGTACTACTGTTTGTTTTGTATAGATATATGACGTATTAAAACATGTTATTACTGTACTACAGTTTGTAATGTATAGATATATGACGTATTAAAACATGTATTACTATACTACTGTTTGTAATGTGTAGATATATGACGAATTAAAACATGTATTACTGTACTACTGTTTGTAATGTGTAGATATATGACGTATTAAAACATGTATTACTGTACTACTGTTTGTAATGTGTAGATATATGACGTATTAAAACATTTTATTACTGTACTACAGTTTGTAATGTATAGATATATGACGTATTAAAACATGTATTACTATACTACTGTTTGTAATGTGCAGATATATGACGTATTAAAACGTATATTACTGTACTACTGTTTGTAATGTGTAAATATATGACGTATTAAAACATGTTTTACTGTACTACTGTTTGTAATGTGCAGATATATGACGTATTAAAACATGTATTACTGTACTACTGTTTGTAATGTGCAGATATATGACGTATTAAAACATGTATTACTGTACTACTGTTTGTAATGTGCAGATATATGACGTATTAAAACATGTTATTACTGTACTACTGTTTGTAATGTGTAGATATATGACGTATTAAAACATGTATTACTGTACTACTGTTTGTAATGTGCAGATTTATGACGTATTAAAACATGTATTACTGCACTACCGTTTGTAATGTGCAGATATATGACGTATTAAAACGTGTATTACTGTACTAATGTTTGTAATGTGTAGATATATGACGTATTAAAACGTGTATTACTGTACTATTGTTTGTAATGAGTAGATATATAACGTATTAAAACGTGTATTACTGTACTAATGTTTGTAATGTGTAGATATATGACGTATTAAAACGTGTATTACTGTACTACTGTTTGTAATGTGCAGATATATGACGTATTAAAACATGTATTACTGTACTACTGTTTGTAATGTGTAGATATATGACGTATTAAAACATGTATTACTGTACTACTGTTTGTAATGTGCAGATATATGACGTATTAAAACGTGTATTACTGTACTACTGTTTGAAATGTGCAGATATATGACGTATTAAAACATGTATTACTGTACTACTGTTTGTAATGTGCAGATATATGACGTATTAAAACGTGTATTACTGTACTACTGTTCGAAATGTGCAGATATATGACGTATTAAATCATGTATTACTGTACTACTGTTTGTAATGTGCAGATATATGACGTATTAAAACATGTATTACTGTACTACAGTTTGTAATGTAGAGATATATGACGTATTAAAACGTATATTACTGTACTACTGTTTGTAATGTGTAGATATATGACGTATTAAAACGTGTATTACTGTACTACTGTTTGTAATGTGCAGATATATGACGTATTAAAACATGTATTACTGTACTACTGTTTGTAATGTGCAGATATATGACGTATTAAAACGTGTATTACTGTACTACTGTTTGAAATGTGCAGATATATGACGTATTAAAACATGTATTACTGTACTAATGTTTGTAATGTGTAGATATATGACGTATTAAAACATGTATTACTGTACTAATGTTTGTAATGTGTAGATATATGACGTATTAAAACATGTATTACTGTACTAATGTTTGTAATGTGCAGATATATGACGTATTAAAACATGTATTACTGTACTACTGTTTGTAATGTGCAGATATATAACGTATTAAAACGTGTATTACTGTACTAATGTTTGTAATGTGTAGATATATGACGTATTAAAACGTGTATTACTGTACTACTGTTTGAAATGTGCAGATATATGACGTATTAAAACATGTATTACTGTACTACTGTTTGTAATGTGTAGATATATGACGTATTAAAACGTGTATTACTGTACTACTGTTTGTAATGTATGGATATGTAACGTATTAAAACACGTATTACTGTACTACTGTTTGTAATGTGTAGATATATGTCATATTAAAACGTGTATTACTGTACTAATGTTCGAAATGTGCAGATATATGACGTATTAATTCATGTATTACTGTACTACTGTTTCTAATGTGTAGATATATGACGTATTAAAACATGTATTACTGTACTACTGTTTGTAATGTGTAGATATATGACGTATTAAAACATGTATTACTGTACTACTGTTTGTAATGTGTAGAGATATGACGTATTAAAACATGTATTACTGTACTACTGTCTGTAATGTGTAGATATATGACGTATTAAAACACGTATTACTGTACTACTGTTTGTAATGTGTAGATATATGACGTATTAAAACATTTATTACTGTACTACTATTTGTAATGTGTAGATATATGACATATTAAAACATATCTTACTGTACTACTGTTTGTAATGTGCAGATATATGACGTATTAAAACATCTATTACTGTACTACTGTTATTAATATGTAGATATATGACGTATTAAAACATGTATTACTGTACTACTGTTTGTAATGTGCAGATATAATATGACGTATTAAAACATGTATTACTGTACTACGTTTGTAATGTGTAGATATATGACGTATTAAAACATGTATTACTGTACTACTGTTTGTAATGTGCAGATATATGACGTATTAAAACATGTATTACTGTACTACTGTTATCAATGTGTAGATATATGACGTATTAAAACATGTATTACTGTACTATTGTTTGTAATGTGCAGATATGACGTATTAAAACATGTATAACTGTACTACGTTTGTAATGTGTAGATATATGACGTATTAAAACATGTATTACTGTACTACTGTTTGTAATGTGTAGATATATGACGTATTAAAACATGTATTACTGTACTACTGTTTGTAATGTGCAGATATATGACGTATTAAAACATGTATTACTGTACTACTGTTATCAATGTGTAGATATATGACGTATTAAAACATGTATTTCTGTACTACTGTTTGTAATGTGTAGATATATGACGTATTAAAACATGTATTAATGTACTACTGTTTGTAATGTGTAGATATATGACGTATTAAAACATGTATTACTGTACTACTATTTGTAATGTGTAGATATATGACGTAATAAAACATGTATTACTGTACTACGTTTGTAATGTGTAGATATAATATGACGTAATAAAACATGTATTACTGTACTATTGTTTGTAATGTGTAGATATATGACGTAATAATACAAAATGAAATGCTGTTCTCATACTCCATTTTAACCGTAATAGTTTTGACAAGTTTCCGACAGGCCACCACCCCAGGCTGAGCTGACATTGTGACGTAGAAACATCCCACATTTTATCCTCTTATCCTGCACCAAACTCACGTTTAGGGCATCATGATATAGCACTTCACTCCCTGGGTGGTCCCTAACATAAACACTTAGGCTGGCCGTTTCCCAAACCACCAAGCCACCGCTGGGAAGTAGACATACAACCTTACCGTCAATGGGCCAAAACGTGCTTTTTTATTTCAACTCTACGTTTCATTTTTATGAGATTACAGTATCTGTAAAAAAAACACGTGGTGGTTATTTTTATAATTTTACATTTTACGGTAAAAATGTTAATTTTTATCTCATAAAACCAAACTTAAAATTTATAAAACCCTAATAAGACCAATCCTTCTCAACGGAGGTGAATCATGGGTTATCGACAAAAGTACAGAAAAGAAGCTAATTATCCTCGAAAATAAAGTAATAAGGAAAGTATATGGACCCACAAGAGAAAATGGAATTGGGAGAATAAAACATAGAAAAGAGATCAGGGACCTTTCTAACCCACCAGACGTTGTGGCTGAAGCCAAGAGTCGGAGATTACGATGGGCAGGGCACATCATAAGACAAGATACCCTATTAAAACAAGTTTGGACAGAAAACAAAGATGGAAGACGACCTCCGCGACGACTAAAAAGGGATGGAAGGATGAGGTGATCATTGATATGAGAATAATGAGAGTAATAGTTCACATAATTCAATAATAATTCAAAATAGTACAGCACATTGGTGGCACTTGTATAATGGAGCCCTAAAGTATAGTCTTTGGTAAATATAACAAGACAAGCAAAGGAACTAGTTTTTTGAATTGTAAGTGTGTTATCATTAATGTATACATGCCTACATTATACATGCCATCATTATTAGGTATACAATGCCTAACAAATATTCATGCCATCAACCGTTTTACTTTAAAATTATAGTACGAAAAAGAAACTAATTATCCTCAAAAATAAAGGTATAAGTTGAGGTTGAGCTATTTATATTTCACTTTTATTTACGATAAACTTTTATTCACAAGACTGCCTTAATATTTTACTACAAGACAAAAAATAGTCTTATTATTTAAATTGATTTTCATTTTCTTCAAAACGGTATTTTACCTACTTTTTTAGAGAAAATAACTTATTTTTGAAATCGCTAAATTCGATCAGTTTCATTGAAAACAATAAATTTATTTACTAAACATTTATATTTTCATTCTTGTAAATAATTTGAAAACATAATTAGTTAAGGTGTGCGTTCGCATCTGTAAAAATAACGAATTATTTACCAAAACAATTAAAATAAAGCCGAAACTATATATGTCAAAATGATCAAACACGTTGCATGTAACAGTTCAAACGCCAAAATAGTCTCCCCTCCTTCCCCGCAGTATCCTCATCAGTATGTATTGTACAGCTTGCATTCAGTTCACCAGGGTGGGTCCGGACTAATCTGAGGAAATGATAAAACCACTCGGCATACCGATGACTACATACATCGTTACACTATATGTGAGTGACAATACTAGGACTTCAGGCCAGTTAGTGGGTGTGTCGTTCGTCTTGGATAGGTGAGTGAACAGCCAAGATAAAAACCACTCGGCATACCGATGACTACAGACATCGTTACACTATATGTGAGTGACAATACTAGGACTTCAGGCCAGTTAGTGGGTGTGTCGTTCGTCTTGGATAGGTGAGTGAACACCCAAGATAAAAACCACTCGGAATACTGATGACTACAGACATCGTTACACTATATGTGAGTGACAATACTAGGACTTCAGGCCAGTTAGTGGGTGTGTCGTTCGTCTTGGATGGGTGAGTGAACACCCAAGATAAAAACCACTCGGAATACTGATGACTACAGACATCGTTACACTATATGTGAGTGACAATACTAGGACTTCAGGCCAGTTAGTGGGTGTGTCGTTCGTCTTGGATGGGTGAGTGAACACCCAAGATAAAAACCACTTGGAATACCGATGACTACATACATCGTTACACTATATGTGAGTGACAATACTAGGACTTCAGGCCAGTTAGTGGGTGTGTCGTTCGTCTTGGATAGGTGAGTGAACAGCCAAGATAAAAACCACTCGGAATACTGATGACTACAGACATCGTTACAACGTATGTGAGTGACAATATTGGGGCTTCAGGCTGGTTAGTGGGTGTGTCATTCGTCTTGGATAGGTGAGTGAACAGCCAAGATAAAAACCACTCGGAATACCGATGACTACAGACATCGTTACAACGTATGTGAGTGACAATATTGGGGCTTCAGGCTGGTTAGTGGGTGTGTCATTCGTCTTGGATAGGTGAGTGAACAGCCAAGATAAAAACCACTCGGAATACTGATGACTACAGACATCGTTACACTATATGTGAGTGACAATACTAGGACTTCAGGCCAGTTAGTGGGTGTGTCGTTCGTCTTGGATGGGTGAGTGAACACCCAAGATAAAAACCACTCGGAATACTGATGACTACAGACATCGTTACAACGTATGTGAGTGACAATATTGGGGCTTCAGGCTGGTTAGTGGGTGTGTCATTCGTCTTGGATAGGTGAGTGAACAGCCAAGATAAAAACCACTCGGAATACTGATGACTACAGACATCGTTACAACGTATGTGAGTGACAATATTGGGGCTTCAGGCTGGTTAGTGGGTGTGTCATTCGTCTTGGATAGGTGAGTGAACAGCCAAGATAAAAACCACTCGGAATACTGATGACTACAGACATCGTTACACTATATGTGAGTGACAATACTAGGACTTCAGGCCAGTTAGTGGGTGTGTCGTTCGTCTTGGATGGGTGAGTGAACACCCAAGATAAAAACCACTCGGAATACTGATGACTACAGACATCGTTACACTATATGTGAGTGACAATACTAGGACTTCAGGCCAGTTAGTGGGTGTGTCGTTCGTCTTGGATAGGTGAGTGAACAGCCAAGATAAAAACCACTCGGAATACTGATGACTACAGACATCGTTACAACGTATGTGAGTGACAATATTGGGGCTTCAGGCTGGTTAGGGGTGTGTCATTCGTCTTGGATAGGTGAGTGAACAGCCAAGATAAAAACCACTCGGAATACTGATGACTACAGACATCGTTACAACGTATCTGAGTGACAATATTGGGGCTTCAGGCTGGTTAGTGGGTGTGTCATTCGTCTTGGATAGGTGAGTGAACAGCCAAGATAAAAACCACTCGGAATACTGATGACTACAGACATCGTTACAACGTATGTGAGTGACAATATTAGTGTTTTAGGCCAGTTAGCTAAGATATGTTAGTGGACCACTATGAGTCATTTCACTCAGGTAGATGGTGGGCACCCGTGTGTCCCTCACTGTAGCTGGGTGAGTGAACAGTCAAGGTATGTTAGTAGCCACTATGAGTCATTTTACTCAGGTGATGGTGGTTGCCCGTGTAAGATCCCTCACTGTAGCTGGGTGAGTGAACAGCCAAGGTATGTTAGTGGATCACTATGAGTAATTTTACTACTCAGGTGATGGTGGCTGCCCGTGTAAGATCCCTCACTGTAGCTCGGTGAGTGAACAGCCAAGGTATGTTAGTAGCCACTATGAGTCATTTTACTCAGGTGATGGTGGTTGCCCGTGTAAGATCCCTCACTGTAGCTGGGTGAGTGAACAGCCAAGGTATGTTAGTGGATCACTATGAGTCATTTTACTACTCAGGTGATGGTGGCTGCCCGTGTAAGATCCCTCACTGTAGCTCGGTGAGTGAACAGCCAAGGTATGTTAGTAGCCACTATGAGTCATTTTACTCAGGTGATGGTGGTTGCCCGTGTAAGATCCCTCACTGTATCTGGGTGAGTGAACAGCCAAGGTACGTTAGTGGATCACTATGAGTCATTTTACTACTCAGGTGATGGTGGCTGCCCGTGTAAGATCCCTCACTGTAGCTGGGTGAGTGAACAGCCAAGTTGTGTTAGTAGACCACTATGATTCATTTTACTTAAGTGGATGGTTGGCACCCGTGATTGGTCCCTCACTGTGGTTAGTGACTGATAAGAATAATTTTTGATATGTTGGATGGCCACCAGGAATTATATGACAGCTGGTTATGTGGGCACCCAGCTGTCGTCAACTTTAGGCGGTTGAATTGCTTCTACTTGTCTTTGTATTGAGTTTGGGTGCCTGTCTTATAGATGTTTGTCTGAGGGTGTGTAGGTTAGTGGAGCACAAAGGTTATTTATCTCGGTCAGGTGGGTGTTTACTCATTTTGTTTTCATTTGTGTGAAGACAAATTGATGGAATATTTAATCGTTCGTGTAAACGACGAAGGGTGGGAATCGTGACTTGTGGAGTCTTGGCGAGTTTACGTCATTCGTAATATAATTTCCCCCGATCGATTTACTCAAGTGTAAAAAGAACTTTCGTGACATTCAACAAACCTACATTATTTAGACCAACACGTGTAAATAATAAAACCCTGACATTAGTTTATATGCTTACAGAATACTAAATTAAATTCTTAATATGTATTAATATCAATTTCATAATAAAAGCTGTCACGATAAAAAAAAAAAAATAGTAAAACTAAACTTAACAAATGCAACACAAAATTCTGTCAAATATTTTAAAAAATTGATTCAATTCGTTAAGGTAATAGAGAAAATATGTAAACGGTAGTTTTTATCAATCGCGTCAAGACCAACGTATAACGCTAATTCGCAATATTAAAGACGAACAATCCATGAACTAGTGTTAGTAATGTGTAATGTGTAAGAATTCTTTTATTTGTCTAAATTTACTTTATCTAGTAGTTGTAACGTTATGGGCGGAATTCAATGCCTACCAACAGGGAAATGTGAGAGGGCAGATGATGAATGACGTATTGGTGGATCTGGTCAGAGCAAACATTGCCCGGTTGTTGATTGAACGGGTGCCACTTGGAGTCACTGCATAATCTAGCATGTGGAGCACATTTCACACCTGATGCCGTCCAGGACTTGCTGAAGAAACACAACTTCAATGTAACTAGAACATGCTTTGTTAACTGATATACGTCACGATTCTATGTGAAAGGAAATTGTATGTAGTTAGGATTACAAAAATATATAGTTTATACATTGAATAGGTTCAGTTAAAATGTGTTGAATATCAACTGTGTACAGGGACTGTGAAATAACTCATGTCAAAGGAATTCATTATAAGTAATTAGTAATATTGGTCATTTTATTTATGTTTATATAGTTTTATAAGAGAAGCTTTAATTATATTTTGGATGGATTTGAATTGTTATTTCGGAAGATGTATAGTAAAAGATTAATGAAAATTCTTTGTTTTCTCTATATAGTCTCCTGTGTCCCGGAGAGTTACAAGAAGTCCTTTATATTTACTTCTATCTGTATACAGTTGCTGACAACGTTTAATGTACATACTATATTTAGTCTTTTAAGTCTAAAGTGATACATGAACATTCCACAGTGACTGTTGTCACCAACCTCGTCTTAGGAGTATTTACAATATGTTGTACAATGTTCCAAATGTTTCGGACATGCTACGATTGGGCGTCCTCAGTGGTCAAAGATCAGACTGACAATGTATTGTGGGCGAACGGTTTGGAACCTATGTACATATTGTAAATACTCCTAAGACGAGTTTGTCACTGGACGTTTAGGTGAGTATCAGTGAACATGTCTTGTCCAACACTTACAAAACCTATGTGACTCGCATACGACATATCAAGTGTCAGTGAGCATTGACATCAATAAATGTTGTATGCTAAACTGATAATAGTGTACATTGTTTGGTCAAACGAATTCACCGATGCAGACCAACTGGGTATATTTTTTTAATTGGGTTATCCATTTAAAAATATTTCAAATTTCATCTCTATTTACTATACAATTTATGGTAGTGACATTCATGTAAGTATCAACAATAAAGAAATGTTTGGTAACAGATGTACGTCAACGAGAGTTGTTGGCATCGGATGTAAGTGTTGACAAGAAAATCGGATGTACATCTAAGCAAGAAAACTCTTGGCATTAGATGTGTAAGAGTTCTTAAGAGAGAATGTTCTTGGCATCAGATGTAAATGTCGACAAGAGAGAATGTTCTTGGCATCAGATGTAAGTGTCGACAAGAGAGAAAGTCATTGGCATCAGGTGTAAGTGTCGACAAAAGAGAACGTTCTTGGCATCAGATGTAAATGTCGACAAGAGAGAACATCTTGCTATCAGTAACACACATTTGACTAATGCGAGCAAGGGGAGTGTCTACTGAGTACCCGAGGTGGGATACGGTTTTAATGTCTTGTGTACAACATGTTCACACTATGATCAGCCCTCTTTGTATATTACATAAATAAGAGGGTTGATGTTTATTACATGACTAATTTGGTAGAGTTGGATTATAATGATCATATGTGTATTGTCATGATAAAGAGAACAGCATTTTTGGGACTTTATCATTTGATTTTTGTCAAACATAAGAGAGGCATAGACTTAAAATTAGGTTTATTTTATGAGAACGTGTTCTCTCATGATGAAATATTTCTCTTTGGTTAGTGAACAGTGAACAACTTATGACTATGGGAACATATATCAGTTGTCATAATTATGAAAACGAGCCTCACTAAGAACAATTCAAAATGTATTTTATATACAATAATAGTGGTTCGTGGAGCTCTATAAATACACACCGTAATTACCAGAGCTCAGTATTATGGTTGCCTGTGTAGTCCTTAAACCATATGAGTTGTCTCACAAATGTCCACAGTAGGAAATTCAGTCACACTACGAACAATAATGGTCGTGGTAGGCCTGAATAAATGCAAATATAACATTTAAGAGGTAGTGAAATATTTAATAAGTCTGCTCGGTTGCCATTTCATAATTCTATTGTTTGTGTATTATAACCAGAGAGGTAGACAACAGCCAGGCATTTTCAAGAAGTGTTTATTGTATAACATGTGACATTCTGCCGACAGTACAAGTATAGGCTACCGCAAAAGGTGCATTTTACCACCGCACGATGATAATTATTATACTAAAGTACAACATAGACGTTTCTCTCATTTTCAGTAGATATTGGCAAAGAGATATATTTATATCTTATATAAATATATTTAAGTTTCTTGTGTTAGATATTTAACAATTTGTACTATTTATTTCACTTACACTCCTATGTCAGCTGCAAGCCTGTCTTAGTTATCGTCTGTCACCCAAGTTCAGGACAAAACCCGTCACGTTGAAGTCAAAAGTGGGATTTGAGGAAGAATGTGTATACAAAGAGTAAAACATGGTTGGCAATTTTGTGTATAACTACCGGGAGACATAGCTTCGCTCAGTTGAGTTTTACAAGCTGAAGAGGTATCATCCATATCTCCCAGAGGATCGTTTGTTGTGGCTATACTTTGTAAGTTATAAATAATATTTCGTTTCGGAGGTCTTCCGCGTTTATCTTTAGCCCCTTTGTGGAACTAGGCCTGCGGCCTCGTGAGGGAGCCCGGCCCACGTCCTCGCCAAAACGCTCTTCTACAGGCCCATTTGTGGAACTCGGCCTACGGCCTCGCGGTGGAAAGTTCTGCGTGCGGCCTCACTGAAGCACTCTGCTACAGTCCCATTTGTGGATCTCGGCATGTACCTCGTCAGGATTCTTAAGCAGTATGACCATGAGTTTTGGTTTTGGGGGCAGTGGAGCTCATAAAGATATTATTTTCTGAAATATGATGGTATATTAGAAAGTAAGAGAAGAATACCTTGAATGTGATACCCCACTTGGGTGTATTAGTTTAACATTACCCAATTATGGGTTTTTTGAGTATATCTTTTTATTTGGGAGGGGGCAGAGCCTTTAAATGTTGTATCTTCCAAAATTTAATGGTATAATGTGATTTAGTAGATAAATCTGTAGTATACCAGTAGCATCTGTAGTATAGTAGATAAATCCTATATTTTGATACCCCACTTTCTGCTATAAGTCGAAAACAAAGGATGTAAGTTCGGGCTGATTTTATAAGGCTAACCTTATTCTACAAAATGAAAAATAAATAACATTATACTGCTAAGTAACTATAGCAACACACACGAAAACGACGGTACCTAGAAAAGAAGAAGGTAGGTGTCACGTACGGTAAATAGAACATACGGTAGGTATCATGGCTAAGCTGTGCAGTAAACTTAGGTGACAGTGACGTCACATGAGCGAACAGCTGGTTTGCTGCCAGAAAGTGTATTTATTCCATTCCACTAAAACTTTTAGTTATACTGAATTTTTACCATGTTTCGTGTCATCTAATTTATAGTCGCGTTTTCTTCATTACAAAATGTATTAAAGGATAAAACTATTATGCCATATTAAGAAGTTTCCAGTTGTATAACTTAAAACTTTAAACATATATGTTAAACTTAATTTGTTGCAATGCTTTGTTTTTATATTTATTATAACATTTAATATAGGACAACGACTTTGCCCTGGCGTGCAATTGCTGGTTGTCGAACTAGTGAAAGACAATATAACAAAGGTAATACTTAATTTTATTCTTACCCGAAAGGAAAATGTATGCGTAATGCCTAAATACGTGCATGAAGGCTGAATATGCTCATAGTTCTAAAGAGTTTGATGAAAATGATTTTCAGCTAGATTTTAAGGGTGAAACTTTAAACAGAAAACAGAAAAGAAAACTAAAACTATCGTCAGTTAAATTTATTAGCATACTAAATTGATGTATGTTCCAAATTCTAGCGAAAGAAATAAAATAGCCAAGACTCGTGAAACGAAAAAATCATTAATTCCTTCTGCAGAAACAGAATAATCTCAAAATTCGGAACTTCTTTCTGCGTCTGTACATGAGAACTGTAAAAATACCAAACTATTCATATTATTACACCTCGGAAACAGTTCAGCAGTAAACAAAGAGTTATATTGATTTTTTATCGAGAAAATGTAATTATAAAACAACGATTCTATGAAATGGCACAGGAACTACAATTACCAGTAGTGAAAACAAAAATTAACATTATAAACGCAGCTATGAAATTTTGAAACCCTGTTTTAAGAATACCAGAAGAAGATAATAAATATTTGAAAATGAAGCAGCTGGTCATCGAAGATATATCTAATGTGGCAAAATGAGTTGATTATCTCGAAAATTTCTAAATTTTGTACGAGTTGTTTTGAAATACCCTTTTCTAAGTGAAAAAACAATCAAAAGTCGTTTGTGGTAAATATAATTAACACCTGGATTTATTGAGGTAAGCCTCAACAACATTTTAAAAGTACTTAAAAACACTTGCACTTGTGTTTTCTGATTTTGAAAATAATTTCCTTTTATCTTATTATGAGATGAAGTTATAACCAGACCTCTGCTATGACAGTAGGCCTATTGATGATGAAATTTTAGGACCCCAGAACAACGTCCAAGTAGTTGTAAGACATTTGGCAGCCATTTTTTTTACGAATTTGACAAAGCAATAAGAGAACATCTCCTGCAAATAAAAAAAAATTGACTTCCGTGTTCAGCTTGTGACGTGGAAGGCTTTAGTAGGAGCTTGTTTAATTATTTAAAAGTAGGACTACTAGTTTTACAACTAGTTTTACGAATCCAAGTGATGAAGAACGTCGTGTGTGGGTCTTTTAGTGACTATGCACTAAAGATTGAAAAATAATTAAGAAATATATTTTTTTTTAATTCTGAATTATCAAGAAGGAGACCAAAAATATACTCTTAAATTTACAATAATCCATCTTCTTGTTGTTGGTACTGAAAGACAAAATGTCTGTAAAGCTGCTGAGTTTATCTCTTGAACTGTGGCTTCAGCAAAAAGTCGAATAAAAATGACGTGAATATACACCAAAACTTTAATATGCTCTATTACACACAGTGTTTTATTTATTTATTTTATGTATGACTGCATATACGGTAGATGTTACTGTAATTGTTACATTGATCGAGAAAATTAATTCCAAATATAAAATAGCACTCGGCAAGCGTTATATAAAAATTTAAATGATGAAATAAAATGTTTTCTGAATATCTTAATTCAGCTAAATCTCATAATCTCTTGGAATATTTATGTTATAATGTGCATAAGGTATTTAAAAATATAATTTTAGTATTTTTGTCATTCAAGAAATATAAAGTAACTAATTGTTTAAGTATAATAATTACAAAATATGTCTGCTTTGCTCCGAATCAAAAGTTTCAAGTCTAATTTAAATTTAAAATTCTTAACAAATAAACTATAGCAAATGGAATTGTCCAGTAAACCTATTCCACACAATATGTCCGTAAAGCTAGACTTCACCCATGTGACGTCATGCTGAGTGGAAAGTAGTGGGGGGAAATGCGCGTGATACCTACCGTATTTTTTAGTTACCGTGGTATCACGAGCATTTCCCATGACGTCACATGTGCTAAATGGCAAAAATGAACACACAAAATGCTGTTCTAAATCCCGTAATTACGATTCCAGCTGATTAGTGGGAAACAACTTGCTTATTATTTAACTGAGTGCTTCTTTATAATTGTTAGATTTAGTTACCAGTATTTAATAGAATAAACATATCAGCTGATTACGTCCCTGTGACGTCACAGTCTACTGCGCAGCCTCGTTGTCATACACGGGTCTAGTCTAAAATCCTCTGGGGCAGAAATCACTATTTCCCCAGGGTTGAGACCAGTGCCAATCGGTTTCTCGTGGTCGAAAACCCCAATAAAATTTTAAACATTTAAAATCCTTGGAGCCAAAAAAGTTTGTCCGGACGAGGCTTTTTTTAGATAATAAGATAAGATTATTCAAATTATGCTCCCATCATAGGCCAAATTATGTCCATTTACAAAGTAAATTTGACTTTCATATGCACATTATATATATATATATATATATATATATATATATATGAGGTAGGTATAAAACAAATATTCACTCTATTTAGGTCAGTTTTCTTCTAGCCAAAATCATATATTACATGTACAAATCGTATAAATAGTATACAATTTAATTACTCTCTATGTTGGAAAAGGCTATATGTATTGAATACTTTATACAACTGAGAAACGCATTAGCCTGAGTAGGGAAATAAATTATCTGCTTTAAGGTAAGGCAAACACTTTTGTCAAAAGCCTAAAAACGACTATGCAGTGTACTACAGTTATTTTTTTTTTTTTTTTTTTTTTTTTTTTTTTTGTAGATTAGATTTTTAAATAGAAACTACTTATCTTGCGATTTTTTTCTTTATGAAACTTGGCGCATTTTAAATTTTATTGCTGTATCGGCTAAAACGGTAATAATAAACTATTTATCCATGAGTATTTTGAAATTAAACAATATACTTGGGTAAATATTTATTTGATAAGGAAATACGTTTCTATCAACAGGGTTCGGAGTAGTTTGCCGTGTCAACTTAATCAAAAACTTTGTAATCGAATCTCACTTCCTTCAAGTGTTCTCGAGTGACACAACACAAACCAGAAAAATTCCTTATCTGGAGAAAAAATATATTGTAAATCAAATAAACTGAATGAGGTGTACAATGAAGTATAAGTTCATTGTGAAATAAATTGTCTTTGTAATAGTAATAAATATTTTGCTATCCGGACAGACCGGTTGAATTTAAATTGTTACAGTACATAGTCGCGACAAAATTTAATGTAAAACTTACTATTTTTGGGTAAAACAAAAATATCTCGTAGTGAGGATTTATCTAAAATGTTAAACGTAATTGTAATTAATTATTATAATTTATAGATATTAATGGACTATATATTTAGTTTCTATAATTACCTGCTTATAACTTAATAATTACATTTATTTAGGATAAATGTAGTATTTTATTCTTATGAAGAATTTTTAAATACTTATACAGTGACACCACGGGTTTTTCCTTAGTTGGATATGTAAGTAGAAGAAATTCAATCTCATCACTCAAGTAAATTTAGATAATTTGTTTGAAATCCGAATATTTTTAATTAAATGAATGGATAATTTTTTGTGAAATGCAATGCAATTCTAATATGACTGAATAAAATAAATGTATAAAATTATTAAAATAATTTAAACTTAAGTTCAACAACGCTTTGTCATTGAATCTGTAGAATTCATATAAGAGGTGAATAATGTGGTAGAGACTTAAGAATTAATAATGGACGGATGACGAATGAAATATTCACTCAGAACAAAAACAATCTAGAGACCGTCAGATATTCCTGTCTCCTCACAGGCGTTGGAACAATAGATACATGTGGGACTTTTTTAAGGGAGCCGCTTATAGTTTAAGAGTCTTGTGAGAGCGCTTGGAGTCTTATGAGGGAGGGTTCAACAGATCTGCATAATCAGAGCTTCAGTCGGGACTGAATTATTGATCAGACGGGGAGAAATGTCGGCTACATCGGAGTGACAACCTCAGCCCATATAACCAGGTGAACTCATGCTTGTAAAGGCATACAAACGACAGCTACAAAGAATATAAGTTTATATATTATCAACAAAATACTTGTATTGCAACATGGAAATATATTAAGATCTAATAGGATGTACAGTATTTCTTTAGGCAAATAGTTTTGTAGATTATTAATCTGTCTTGTGTTATGGTCAACAACACCTCATTGTATTATTTAATAATTGTAAAATTATTAATTACATATCTAATGTATTTTTAAAAGTTTAAAAAAAGATATTTTAGACTATCGATCTGCAGAAACCCATGCCAATTTATTCATTTTGAATAAAAATATATTAAAAGTAATGCTAGGCTACTCTTCACCACTTCATCTTGATTGTCTATGGTAGCTTCCTCTAAAATATGTTTCAAATCCTGTTCAGTGAAAAGATGACATAAAAATGTTTAAAAAACGTGCTTAATAACGGGCATTTAACGTAAAATAATATTTATAAAAAAAAATGAAATTTCCGTGAGATAAAATATGATTCCAGAAAAGTTAGACATGAGAGATATATTTAATGTTATAGATGAATCAAACACTCCAGTAATTATAGTTTTTTTTTAAAGGCCTTTCGGTAACACTGTTACCATCTTCAGACAGACTTTACACAAGGAAGATTGTAACTATGTTACCGAAAGGCCTTACAAAATAAAAAATAATTACTAGAGTGTTTAATTTACCTGAAAAATAAATTATAAATCCAGTAAGGAAAGAGCTCGAAAAATTAGAGATATAGATAGATAGGAGCAACAAAAAATTCAATATTCTGGGAAAATGTGTTAAGAATCTGCAGAAGCTGTCGGAGTATGTTGGTCATGTTGGTTTTAATCCCATAAGAACTAGGCTATATTATTTTCGAACCGCATATCCAAATTAATCAGTTCTTTTTAAACGGATTTTTTAAAGACAGATTGCACTTAATCAAGAGTGAAATTTCACGTTAGAATTGCTTTGTAAATTCCGTATTAGTTTTATAAAAAAAATACAAAATATTCAGTTTTAAGTTTTATTTTCACTTATTTTTTTTTCAAAATTAGGCTTATGCATTCAAAATATCAAAATAAAACCCAGTGTGCAACATGATATCGTTTATGTTGCACACAATAACACCTCATACACAACTTGTTGTCAATAAATATGAAAAAAATATGGATTCTCTAATAACATTCTTCTTATGGGATTAAAACCAACATGGTCGACACTCGACAGCCTCTGCAGACTCTTAAGTGTATAAAAAGACCACCGTTTATTGATTTTTGTTTAAGGGTCTAAAGTAATTATTATGAAAATATATGTTGTTGACTCTTCGGTAAATCAATAATTGATAACAGTAGTGAGCGATAGCTTTAAATTGATTATCAATGTTGTACTCTACTTATAACATTATTGTTCATTATAATGCATGTAAGTCAAAAAATTAGTTTTATTTATTTTTATATTAATTTATTAAACAAACAAATGATTTAGTATTATTTAAATTTCGGTTTAGCAGGTATTTTTCAAGGTAGTTGATTTCTTGTAGCTTCCTTATTCACTTTTATATAACGTACAAAATGAACTGTTTATTGTTTTTTTTTATTTTTTCAATAAATAAGTTCTTAGAGTAATTTACTTATAAAATACTTAGTTTGACACTATCGCTAAAATAAATGGGACAATGGTATAGAGTACATTTGATAAAACAATATCTTTCTTTTTTTAAGAGAGTAAATTTGTACAAGAAATAATTGAGAGGATAGATATGCTGCTTTATGCAGATGATATTTCTGTGCTCACAGATATAAAAAATGGTCTAAAAAAGTCTTCAGCGCAATGGAAATAAGTTTATGTAATCAATATGGTATGAGAATTTTTCAATACTTAACAAAAATATTATTCTTTTCTTAATCATTTATACAAGTAGTACGGTTTATTTTCCCTTTAGCAGCACCAGTCGGTGACAAATCTTTCAAGCTAAGTTTTAAGAACACACAGCAGACAGTGCCTCAGTACAAAGTTCATTCTTCGTAACGGTTGGACACTTGTGTGTCGTCTCTCGTTTACGGTCGGTCTCCACTGTGTAAGTGATTGCTCGGAGGGCGTCCAAGTTGCGGCGTTGTTGACTTTTCTCGCTCTTCTCCGATCACTGTACAGGAGAAGTAGTCCTCCATCATCTCATCTCATCTTTACCACCTCAAGTTAACACAAATATTATACAAGAATAAACAAAAGAAAGACTAAAGTAATGGTATGTAGAGCTAAGGAAGAACAGGAAAATCGAAGTTTGAAAATTGGAAAGGATGATTTAGAAGAAGTGGAGGAATTTACCTATTTAGGAAGCAAAATCACAAAATATGGTAGAAGCCGAAAATAAATTGTGAGAAGAATGCAGCAGGCTAAAATTGCATTCAATCTAAGAAAGAATCTACTCACCAGCAAGAATATTAGTCTGGAAGTGAGAAAACGAATTATGAAGGCGTTTGTTTGGATGTGAAACGTGGACTATGGGTACACAGGAAAGACGGCGTTTGGAGGTACTAGAGATGTGGTCTATAGAAGAATGCTAAAGATCAACTGGAAGGATAGTTATCAATGAAGAGGTGCTAAGAAGAGTAAACAAAATAGATCTCTATGGAGGCACATCCAGACAAGAAGAGACCAGCTATTAGGACATGTTTTGAGACACAACAACATTATGGGAACAATAGCAGAAGGAGCTATTGAGGGAAGGAATCGCCGAGGACGACTGAGGATGGCGTACATGCAGCAGACTATGAATGATGTTGGTTGTGCTACTTATACGGAAATGAAGAAGAAGGCAGACAGAAGAGAGGATTGATGAGCCGCTGCAAACCAAGCTAAGATTTGAGCACTAAAGAAGAAGAAATGTGTAATACAGGACCAATTGTAACGAATTTGTAGACTCTTCTTTTGAAAATATGTGTAAAATGTTTTATAACCAAATGTCGGTTTTAAAATGAAACGTAAGCTACTTGAGTTTGAGATACTAGTATAAATCTAATATTAATTCAAATTTTAAGTAGTATATACCAATTTTTAAGTTATTTAATTCTGCGTCTAAACACATAAATTACAAATAATTATTTCATTCCTAAATACATTTCGAGTATTGTGCTTCGAAGACAAAAAGCTCCTTATTTTTGTACTCTCAAAACTAGTGTCGACTTAAAATGTTGAGTAAAAAGAAGCTATTGAGCTTAGAACATTAAAATTTGACTCCGTACCAAGAAGATAGCTTTTTATAGTATGCGTAATTTTTGGAGGTTTTACTTTGACAAAAAATTCTTGTAATTATATTCCCAGAATTGGCTAATTGCATACCTTCCAATGTGGCCTATAAAAAGATAATTGCAAAGTAAGTTACGAATTTCCATTTTGGGTTATCATAATATCGTGTGGTTTTTATCACTTGCTAAATAAAAAGGAATGAAACGTTACTGATGTCCGCAGCCGACCTTGTTTGACAAGTTACAACCTGACCATATCGTGAAATAAGGGGGCTGTTTAGCTTCATGAAAAACGCCAAAAACGTGGGTGTTCAAGCATTCGCTCCATAGGAATGGTCGTATCAAAACACTTGAATTACCAATCTTACCTTAAGTTATTTATAGTTTATAAAATGAGTGTTTTTATAACTCTTTTACTAATCAATGTCATTTACTATTTCATATGTGACATTTTAAATATAATTCTTAACAATTTTAAATTGAAAAACTCATAACGTCAATTAATGGTCCTCTAGATTGGAACTTTTATAATTGTATAGTGTTCACTATATATTTTATAATATTAGTCACGAACCGTACAGTTGAAGTCCATCAATGTGCCAACAGGGCAAACAATGATGCGGTCGGACGCGGCCTCAATCACGCTTCAGCGTACACTAATGCCTGTGGAGATATAAATTGGTATAAAATCACAGATACTATCATGGTAACCCAAACTGTAAATTCGTATCTTAATTTTGAATCCGCCACTTATACTGGAAAGTTGTTCGATTAGCCAAGTATATGATATCAATAATTTACGATAGTTACAAGAATATTTTCCTCTCATAACAAAATCTCCGGGAACAACACATACTATATTTCTTGAAACTTAGTAGAAATAATAATTATTTTATTCATGAAAGTTAAGAACAGTATAATTGATAATAATAAAATATACCGAATCAACAAAATATAAATATGATAAAAAAGTAAGAAATAAAATAAAAAATAAAATAGAGAGCTAAAATATTACTAAAATTTTAATTTTATTTTTTGCAGCCTCAAAGAATTCATGTATGTTGTAAAATGGATTGCTCTCAATCCAGTAACGTAGAACATTTTAAAATGTTTTTCCTCTCATTTATTTAATGTGATTTGGTAAATAGTTGTGTACTAAACGCCTGATGTATGTGTTTTTTGTGTATAATGTAGTGCGATGATTTAAAAAACGATAACTTTTTTAATTTTTGGTAATTTAGCTATGTATGTGTTCATTTTTTGGTAAATCAGTTTTTTCTTCAACATGTAGAAGAGAGCTATACTTAAAGTTTATATATAAATACAGTCTGATAAATGTTTATTTTGTAACTGGTAACAGCCTCTATATAGAGTGCAATAACTGTTCGGATTTTGAGATTCTTTAAGCTTTTACGACAGCTGTCCTTTGGCTGGAGATTAATAAGAATATGAATTGTTCTTTTTTGAAATAGTAAAATTCTATTTAGGTTTCTGTCAAAAGTGCTTCCCCATAGGACATGTCCATATCGGATATGGGATTCAGCCAATGCAAATAGGCTGTTTTTACTGTTGCTGATCCTCCTAAAATTTGCATCCGTCTGATAAAATATATTCCTTTAGTCTTTTACATAAGTTGTTGAAATGGCTTGTCCATGACTTTTCATGGAATTTTTAATCTTATTATTATTAAATTTATTAATACAATAAAAGAATAATTTTCAACATTCTTATATTAATAGGTTTCTTTTTTGTTGAACAAACGTTAAAAGAAAGCCATTGATTGAAAAGTACTGAAAATTTGTGTTTTTGTCAAACCACAATAAACAATATTCACAACTAAAATAAAAATATGTAACTTATATCGTGAGATACAGAATTAAACAAGGTAAATACTGGAATATAATTTTACTATACCATATTAAGAGAGAGTAATTTCTCTTTGCTTCTGATGCTGAGAGTTAGCTAGGCCAGCAGAGAATTTTAGTGCTACGCTAACTACAGCCCAAAACTAATGAATCATCACCATTAAAATGAAACAAGTAATTAAATCCCCTAGCTTACTTCCAATTGTGCCCTCTTCATCCACAGGAGGACCATTCCGTTCATGTCACATGCTAACTCGTAAATACGTTTTCAATACTCAATGATTATGATATAAGTGCATTAACCATATGAATATTTAACTTGAAAATAAGTTCTGATGCAGCTTACCGATTGCGCCATGTAAAATATACATTGCGCAAGTTTCGCAAATTCCAACTAAGTTACCCTCACAGATTAAACACTAAATTTCAATCAACTAAAATCTGATAAAAAAAAACTTCAGATATCGTGAGCCAAGTCAATTTTTAATGGAGTAATGCTTTAGCCAGTTTAGTATCGATCTACTTTCCACTTTCTTTGGTGAAAACATTTCAGCTTTCATCACTTGTTGTTTAACTAATTCCTTCCAACTTAATTCCTATGCTTCAACATTCTCTTATTTAAGTATTACTAGTGCAATAAATTATTTTATTCGAGCTTCATATTATCAGATCTACAATTTCAGATGTTTACATAACTATGATTAATTTTGTGATATATTATTATTAAAATGCCAACGTTCTGCCTACGTTTCCTGGAGGATCAAAGTTTTCCGCAACAAGTCTATTATTTTATAAGATAACAGAATATATGATTTTTTATTTTACATAGACATATTACCGATAGGTCATTAACGTTCTATATTAGCTCGGCTCTAGATCTCGCAAAGGTTTACGTGCCAACAAGCATTGCGATCTAACATGAAGTAATGAAGAGATCTAAGAGAGAGTGGAGGGGGAGAGGGTTGTGTCTCATTTACAATATTTATAAAATTACAAACTATTTTTTTAACTGCTGAATGTATCTCATAAAAATTTCAAAATTCTCAGAGAACAATTGTGAATCTCCTTTTATGACGTATAAACTTTAATTGTAATCTTCTTAGCACACTCTCCGTTGATTTCGAATTGCTCATATACACAGTGAATAGTAAGGAAGATAGTATTGCTCATATACACAGTGAATAGTAAGGAAGAGAGTATTGCTCATATACACAGTGAATAGTAAGGAAGAGAGTATTGCTCATATACACAGTGAATAGTAAGGAAGAGAGTATTGCTCATATACACAGTGAATAGTAAGGAAGAGAGTATTGCTCATATTCACAGTGAATAGTAAGGAAGAGAGTATTGCTCATATACACAGTGAATAGTAAGGAAGAGAGTATTGCTCATATACACAGTGAATAGTAAGGAAGAGAGTATTGCTCATATACACAGTGAATAGTAAGGAAGAGAGTATTGCTCATATACACAGTGAATAGTAAGGAAGAGAGTATTGCTCATATACACAGTGAATAGTAAGGAAGAGAGTATTGCTCATATACACAGTGAATAGTAAGGAAGAGAGTATTGCTCATATACACAGTGAATAGTAAGGAAGAGAGTATTGCTCATATACACAGTGAATAGTAAGGAAGAGAGTATTGCTCATATACACAGTGAATAGTAAGGAAGAGAGTATTGCTCATATACACAGTGAATAGTAAGGAAGAGAGTATTGCTCATATACACAGTGAATAGTAAGGAAGAGAGTATTGCTCATATACACAGTGAATAGTAAGGAAGAGAGTATTGCTCATATACACAGTGAATAGTAAGGAAGAGAGTATTGCTCATATACACAGTGAATAGTAAGGAAGAGAGTATTGCTCATATACACAGTGAATAGTAAGGAAGAGAGTATTGCTCATATACACAGTGAATAGTAAGGAAGAGAGTATTGCTCATATACACAGTGAATAGTAAGGAAGAGAGTATTGCTCATATACACAGTGAATAGTAAGGAAGAGAGTATTGCTCATATACACAGTGAATAGTAAGGAAGAGAGTATTGCTCATATACACAGTGAATAGTAAGGAAGAGAGTATTGCTCATATACACAGTGAATAGTAAGGAAGAGAATTGCTCATATACACAGTGAATAGTAAGGAAGATAGTATTGCTCATATACACAGTGAATAGTAAGGAAGAGAGTATTGCTCATATACACAGTGAATAGTAAGGAAGAGAGTATTGCTCATATACACAGTGAATAGTAAGGAAGAGAGTATTGCTCATATACACAGTGAATAGTAAGGAAGAGAGTATTGCTCATATACACAGTGAATAGTAAGGAAGAGAGTATTGCTCATATACACAGTGAATAGTAAGGAAGAGAGTATTGCTCATATACACAGTGAATAGTAAGGAAGAGAGTATTCTGGGGACAAGGCAGTATTTATTTCGAATTGCTCATATACACAGTGAATAGTAAGGAAGAGAGTATTGCTCATATACACAGTGAATAGTAAGGAAGAGAGTATTCTGGGGACAAGGCAGTATTTATTTCGAATTGCTCATATACACAGTGAATAGTAAGGAAGAGAGTATTGCTCATATACACAGTGAATAGTAAGGAAGAGAGTATTCTGGGGACAAGGCAGTATTTATTTCGAATTGCTCATATACACAGTGAATAGTAAGGAAGAGAGTATTCTGGGGACAAGGCAGTATTTATTTTACTATTTTGAGTTAAATTTAATCCACCGTTTAAATCACCTGATGACTTTGTAATATTATCTCCATATTTCAGAGTTTTAGTCTATTTTAATTATGGTCGAAAGCTTAGTTATAGATCTACTATGAACAGGCCAACCAAGAACGACATTTTGTCCTCTTTTTTAAGGGTAGTGGAATTTTGTACCCTCTACAAAGTTGCTTCTCAAAATACACATGAAGAAAGTGAATAATCTCTAAGAAAACCTTGACTGAGGTATAACAAACACTTTTCATAGTTTTAGGATTAAAATCCACTTGTGTAAACTTTTGTCGAATGCAAGTCGTGTTTATGGTTTATGGATGATCCTACATCGGTCTTGGTCACTAATAATTTAATGTACTAATTTTTTTTATTTACTACGATATTGGTAAAAATACTTATGAATAGCTCTTGAGAAACATTTACAGGGATACATTCTAATTATAAATCAATGTGTCGTATCTTAGTTGTGTTAAACAATTGGAATACTATCTGTCAGTCGTTTAACGCCATTCAATTAACCATAACTCACTAGGGACACCCCTGCACGCTTATCGCGCTCGTGGAATCTATGCAAACTGCTATTTATCTACAAGTAAACACGCCATAGTTGAAAAAAAATTAGATTAAATGTGGTCAGCATTGATATCATTTAAATTTAAAGCAAAATTAGAATTATAATAATAAGCATAGAATTAATTTCTTCGCCTACCAAACTGACACAATTTGAGAAAGTAATTATTCTATTTTTATTTTTTTTCAGAAAAGTCAAATATTTTTATGACTTCGTTTGGGTACATGTATATACTGTATGCCATTAAATGATAATAATGTAAATTTAAACCCTTTAGGCTCGTTATTCACCCTTATCAGTATTTTAATTTACAAAAAACATTATTAATTTAACATTAGTGATTTAAAGTGTTTTGTAATTATTTAAACATTCTAAATAATGTTATATAATAAATACTTTACAGTATGCTTCATTATACACTTTTTCGAACTTAAAGCACTTAATTATTGCAAAAGAAAGTTTACTGTTAAGTTAAACAGTTTTCTGGCCGAAGAAAATACAACGTAATATTGTCAATTTGCATCACAGACGGTGAGCACGTTCAGCCTGAACAAAACACACCTTTCAATCCAGTCGGTTGAGCACCCTCGTTTACATCAAAGTGAAATGGAATTCCAAGAAAGGAAATTTGAGACCGAAGCATTCTCCAGAATGTATGTATTATTGGAAACGTATTCAGCAGAACCTCTCGGACAACAATAACCAATCAGTCGTAACAAGGTTTAACTGAACTCGAGTGGAAGGTATTGCTTCTCGCACCAATTAGCATTGGCCGATTTAATTGGCAATTAGTCTGCTTCTGCCTATTTAGTGGTATTTGTCAAATGGTTGAACTTGAATAATGACTTTGTTGACGTTTTACAGTCACAATAAAAATTAATATAGACTCGATAGACCAACTTAATTAGCCGATTTCTCATTACGTAGGCGAGGAGGTTGCTGGTAACTTAGTATTACCTACCTACTAGTAGTAGTAATATTAAGGGTTCATTATGATTAACATCTGTCCCTCCCCAATATATAAATTTACATTGTGTTGTTTCACATGGACTGGAATTCTATAATGATGTACAAAATCATTGGTGTGTGTTATACACTATTTACATTTCGTTTTAACTCAGTACACTTTCTTTAACATAAATTTAATATTTACTCACCTTCCAAAATCAGTCTTAACACGCCATAATTATAATGTAGCTAAGTTTTGGTTTCATTTTGAGCTTAAAATAATAGTTTTAAATGTGTAAAATTTTATTTATGGCAAAAAAAATAAATCTTGAGACTATCCGACCAGCACAATAAACTATAAAAATTAAACATTTGTGTTTTATTATGTCATAATTATGATATATTTATTAACTTAATAAACAAGACAGTGTATCAGTAATCATGTTTGCATATCTCGGAAGTGGCCCTATGCCCGCAGATTTTATAAAAAATTTAACCGAAATATTTTAATTATATCCAAATATGAATCAATATAATGTTAAATTTCCTGTTTCAATCCAAAGTAGATATTTTGCTAATTATTTTGACAAATCTTTAGGGCAATTGTACAATACACACTATTATATCCTACATATTTGTGTTTTTTATTCTTTATTTATTTATTTTTCTAACACTTGTGTACTTATTGTGTACAGAAACTTATCTTATATTGTACACAATCACATACAGCAAACTCGTTACTATTCAAGTAAAAATTGCTATTTGATTGGATTGATGGAATTATATAAAATCGTTAAAATTGCTTTTAATTAGACCTACTAAAGCTTTATTAAAACAAATATAAAAAAACAGCATTATTAGTATTGTACTCTCATAAATAAATAAGCATCATAAATGTACTCATGCTGTCCACAGTCTACAATATGTACTGCGATGCATTTTCAATACATTCATTCTTGAAATTTCCCCGTTATATAAACTCCGTTAAAACTAATCCTACCTAAATCAGTTAACATTTACGAGAATTATTTAAACTAATCGTGTAGCCTGGATATTGTTATTTCAACTAAAGCCATCTCTGATTATTTTAAAATACCCAGACCAAAAGAATTTATGTATGAACCAATTGTTGCCTGAATAAAAGTGGTTTTGTTTTTATTAGATTAACTTTCATGGTTCACTTTTTAAATAACTTGGTGTTATTGAAATGATAGCCTCAATTATGTATACCTTAAAGTATATATAATAAATAAAACAAAGATATTAAATGTTAAGTCTTTCTAACATTTACTGTTAACACAAATCTGTTAATCATTTTATTTTTTCGTGTAAAAACTATTTCACATCACATAACTTATACTAAGGCAATTTTTACGTAGTTTTATGAGACTGAATAAATCGTGTACTCCTTTCAAATTTATATATTTACGGCTTTTACAGATATTATTAATAGAATAAATAATAATGATACCAATTCATTTAAATTAAATAATTTTTAAAAATTTTATTTATTATTTATCTATAAACTATATGGAACAAAATCTACTTGAACCATGATATTCATTTTAAGTGTTAGTTTTCCTGGCTTATTACCAACATAACAGTCACATTTTACTTCATGGCTAAATTACTAATGGAATAACTAAAATGTATATATTAACGTTAAGTTGTACACTTCAATTAGATTTATAAATTGGAATTTTAACGTTTTATTAGTTATAAAATTGAATACCAATGATCACTTACATATACATTCAAAAAGGCAATAACATATTCCGATTAAATTATAAATTCTTAAAAATGCTACAATGTATTACTTACAATCCATAAATTTGCTCATTCAGAAAAGTTGATATTACTTGATCCAGAGGAAGGTTGGTCACTTCACTTCACTCGGCCTATCAACAGGTGATTCAACAGGTGCCGCTAGGAGCGCCACAACGCACGACCGTCCTCCGCTATGACGTCACGCGCACTGACATATCGCCGAGCCGGGCGTCCCGCTGACTGCGCGAGCATCGACGCTCTCTGGCAAACTTAAACCAATGGACGAATGAAATTAGTTCATAACACATTTATGTATTAAATTAATGAAACTTTTTATAAAATTTACTTTAATGTTATATTCGTATGTACCTTACCTATGCAAGACGTTAGTATATATTTAGATAAAATTGCTTTACATATAAAGGACTATATTTAATTTATAAGAATATTCATTTTATAATTTGACTTATTACAAAAGGTTTGTTTAGCATTATATCAATGCTTAAACCCTAACGAAATGACTTAGTGTTTATATAAAGTATTGAATATAGGCTATATTTACCCCTGTTCAAACATTGCAAACTAACAATGTTAAATTTAAATCTTATCAACTAAAAAAATATGTATCTCTAATGAGTAGTTTTTATCCTTAATCAATACCACTGTACATGTATGGGCGGGTGGGTGGGTCAACTTACCTGTACGTATGTGAGTGGGTGGGTCAATACCACTGTGCGTTTATGGGTAGGTGGGTCAATACCACTGTACATGTATCGGTGGGTGGGCGGGTCAATATATCTGTACGTGTATGAGTAGGTGGGTCAATACCACTGTACATGTATGAGTGGGTGGGTCAATACTCTATACGTGTATGGGTAGGTGGGTCAATACCACTGTGCGTTTATGGGTAGGTGGGTGGGTGGGTCAACTTACCTATACGTGTGTGAGTGGGTGGGTCAATAGCACTGTGCGTTTATGGGTAGGTGGGTCAATACCACTGTACGTGTATCGGTGGGTGGGCGGGTCAATATATCTGTACGTGTATGAGTAGGTGGGTCAATACCACTGTACATGTATGAGTGGGTGGGTCAATACTCTATACGTGTATAGGTAGGTGGGTCAATATCACTGTACGTGTATGGGTAGGTGGGTCAATACCACTGTACGTGTATGGGTGGGTGGGCGGGTCAATATATCTGTACGTGTATGGGTAGGTGGGTCAATACCACTGTACGTGTATGGGTGGGTCAATATACCTATACGTGTATGAGTACGTGGGTCAATACCACTGTATATGTATGAGTAAGTGGGTGGTCAATATAACTGTACAATGTACAGGTCTTAATATACAAATAAGACTGTATTTGATGTTATTATGTAAAAATATGTCTCTCTTTACATTCATATATCATTATTATCAAAATATCCACCTCAGAACAAAAATTAAATTTTTATATTTTTAGTTGTATCTTATTTACGTACTTTACGAAATATTTATTCAAATATTTTTATGTATTAGGTAATATATTTTATTAAATCACCAAATTAATACTAATAGAATGTAAAATCAATAATGAATTCCATTCTTGTATGCAAGTGTACGACTGTATACTGAAGCAAACACGTCTTCCAGCTATAAAAAGAAGCTAGAGTATAGTAAATTGCCAGACACTTATTGACTAACACGTCTTCTAGCTATAAACAGAAGCTAGAGTGTAGTAAATTGCCAGATACTTATGACTACACTCCTTCTAGCTATAAACAGAAGCTAGAGTGTAGTAAATTGCCAGATACTTATTGACTAACACGTCTTCCAGCTATAAACAGAAGCTAGAGTGTAGTAAATTGCCAGATACTTATTGACTAACACGTCTTCCAGCTATAAACAGAAGCTAGAGTGTAGTAAATTGCCAGATACTTATTAACTAACACGTCTTCCAGCTATAAACAGAAGCTAGAGTGTAGTACATTGCCAGATACTTATTGACTAACACGTCTTCCAGCTATAAACAGAAGCTAGAGTATAGTAAATTGCCAGACACTTATTGACTAACACGTCTTCCAGCTATAAACAGAAGCTAGAGTGTAGTAAATTACCAGATACTTATTGACTTACACGTCTTCCAGCTATAAAAAGAAGCTAGAGTATAGTAAATTGCTAGATACTTATTGACTAACACGTCTTTCAGCTATAAACAGAAGCTAGAGTATAGTAAATTGCCAGACACTTATTGACTAACACGTCTTCCAGCTATAAACAGAAGCTAGAGTATAGTAAATTGCCAGACACTTATTGACTAACACGTCTTCCAGCTATAAACAGAAGCTAGAGAGTAGTAAATTGCCAGATACTTATTGACTTACACGTCTTCCAGCTATAAACAGAAGCTAGAGTATAGTAAATTGCCAGACACTTATTGACTAACACGTCTTCCATCTATAAACAGAAGCTAGAGTGTAGTAAATTGCCAGATACTTATTAACTAACACGTCTTCCAGCTATAAACAGAAGCTAGAGTGTAGTAAATTGCCAGACACTTATTAACTAACACGTCTTCCAGCTATAAACAGAAGCTAGAGTATAGTAAATTGCCAGACACTTATTGACTAACACGTCTTCCAGCTATAAACAGAAGCTAGAGTGTAGTAAATTGCCAGATACTTATTAACTAACACGTCTTCCAGCTATAAACAGAAGCTAGAGTGTAGTACATACTTATTGACTACTTATGTATGATAAATTTGTAATTTATAATTGTATTTTTTCACATCTATTACCTATCTGTAGTTAGCACAATGTTTAAGTAAAAATTATTTTTTCCTGACAGTTAACATTAACTCAGTAAGGAACCAACGGTTTTAATTTACATTGTCACAATTGTAACTTGGTCTTCAACGAAATCAATTTATGGCATATCTGGTACAAATATGTTTGTATATATATATATATATATATATATATATATATATATATATATATATATATATAAAACAAACATAGTTTGTAATATTACTATATATGATTGTTTATTTTTAATATTTACATTAAAAAACAAATTTTATAGTTTTAAATAGTAACAGATAAATACTAACAAGGTAATCCAAACAAATTAACAGGGTAAATTAGTCTGTCAAAGTTAATGTGTGTGAATATTTAATCCGCAATCAGTCCGTCATGGTCGTCACGCGGATTAGAAGGTAAATATTGGTTTTGTAAAAACAGAGGATAATCGCTAGACGTTAATGTTGAATTGGTCGCCATTTGTTGTTCCCTCCTGTCACTCTCGTCATATTTATTCTCATTTACTAACCAACTTTGACCAGCCACAGCTAAACCGTCAATGAGTTATTTGAATCGAAAACAAACTAAACTAGATTCAGTTTTATTTTGTAATACGAGTATTGTGTTAATGAACCGAATTAACTGTTCTTTAATCTTTACATCCGTCTGAGATTGAAGTATATATTGCCTTTATTTAATATTTAATATATGTAATGATTTAGTTAGGTTTTTAATTTATTACTATGCAATATTCACTTTTTAAATAAATTTGCAGTTGGGAATAAATAAATTGAGAAAACAAAAGTGCTTGTTGCACAGTATAAATTTAATTTGAAATTAAAATGACCACTGATAAGAATATGTTATACTGAAGTGAGAGGAAGTAGGACCAACATTCCGAGAAGGACTGCGTATTCAAAGAGAGTGTACGGTGGTTTGAGGCTTTGAGTTGACTGTATAAAACTAGGAAGCACGAAGGCCCAAGGTCTACATTATAGTGTTGCTGTTTTATAACGTCTTTGACCTTATTTATGTCCTTCTTATATACCAAGATATACATACCATAACATTAAATTATTTATACATTTTAATCGTAAACTTGTGGAATAAAATAATAAAAAGTAATTATACGTTATAGATCAGGGGTCTTATTGATTTTTCGGCTTTTTTATTTTTTTTAATAGCAGATACATAAGTAAGAAATAAGAATTTAATAATGATTTATCATTGGAAAATCGGAAAATGATGAGAACGGAAATGTACTTGTGTATTTAATTTTTTTTTCTTTCTTAAGTTTAGTGGTGTGGGTACTGGTAATCAAATTGTGTGGAATATTTCTTTCATCACGAATATGGCAAGGCTTTTACAATCGAATTACTAAGCATGTTAGCGCCATAAATGTGCCGGTTTCTGTAAGATTATATTAGGTTTGGTTAGGTTTTGTTTGGTTAACCTAAGCTATCATTCCTAACCCTACTAACCAAACCTAACCTATCAAAACCTGACCTGGCCATTATCCTAACAAAACAGAACCTTACTGCAACCGGCACATTTATGTCGTGTTTAATAATGGTTCCATTGTAAAGACCTTGTCATATTCGTAATCAGGACAAACCTCCGCACAATTTGAGTACATACATCGATACATTTATGGAAACAAATATACTTCCATTTATTCTCACTGTCGTAACTTCTCTAGCTTTTCCGCTGAAAACCCGATCATATTCTTGTTTCTTAGCTATGTATCTACTATAAAAAAAACTGTCAGCCAAAAATCGACAAGGCTGCATACTATTCTTCAAGTCGGGTACTAATTTTCAGATCCCAAATGTCCAAACCTTTTATATAATTGCCTAATAATTTTATAAAAACACTAAAGAACAAAAATCTCAAATTTATCTTATCCTACATGGCTTAACTCGTATGTACAAGTTCAGTATGTTAGAAACTTGCCTCTGTATAACATTTCCTGTAAATGAAGATTACAGTGAATATTGATGGAAAAATAATACTAAAATTTGAAATTTGTTGTTGGGGTGGGGTGGGGTGGGGTATTAGGTGGGGCAGGGTAATGGATTTTAAGAAAGGAATAAGAAAAAAAAAAAGGATATGAAGAGAAAAATTAAAGGTTTCCATTGGAGGTAACAATAACCCAATGAAGAAGTCCTGATCAGAAAAAGAGAAGTGATATGGGGCATTATTCAAGGGATAGTTGCATTACGAATGTTGCAAAGAGGGTAAGTGGTAGAAAAAGAAAATGAAATGATAGTTATTGAATAACATCAAGACACACAAGTTTCAAGGTCGTGATTTTTTGCAGTCCATCCTACTTTCCAATGTCTTTAAGCCCCCCCCCCCCTTAATACGGTAATCCAACCCGCTTAACCCAATAACAAAAGGCATTCGATTAACACAACAACATTTGTCTAAAACAGTTCTCATTAAAGGTAGAGTGTGGTCTATTAAAAAGCAAATATGATATCATAAAAATACCAGTACTGCATTATATTTACCCCCAATTTTAAATGGGATATAGTGATAAGCACCTGCTAAGTAAAGACCGAACAGGACAAATTTAAGGAATGCTTCCTTAATTCACAATAATTTTACTAACTGATTAATTGATTAATAATTTGCTTAACTAACTGTCTTTTTAAACTCTTTTAAACAATCAATACTTCCAGTTCTGATATAAAAATTGTTTAGTCTATTCCGTTAATTCACTACCATAACCATAACTTAGGTAAACGTAACATAACCAAACCCAACATAACCTAACTAAATTAGTGTAGTGAATTAACTGATAAGGTCCAAATTTTCATTTAAAACTGATTGATAAAATTCCAGTCAAGTTATACAACCTCAAAGTGCAATTAATGTTTGTGCTATAAAATAAAATCTTAAAAATTAAGGTAAAATTGTGTTCTGGAAGTTATCGTAAATAAAAACTTTCATATCAGGGATCAATAGTTTTCGAAGCTCGTTTGGTTCATTTTTCAAACTATGATTAAATTAAATCATTATTAATGGCTATAAATATTATAATACATGGATGATGTGTATCCCAACATGGCATGTATCCCAACATGGCATGTATCCCAACATGACATGTATCCCAACATGGCATGTATCCTCCGGGTGTGTTATAATACATGGATGATGTGTATCCCAACATGGCATGTATCCCAACATGGCATGTATCCTCCGGGTGTGTTATAATACATGGATGATGTGTATCCCAACAAGACATGTATCCCAACATGGCATGTATCCTCCGGGTGTGTTATAATACATGGATGATGTGTATCCCAACATGGCATGTATCCCAACATGGCATGTATCCTCCGGGTGTGTTATAATACATGGATGATGTGTATCCCAACAAGACATGTATCCCAACATGGCATGTATCCTCCGGGTGTGTTATAATACATGGATGATGTGTATCCCAACATGGCATGTATCCCAACATGGCATGTATCCCCCGGGTGTGTTATAATACATGGATGATGTGTATCCCAACATGGCATGTATCCCAACATGGCATGTATCCCAACATGGCATGTATCCCAACATGGCATGTATCCCAACATGGCATGTATCCCAACATGGCATGTATCCCAACATGGCATGCATCCCAACATGGCATGTATCCTCCGGGTGTGTTATTTGACACTTGCAAACTAACTGTCAATCACGTTGTGGAATGGAGGATTGACAGCTTGAGTGAGATTATTCTTGTGTTATATTGAAATAAATATTCAGTTTTCTATCGATAACAGCTCTACATGACATGAAGGCTGAATGTGAAAACTAAAATGAACGAACATAAGATACGAACTGGCTGACTTAAGTAATAATAATTTAATTATAATACGTAACAAAGCGGCTTCCCTATTTATTTGTGGACGTGATAAATCCACTTACTGTCAGAAATTATGTGCACTCTAGTTTGAAGGTTGTTTTCTAAGAAACCAAGATAACTACGAAAAACTCCAATTACACCATTGTTTTCTAAGAAACCAAGATAACTATGAAACACTCCAATCACACCATTGTTTTCTAAGAAACCAAGATAACTATGAAAAACTCCAATCACACCATTGTTTTCTAAGAAACCAAGATAACTATGAAAAACTCCAATTACACCATTGTTTCCTAAGAAACCAAGATAACTATGAAAAACTCCAATTACACCATTGTTTTCTAAGAAACCAAGATAACTATGAAAAACTCCAATTACACCATTGTTTTCTAAGAAACCAAGATAACTATGAAAAACTCCAATTACACCATTGTTTTCTAAGAAACCAAGATAACTATGAAAAACTCCAATTACACCATTGTTTTCTAAGAAACCAAGATAACTGTGAAAAACTCCAATTACACCATTGTTTTCTAAGAAACCAAGATAACTGTGAAAAACTCCAATTACACCATTGTTTTCTAAGAAACCAAGATAACTGTGAAAAACTCCAATCACACCATTGTTTTCTAAGAAACCAAGATAACTATGAAAAACTCCAATTACATCATTGTTTTCTAAGAAACCAAGATAACTGTGAAAAACTCCAATTACACCATTGTTTTCTAAGAAACCAAGATAACTGTGAAAAACTCCAATTACACCATTGTTTTCTAAGAAACCAAGATAACTGTGAAAAACTCCAATTACACCATTGTTTTCTAAGAAACCAAGATAACTATGAAAAACTCCAATTACACCATTGTTTTCTAAGAAACCAAGATAACTATGAAAAACTCCAATTACACCATTGTTTTCTAAGAAACCAAGATAACTATGAAAAACTCCAATTACACCATTGTTTTCTAAGAAACCAAGATAACTATGAAAAACTCCAATTACACCATTGTTTTCTAAGAAACCAAGATAACTATGAAAAACTCCAATTACACCATTGTTTTCTAAGAAACCAAGATAACTATGAAAAACTCCAATTACACCATTGTTTTCTAAGAAACCAAGATAACTATGAAAAACTCCAATTACACCATTGTTTTCTAAGAAACCAAGATAACTATGAAAAACTCCAATTACACCATTGTTTTCTAAGAAACCAAGATAACTATGAAAAACTCCAATTACACCATTGTTTTCTAAGAAACCAAGATAACTATGAAAAACTCCAATTACACCATTGTTTTCTAAGAAACCAAGATAACTATGAAAAACTCCAATTACACCATTGTTTTCTAAGAAACCAAGATAACTATGAAAAACTCCAATTACACCATTGTTTTCTAAGAAACCAAGATAACTATGAAAAACTCCAATTACACCATTGTTTTCTAAGAAACCAAGATAACTATGAAAAACTCCAATTACACCATTGTTTTCTAAGAAACCAAGATAACTATGAAAAACTCCAATTACACCATTGTTTTCTAAGAAACCAAGATAACTATGAAAAACTCCAATTACACCATTGTTTTCTAAGAAACCAAGATAACTATGAAAAACTCCAATTACACCATTGTTTTCTAAGAAACCAAGATAACTATGAAAAACTCCAATTACACCATTGTTTTCTAAGAAACCAAGATAACTATGAAAAACTCCAATTACACCATTGTTTTCTAAGAAACCAAGATAACTATGAAAAACTCCAATTACACCATTGTTTTCTAAAAAACCAAGATAACTATGAAAAACTCCAATTACACCATTGTTTTCTAAGAAACCAAGATAACTGTGAAACACTCCAATTACACCATTGTTTTCTAAGAAACCAAGATAACTATGAAACACTCCAATTACACCATTGTTTTCTAAGAAACCAAGATAACTATGAAACACTCCAATTACACCATTGTTTTCTAAGAAACCAAGATAACTATGAAACACTCCAATTACACCATTGTTTTCTAAGAAACCAAGATAACTATGAAACACTCCAATTACACCATTGTTTTCTAAGAAACCAAGATAACTATGAAACACTCCAATTACACCATTGTTTTCTAAGAAACCAAGATAACTATGAAACACTCCAATTACACCATTGTTTTCTAAGAAACCAAGATAACTATGAAACACTCCAATTACACCATTGTTTTCTAAGAAACCAAGATAACTATGAAACACTCCAATTACACCATTGTTTTCTAAGAAACCGAGATAACTATGAAACACTCCAATTACACCATTGTTTTCTAAGAAACCAAGATAACTACGAAACACTCCAATTACACCATTGTTTTCTAAGAAACCATGATAACTATGAAACACTCCAATTACACCATTGTTTTCTAAGAAACCGAGATAACTATGAAACACTCCAATTACACCATTGTTTTCTAAGAAACCGAGATAACTATGAAACACTCCAATTACACCATTGTTTTCTAAGAAACCGAGATAACTATGAAACACTCCAATTACACCATTGTTTTCTAAGAAACCGAGATAACTATGAAACACTCCAATTACACCATTGTTTTCTAAGAAACCGAGATAACTATGAAACACTCCAATTACACCATTGTTTTCTAAGAAACCAAGATAACTATGAAACACTCCAATTACACCATTGTTTTCTAAGAAACCGAGATAACTATGAAACACTCCAATTACACCATTGTTTTCTAAGAAACCAAGATAACTATGAAACACTCCAATTACACCATTGTTTTCTAAGAAACCGAGATAACTATGAAACACTCCAATTACACCATTGTTTTCTAAGAAACCGAGATAACTATGAAACACTCCAATTACACCATTGTTTTCTAAGAAACCAAGATAACTATGAAAAACTCCAATTACACCATTGTTTTTCTAAGAAACCGAGATAACTATGAAACACTCCAATTACACCATTGTTTTCTAAGAAACCGAGATAACTATGAAACACTCCAATTACACCATTGTTTTCTAAGAAACCATGATAACTATGAAAAACTCCAATTACACCATTGTTTTCCTCGTTAACGTTATGACATATGAATTTTTAAATTGTACTATAAGTTTTAGTAATTTTCATTCCAGTTGGAACAAAAAAAGAACTGGAATTTTCACTATACGTCACTAAAATGTTTCTTCTGTCTTCAATTTTGTTTATTTTTATATACTTATGAAAAGATTTCTGTTATTAAAAAAAATTATTATTTTATTTGCATTGTAATTGTGCTAAGTAAAGTTAATTTACTCGTTTTATTATGTTTTGACATGATTTTTGTTGTTGTTATTATTGATTAGGTGTAAGAGAGGACTTACTAGTCCTAACCTCGCCATTTGTGCACTTTGTTGACAATAAAGCCATTTTTCATATCATTTCATTTTCATACATCATATTAACACCATTATTACTTACTTAAAAATACGTAAAATATATATCAAATTTATATTTTAAACGGGGTTGATAGGAATTTTTCTTACAAAATTTTAGATTGATATGTTTTCAAGAAAAAAAGTTCTTATCGATTACCTGAAACATTGTTTTCTTGGATTTTAGAGGTCGTGTAATCAATTACTTGTTGTAATCTTTATTTTGGTATGAGTAAGAAAATGCAGTAATTTAATTCTGATTTAAATATATTTAAAACACTGCACTTACACATATCAAAATAGTGTACCCTAACTTTAGATGTAATAAAGATTATAAGCAGACCAAGAAATAAATTTTACGACCTCTAGAAGCCAAGAAAACAATGTTTTAAGTAATCGATAAGAACTTTGTTTCTTGAAAAGATAAAACTCTAAAATGTATAAAACTTATAAGAAACATTCCTATAAACCACGTATAAATGTGATAAATTAACGGAAGTTGTAGTAATAACGGTGTAAATGTGATGTAGAGTGAAACATAGTTAAAATATCGGTACTTTTTTGTTCCAGCTTGGATAAAAATTACTGAAACTTATAGTAAAATATAAAAATTCATATTTAATATCGCACAATTAAACAAGGAAAACAATGGTTTGATTGAAGTTTTCATAACAATTTTCTAACTCGGGTCTCATAATTTCTGCGCCGACAGTTGAGGTCATACTACCATTTATGTATGTTTGATTATCTTTTTTGAACATTGATCATACTTTATATTACAATCAGGACAACTTTAAAAATATAATTGATCATATTAACAAGCAAATATAACATTTAATTAGATTTTTTTTATCTGACATGTTTTAGTGACTGTTATAACTTCTTGCCACTGTAATTACTTTAAAATTAGTTTTTTCTCAATCTGAAAGTGTGAATTGCTCAAATACATAATACAAAAGTTGTCTGCTTACTCAACTGGTTATTTATTTCACCATTATTAGAGAGAAATAAATAAAGAAAATAATAGTTTATAGATATTATTAAATAGCTCTCAAGGGAGAAACAGATGTTTGACATATGTGTACAAGTACAGTATATTGATTGTATTTTCGTCCCGCGGTGATAGGTTATCATTAAATATCCACCAGGCCTGCCATATCAGCTTATCTACTTTTACGCTCTAATGTAAAAAATACCTTGACCCAAGAGCTTTAAAAGCAAAAGCTTATAACCAATATCCGCCTGGTGGTGCTTTCAGCCCTTCCAAGATTATAAGTTCAGCTGACGTAAGAAGAAAACATAATAGGTTTATAAGAAATATCCGGTTTGCGGCGGTTTCAACTTTTGATGCATACAAACAAGGTTTAGGCAACAATCAGACGTAATACAGTTTCAAAAGTAGGGTTACATAGCGTTCTAGGTTACGTGAGCAATGCTCTCGCATGAAATCAACTGTGTAGTTATTGTGATACTAGTCACTAATGTCAATGAACGATTACGTTGTTTTTTCGCTGATTGTTACTGTTTGACTTTATTTTTATTCTATGAATGAAATTTACAATTCTTGTGTTTAATAGCTTTGGAGGAAGTGAATTATTATATGTTTGCACAATTTATCAGTAATCTGGCAACATATTAGTTTATCTTATATTTATTTTGGATACCATATAGATATATAGGTCTAACAGGCTACATATGAGATTCTTCTTGACATAATCTATGACATCGTGATGAAAGTCAATGTGCTTAACTACCCAGAGATAAGCAGAGCTGACTGTTGTCTGGAATATGTTCTCCCTGGAAGAAGAGAATCTTATTTATGTGGATTGTCAAATTTACAGAAGAATCCGAACAAAGAAGAAAGAAATACGGCCAAGATCCAACAGTAATATACTTTAAGCTTTAACCTCAATGATCAAGTAATGAGGGAAGAATCACAGGTGCAGATTGGTTTGTTGCGTGTGACCCAGACTTGCCTTCTTGGGTACTGAAATGTACATGCAACCACAAACAAAGTCACACAGGGTAGTAGCTGGGTAGTGAAATAAATGTTCCTACATACAATGAGTTACGACTAGCTTTCAAGACTAAACAAGAAATTAGAGCAAACTAAACAAGGAATTACAGCATACTAAACAAGAAATTACAGCAAACTAAACAAGGAATAACAGCATTCCAAACAAGAAATTACAGCAAACTAAACAAGGAATTACAGCATACTAAGCAAGGAATTACAGAAAACTAAACAAGGAATTAAAGCATACTAAACCAGAAATTACAGCAACTAAACAAGGAATTACAGCAAACTAAACAAGGAATCACAGAATACTAAACAAGAAATTACAGCAAACTAAACAATCAAAATTATATTTAAATAAAGTGTATTACTGCTTTATATGTTTACTTGTGGCTGCACAGAATAATGAATCGGGAAAATCGTATTTTAAGAGTTAGTTACAAACTCTTTATTTCAAATGAGCAAGCTATTCCTATTTTTATATAAGTTCAGCCTAGTACTTTAGTCTTCTTAGTACGTATTTCATAATTTACACTATTTCAAACGTGCTTGGAATGGTAAAAAGATTTTTTACTAGGCGCCACGACTGGTTGCAATGAGATATTGATTAGGGCAGGACTAAGCGATGATAGGAATTCACCCCCAAAACATTTACATAATATGTCTAGCACATGCTTGACCAGAAGGTGAATAACTGCAACGCAAGCCCGAAACTTAACAGTTGGTAAACAGGTAGGTAAAGTAAAATCCAAAAACTTGCTTAAATATTCCTGCTTGGCCAGAGGTGTGAATTTGGACATTTAGACTCGTTAAAATAAAACTAATTTAACAGGGGTGTGATTTGGATGTGGCTGAATTTAGAAAAATATTATTTGGTAAAAAAGAGTTTTCTTATTTCCATTGGAAATGAGAATCATTGTTATTTTAGATTATCTACTCTGTAATATATTTATACATTTCATATTTCGGCATTTTGTGAAACAATTGTTGTTCTTTCATAGAGAGAGCGCTACCAAAAAGGTATACAAATACACAAATGTGTGTAGTCATTCCGGGGCCAAATGGAACTAGTTACATAGCCTCTAAGTAAGTCAGTCAGTTAGGTTAAGAATCGGTTTGGGTTTTAAAACATCAAGCTTCATAACAATATCCAAGTAAATGAAAAATAATTTACTATTTATGGCATGATTACTGTTATTTCCGAACTGGCATTTTACGCGAAATTGTTGCATGCGTATCATTGATTCTACACTATCTAGTACACTATATATTTACTTGAAATAGTAGCCTACACACAAGGATGTGAAGGTGTTTAGTAATTGTAAATTAAGGCAATTTTACGTAGCATGGATTATTAACACCGCATTTGAATTTAGGCTCTCAGTTTTTAAAAAGCCTCTTAGGTCGTAATTTAAAAAAAAACCAAACGAACATTTTAGTTGTCTTTAAATTACGTATTTCATAAAGTTACAAATAAGCTGTTTTCCATGTTTTTCAACAACTGTTTCAAGTACTGTTTTTACTTCACATTTAAACATGTTAGTAGAAACAATCATCAATGCAACAAAAATGTATATTTTGTTCTTTGAATATTTATTTTGTGATACCAAACAACATGTCACTGCAGGCAGGTATAGAGGTCGCCGTCGCGAACGTCTCGTTGTAATTTACGTCTTTATAATTCTATAGTAATAATTACTTCATTTATCCTTAAGTATTTGTGGGAATAAAGGATAAACAACACGACACTCGTTCAGTGCACTATTGGATGGGACCTCTATTTATGTTTTATCTCTGACGACAATGAGACACATCATGGAGGATTAGCGAAGCCCCTCATAAGCTAATCTTGATTGTTCTAATTTTCCTACTTTTATAACTTAGTATATATAAGGAAGTGTCATACCAAGCCATTGTCCAAAGTATATGATTGACTGAGGTCTTCCAAACATCAACATAAGTGAAATAGTTTACGTTACTTCAAGTACAGTTGACACAGCATTAAATGATGTCCGAATGTAATCCATGTTGAAATAAAATAAATAATTATCTATCGATTTTCAGAATAAACTGTCCAAGTTAGGGTTTGGGGAATTAGTCATTTTGTATATGTCACCTAGGAACACCTGTTTTCAAGTTATAAATTAGTTACAGTCCACTGATTAGCAAAAATAAATATAATGGTGTTTAGTTGTTTTTATGTAGAATGGAGTTTTTTACATAGTCACATAGGTTAGAAATGGTAAGTTATTTTCGACTTTAATGAACCATTACAATGCTGTGGATATCGCAAGTGTCATTACAGGCCATTACGTCGCCAGGTGCCTCCGTATGTGTGCAATTACAGTAATTGTTGTCGTCATTTTGAATGAATTGGTAAGAAGAACATGTATTAACTTTAAAACGTTATTTAATGTGGCGTGATTGTTATTCATTATAAGATTGTTACAATTATTATATTATATAACCAAAATATAATATTTCACCAAAATTTATTGCTGATAACGAGTTTGTAAATGTATCTATTTATTTATTCATACTACTGTACGTAATATATCATTCATTCACTTCTTGTTAGAAAAAATAAAGTATGAAACATATTTGAATAATGTATAGTAACGTAACTAAAACCATAAAGAGTAACTTTAATCAACTGTTTAACAAATAAAATTAATCAAAAACCCATTAGCAATATTTAATAATAACGCAATTTGAATAACAATCAACGTTAATAGTAACCACTTACAATATTACAGGTTTAAGTTTTAATAACTAGCAAAGAGAAACATATTTCGAGTTAACCTCACAAACATTTATCTCCCAAATTATAGGCTCACATTTTATGTAGTGAGCACTCTCTATCTTCCTTAGTGTGCAAGAAGCCAAGTAAGTGTGTATAAGTAACAGCTGGGTTTATGTTGTTTGGCGATAATCTAGTGTTAAATATCAGACAAAACTTCGTTTGCACATAATTTTTGAAAATTTATTAATCTAGTTTTTACAGCTTTCTTGAAATAAATGTTACAATTTTTGCAGTATAACATCAAGTAATATACCGCACAATTTTTACTCAATTCATGAGTAAATGACCATATCGTATGGCTTTGATAGGCCAGCTACCTAGTAAAATATTAAACAGTGGACAAATGAAAAATAACTAAATTAAACCTACTGTACAAAGTACTTGGTATTTAAATATTGATATCCCGTCACAGAGCTAAATCCAGGTTTCTTAACCATTCAACGCCTACTTCTCCGATTGAATGAAGACCAGCTAATCCCCCCTGAAAAGAACGCAATGGGCACTCATTAACTATGTGATCCATAGTTTGAACTTCGGCTCTGCAATCAGATGACTAATCATTTACCATTTCCCACTTATATTTCATGTAGATAGATACACCTGAAAACCATAAATCATGAGCTGAATATTGTTCCCTCGCGTTCCGTATCAGTACACATGTACGAGAGATTGATATACAACTAAATAGGACGACGAGGGCTATGAGTGGTTCTCTTTTTGCAACCCCTCTACCATGGTTTACAGTGCTGTGCAACATAGCTCCTCCAGATATAAGACGCAAAGAGGCACTTCTCAGAGAGTTTAAAAGAGTCCTATCTACTCCGAATCTCCCCATTTATAACAGTAAAACAATTTTATATCCAACAAATAGGATGCATATTTTAAAAAAATAATAGAATTATTTAATCTCAGAGTCTTGAATTCACATTAATTCAAGTTACCTTCGTCACATGAATTCATGATTATTCAGTTTTCCTGTTATTGTGTGAGTTCCTTTAATGCTTGGTTCTCTAGCGAGTGTCTCCTTCGTAAATGACTTTAATGAGGTACAGAAACATTGGGCGAAACGTCAACAAATGTTTCCTGTTCTCAGATCTAGCCTGGCAACTACTCAGTGAACGGAAATGGTCCATGGTTGTCAAGTCTCCTGTACCAAGGTCTAGCCTGGCAACTACTCAGCGAACAGAAATGGTCCATGGTTATCGGTTGTCATTTCGTCTGTACCCAGGTTTGGCCAGGCAACTACTCAGCGAACGAAAATTGACCATGTGGTCTATCCTGGCAACTACTCAGCGAACGGAAATGGTCCATGGTTGTTGGTTGTCATGTCTTCTATACCCTGGATTGGCCAGGCATCTACTCAGCGAACGGAAATGGTCTATGGAGTCTATCCTGGCAACTACTCAGCGAACGGAAATGGTCTATGGAGTCTATCCTGGCAACTACTCAGCGAACGGAAATGGTCTATGGAGTCTATCCTGGCAACTACTCAGCGAACGGAAATGGTCTATGGAGTATATACTGGCAACTACTCAGCGAACGGAAATGGTCTATGGAGTATATACTGGCAACTACTCAGCGAACGGAAATGGTCCATGGCATTGGAACATTGATTTAAGCTTTATAACCAAAAGAATCATTGACATCACTTGCACAATACTACGGAAGTGTGTTATGATGTCAATTGTATGGCAAACAAATGTAATTTGTCTGACGGAGGTAAATTTTCTATCATAGAATACATTCATACATTCCTAGTGTGAGTTTATCTCGTGGAGATGAGTTGCCCGCCGTCGATATCGCCAGCAGCAATTCCTTGATTACTCCCCTCCCCCCCCCCTATCAATCGGCAGTCCTACTAAGTGTAAATAAGTTATAGCATCAATGTCATAGGCTAAATAGGTTCCTCTCAATAATTAATATTGATTACCATAAGGTTTCCTTAAACAAATAGTCCAGTTTACAGAACGTAAAAACAGGACATTACTCTGAAATTCTTTATGAAAACAATGATTCTACTGAAATTTTGGAGTTATGCTTGTCCAACTCTTTAATTCGAAGTGACCTCTAACTGATAGGTGTCACGTTTATAGTAATATTTTCAATATTATAAAGTGAAATTGATATCGATAATGACATTCTATGTAACAGCTAGGAAATGTAAGAAAACGAGAAAATAGGAACTATGACACCTATCCACACTCAAATGACCGCCCGGAAATTAAAAAAACACATACACTAAAAATTCAAACCCTTAAACAAGATAGTAAGTAACATTGAACGAACAACAGTGCCTTAAAACCAACAATCAGAGGAATACTTAACTACCCTTCCACGAGTCATACCGGCGGCAGCGGCAGTTTGCCGCTCTGTGACGGCGAAAACCGCCCTGTGTGTAACCGGGCTGCCTTGGGCTTTGCGCTCGAAAATAATAATACCTGAGAAACGTTCGATACAGCATTAGAATGGCATGGATACAGCTCGGAATAGCAAGAAACATAATTTATTGATTACATAATATAATATAACATGACGATTCATATTGAGTGGCGTCCTTTCGTATAATGGAAAGTACAACAAGAAGAAGTCTTGTTTGAAAATTGTTCAGTTGTTTAGGGATATCTAACACTTTATAAGATTTGACTGTTACACTTGTGATAGTGACAGTCGTAGTTAACTCTGGAAGTTGACAAGTCCAAACTATCAAAGTGTTCAGTGTTGTAAGCAATGGGGTTCAAGGACTATACAGTACTTCATTCTACATCCTGGAGTTCACGATGCAACGGGACAAGCAGTCCCGTTTTATTTAGTAAAACTGGTTTAATGCTACAGGCAATTATTATCACAGGTCATTCAAAGAGAGAAAGAGGCATGTACATTGTTGTTATAAATAGTATAAAGCTTGATTGAATCAATAAAAATCTATTTTAGTATTCGTCTAGATCTTCAGGCCGAGTGAATTTAATTCTGCAATTTTTCATTGGAGCATTTTTGGTTTTTTTCCTAAATATTTGGAATTAGGGCTAACCATGCTAACCCAACACCACTGCCGATATACCGAAAGAAAATCAAATTTTGAGACTTGAATCTAATATAATTTTTATGACTTTTTTTTAAACAGCTCTGCAATCAAACAAATATTAAATGGATATAAATAAAAATAAAAGCTGTTAAAACGTATTCAGTTTAAGTAACTAGGTAAATGTTATATAAAGGTGAATAAAGTAAGAAGGTGAGATAAGTGAAAGAAGGGTTTTAGCTTAGAGGGGGTCCAGCAACACACTAACGGGGGCAATCAATCTGAACCCGGGTGAGAGTTCAAGGGTCAGACATTCACTGCCTTTTCTTTTTATTATTATTACAAAATCTTCAGTATTTTTAATCGTATAATATTTTATACACCAATTTTTTACAAATAATAAGTGTTGTACAATAAATAACCAAACCTCTTCAAATAAAGAATTTTAACATAATTTGTAAGTTAATATATATTAAAGGGCCAAAATGTCAAAATATTATTTTATATTTTAGTACCATTACATAAAATAAGAAAAGGACTTGAGAGGTCTGAAACCCAGAAGATAAACAAATACAATAAAATTAAAAATGTTGTTTTATATAAATTTTAAACGCACGGTGCAAGATCTTTATGATGTCTCCCCCTCAATAAACAAAACAAAAAAAAAAAAAACAAAATCAATATGAATAACATTACAAATATTGAATTTTACTTTGCATGTGATACACATTACCTAGAAGTAAATAATTATATATTAGTAGATCAGTAAACATTATACTACATTAAGCGCGGCAAATCAATAAAGCAACATTTAGAAATGCTTAGTTACAACGTATTCTAAGATGGAATAGTAAACTCCCATTTTTACCTTTTTACATACAATGTACGTCAATGTATGGATTAATGTTACATCTGTACTGTAAATTAACTAACCAAAAATTAATTTTACTTAAGACTTTAGCAGTAATATTTTATATATACGAGTAAAGCAAACTATGTTGAATTTTATTAAAAGAGTGATATAATTCAATATTTGATAAAATAACATTTTGCTAATCGTAGGTTTATTGATAATAAATACTATATTTTTGGTGTAATATATATTTTTAAAATATTGGTATTTCATAAAACTAAACGCATGGATAATATTTCTGGTAACTATATATTGACATTTAATTTTATTTATTACAAATAAACACACACATAAACAAAGTGAACTTAAACTAATTAACCGTAAAATGCAAATATACATATTTTATCTGACTACACTTGGCTACATTTGAATACGCATAACAAGCTACACTTCGCTTTTTTAGATAACGCCTAGAGAATGTTGACTCCGTTGCTGTATATGGTAATATAATGTAAATGTACTTATTGTAAGGCCTAGTCAAGTCGATAATATCTAGGGAATGTTGACCCCATTGCTGTATATGGCAGTATAATGAAATCTAATTATTGTAGGGCCTAGTCAAGTTGATAATATCTAGAGAATGTTGACCCCATTGCTGTATATGGTAGTATAATGTAAATCTACTTATTGTAGGGCCTAGTCAAATTGATAATATCTAGGGAATGTTGACCCCATTGCTGTATATGGTAGTATAATGTAAATCTACTTATTGTAGGGCCTAGTCAAGTTGATAATATCTAGAGAATGTTGATCCCATTGCTGTATATGGTAGTATAATGTATATCTACTTATTGTAGGGCCTAGTCAAGTCGATAATATCTAGGGAATGTTGACCCCATTGCTGTATATGGTAGTATAATGAAATCTACGTATTGCAGGGCTTAGTCAAATCGATAATATCTAGAGAATGATGACCCCATTGCTGTATATGGTAGTATAATGAAATCTAATTGTTGTAGGGCCTAGTCAAGTTGATAATATCTAGAGAATGTTGTTCCCATTGCTGTATATCGTAGTATAATGTAAATCTACTTATTGTAGGGCCTAGTCAAGTCCATAATATCTTGGGAAAGTTGACCCCATTGCTGTATATGGTAGTATAATGTAAATCTACTTATTGTAAGGCCTAGTCAAGTCGATAATATCTAGAGAATGTTGACCCCATTGCTGTATATGGTAGTATAATGTAAATCTACTTATTGTAAGGCCTAGTCAAGTCGATAATATCTAGAGAATGTTGACCCCATTGCTGTATATGGTAGTATAATGTAAATCTACTTATTGTAGGGCCTAGTCAAGTCGATAATATCTAGGGAATGTTGACCCCATTGCTGTATATGGTAGTATAATGAAATCTACGTATTGTAGGGCTTAGTCAAGTCGATAATATCTAGAGAATGTTGACCCCATTGCTGTATATGGTAGTATAATGTAAATCTACTTATTGTAGGGCCTAGTCAAGTCGATAATATCTAGAGAATGTTGACCCCCATTGCTGTATATGGAAGTATAATGTAAATCTACTTATTGTAAGGCCTAGTCAAGTCGATAATATCTAGGGAATGTTGACTCCGTTGCTGTATATGGTAGTATAATGTAAATCTACTTATTGTAAGGCCTAGTCAAGTCAATAATATCTATAGAATGATGGCCCCATTGCTGTATATGGAAGTATAATGTAAATCTACTTATTGTAAGGCCTAGTCAAGTCAATAATATCTATAGAATGATGGCCCCATTGCTGTATATGGAAGTATAATGTAAATCTACTTATTGTAAGGCCTAGTCAAGTCGATAATATCTAGGGAATGTTGACTCCGTTGCTGTATATGGTAGTATAATGTAAATCTACTTATTGTAAGGCCTAGTCAAGTCGATAATATCTAGGGAATGTTGACCCCATTGCTGTATATGATAGTATAATGTAAATCTACTTATTGTAAGGCCTAGTCAAGTCGATAATATCTAGGGAATGTTGACCCCATTGCTGTATATGGTAGTATAATGTAAATCTACTTATTGTAGGGCCTAGTCAAGTCGATAATATCTAGGGAATGTTGACCCCATTGCTGTATATGGTAGTATAATGTAAATCTACTTATTGTAGGGCCTAGTCAAGTCGATAATATATACAGAATGTTGACCCCATCGCTGTATATGGTAGTATAATGAAATCTACTTATTGTAGGGCCTAGTCAAGTCGATAATATCTAGAAAATGTCGATCCCATTGCTGTATATGGTAGTATAATGTAAATCTACTTATTGTAGGGCCTAGTCAAGTCAATGATATCTAGAGAATGTTGACCCCATTGCTGTATATGGTATTATAATGTAAATCTACTTATTGTAGGGTCTAGTCAAGTCGATAATATCTAGGGAATGTTGACCCCATTGCTGTATATGGTAGTATAATGTAAATCTACTTATTGTAGGGCCTAGTCAAGTCGATAATATATACAGAATGTTGACCCCATTGCTGTATATGGTATTATAATGTAAATCTACGTATTGTAGGGCCTAGTCAAGTCAATAATATCTATAGAATGATGGCCCCATTGCTGTATATGGTAGTATAATGTAAATCTACTTATTGTAGGGCCTAGTCAAGTCGATAATATCTAGGGAATGTTGACCCCATTGCTGTATATGGTAGTATAATGTAAATCTACTTATTGTAGGGCCTAGTCAAGTCGATAATATCTAGAGAATGTTGACCACATCGCTGTATATGGTAGTATAATGTAAATCTACTTATTGTAGGGCCTAGTCAAGTCGATAATATCTAGAAATGTCGATCCCATTGCTGTATATGGTAGTATAATGTAAATCTACTTATTGTAGGGCCTAGTCAAGTCAATAATATCTAGAGAATGTTGACCCCATTGCTGTATATGGTATTATAATGTAAATCTACTTATTGTAGGGTCTAGTCAAGTCGATAATATCTAGGGAATGTTGACCCCATTGCTGTATATGGTAGTATAATGTAAATCTACTTATTGTAGGGCCTAGTCAAGTCGATAATATATACAGAATGTTGACCCCATCGCTGTATATGGTAGTATAATGAAATCTACTTATTGTAGGGCCTAGTCAAGTCGATAATATCTAGAAAATGTCGATCCCATTGCTGTATATGGTAGTATAATGTAAATCTACTTATTGTAGGGCCTAGTCAAGTCAATAATATCTAGAGAATGTTGACCCCATTGCTGTATATGGTATTATAATGTAAATCTACTTATTTTAGGGCCTAGTTAAGTCGGTAATATCTAGAGAATGTGACCCCATTGCTGTATATGGTTGTATTATATAGATCTACTTATTGTAGGGCCTAGTCAAGTCGATAATATCTAGACAATGTTCTTTGAAAGTTGTTTGTTAGCATTAGATTATACATGATTGTAAGAAAAATAGTTGAGATTTCCTATGCTTCAAGTGTTTTAAGGAAGAAACAAATTGTAATAAGTTACTACCGTATCATATATTTGCAAATAGTTTTTTAAATTACCTTTTTTTGCATTCGAAATCTCCAATAAGATTTTGCTGATTTTGACCTAGGGATTATTGACCCGTTGCCCGTTTTTATTTATTTATTTTTTTTTTTTATATTTTTACGATAGAAAATGCGTTTTCCACCGTCAAGACCCTTATAACAGGGACCTTGTGTGTACGACTTGCACCCAAAAGTCCATTGGTCCCCAAGAGGCAGAATTCCCTGCCTCTTCTCCTTTTTCTTGAGGGCTTTGTTCGTACGCTTATCCTGCTTCACATTCCTGACAGCAGTAGGCTTTGTGAAGAGTTAAATTATAATTGCCTGTGGTGTATTATAATTTAATTTAACTCTGCTTATTCCAGATGTAGTCACGTAAATAACACCTACGGAATGTTTACCCCGTTGCCTGTTATGTATTATAATTTAAATTAACTCTGCTTATTGCAGAGGTAGTCACGTAAATAACACCTACGGAATGTTTACCCCGTTGCCTGTGATGTATTATAATTTAAATTAACTCTGCTTATTGCAGAGGTAGTCACGTAAATAACACCTACGGAATGTTTACCCCGTTGCCTGTTATGTATTATAATTTAAATTAACTCTGCTTATTGCAGAGGTAGTCACGTAAATAACACCTACGGAATGTTTACCCCGTTGCCTGTGATGTTTATAATTTAAATTAACTCTGCTTATTGCAGAGGTAGTCACGTAAATAACACCTGCAGAATGTTTACTCCGTTGCCTGTGATGTATTATAATTTAAATTGACTGCTTATTGCAGAGGTAGTCACGTAAATAACACCTGCAGAATGTTTACTCCGTTGCCTGTGATGTATTATAATTTAAATTGACTGCTTATTGCAGAGGTAGTCACGTAAATAACACCTGCAGAATGTTTACTCCGTTGCCTGTGATGTATTATAATTTAAATTGACTGCTTATTGCAGAGGTAGTCACGTAAATAACACCTGCAGAATGTTTACCCCGTTGCCTGTGATGTATTATAATATAAATTAACTCTGCTTATTGCAGAGGTAGTCACGTAAATAACACCTGCAGAATGTTTACTCCGTTGCCTGTGATGTATTATAATTTAAATTGACTGCTTATTGCAGAGGTAGTCACGTAATTAACACCTGCAGAATGTTTACTCCGTTGCCTGTGATGTATTATAATATAAATTAACTCTGCTTATTGCAGAGGTAGTCACGTAAATAACACCTGCAGAATGTTTACTCCGTTGCCTGTGATGTATTATAATTTAAATTGACTGCTTATTGCAGAGGTAGTCACGTAAATAACACCTGCAGAATGTTTACCCCGTTGCCTGTGATGTATTATAATATAAATTAACTCTGCTTATTGCAGAGGTAGTCACGTAATTAACACGTACAGAATGTTTACCCCGTTGCCTGTGATGTATTATAATTTTAGTTAATTCTGCTTATTGCAGAGGTAGTCACGTAATTACACTGTAGCCTTAATTAAGCTACTATTTATTTTTGATATGTTGAACAACTTAAATGAGAGATTAAAATAAAAATTCTTCAATGATAAAAATTTTTCTTTAATTTTCTTCTTATAACTTCAACAAAATAAAATTGGATTTCTTCTACAAATAATGATAAAAACGAAAATAAAAGATCTTTCTTTATTTAATTAACGGAACACAAATAAATTAAAAATCAAAACAAATCAAATATCTTCAGACCAGAACCTTTTTTATTAATTCAACTGTTACAATAAAATTTTTTATTTATTTATTAAATCAATAATTTCAAAATTGCTTTAAAATTGCAAAATTTTTTAAATTGAAAATTTCTTTAAAAATGGAAAAAAATTGCCTCCGGGAGATCTGGAACCAAAAGAAATAACCAGCTTTTAGTGACTTGAAACATTATCCTTTTTACAAAAATTTTTAAACAGAAAACAAGGCACTCTGAAAACTGTCACTAGAAGAGTGACTACAAACAAGAAACAAGTTTTAACCGCGCATGCTTGGTGGATCTTACCCTATCTACTAAAACCCTACAGAAAAACCTAACTAAAGAAAACTTGTCAAAATTACTTACGTAGCTGTCCTGGAGGTATCAACTCAAAACGTGACCACAACAAAGCGCGACAAACGCACACTCACTCACAAGCGAAAAAGAAAATTGCCGAAACGGAAGACAAGACTCCGAACGGTTAAAAATCGCCGTGAAGAACTTACGTGGTCACGCAACGAACGAAAACTTCAAACTGCCCGAACGCTCGCAACCCTTCCACCAACGGACTTACCCCCTCTTTACTCTAGAAGCTAAACCAACCAATTAGAACCCTCTAAACCAGGACAACTGAACAGGTAAGGCTCACCAAACATGTTGACTTCAGAAAACATGTCGCATGAAATTGACAGGAAATTAACAACGTGAATATACTGGTTATTTAGCTAATTTAAATGGGAAAAAACTACTTTTTTATTTGAAAGGGGAAGATTCTGAATTTTTCTCAAAACTTGGAGAATTTGTATTGAAAACTTTTGGTAAAAGAACCAAACACTTAAACCTCTCAGTTCTTACAATATTTAACATATTCTAAACACAATTCTCTAAAATAATTATAATGTGACAATTAACAATTGTTACATTATTTTCCCCCTTCAAAAGAAAAAAAAAAAAATTTTTTTTTGTCGAAACCCTATCTTCATCACATCTCTAAAAGGACATAATATTTTCTAACCTTAACAAGCATTTCTTTCAAACCTATCCTAATTTTTCCTTTTCCCAGATCTCCAACAAAAAGTTTCTCTCTTATACTACCATCTTACAAACTACTATAACATTTAATTCAGTATCAAACAGTCACTTGAAACTCGGGTCAAGAGCACAAGACCAGTCCATTGTTTACAGGCATTGTTGTCCCCAGTCCAATGTCTTCATTGTCCCTCAGCTGACTGCTTGGCCGATCAATACTAGACCGGTTTTGGTTGACCTTGGCCGTCCTCACACTGCACTCACTCCACCAGGCCTCCGGAAGTGATCCACATAAACAACAGTTAACTAAAGAGGCATTAGACAGTGTTGACATACAACGTTCTGTTGCGTGTTCCGTGTGATGCAGTGTAGAGTAGATCGGAGAGCTATTCAAAAAAATTATTTTATTTATTTCCCCATTACAATGAAGTGCTTCAAAATGAGTGCTCAGTGTCGTTCCGTTTGGTAAAAACCAGGAGTTTCGCAGTCAATAAGTGCTTGGATACAAAAGAAGAAAGAAAAAAAAAGTTGGGTGCGTAAGTCCACTCATATTAAAACAATTCACCAACAAATCAAAATTCAAAATTTAAGTCCATTTAAGAGCCCATTTTGCTTCTCCTTTCAGTGTTGTAGTTTGGTGTTGTTGTTATTTACAAACAATTGGAACAGGCTGGAAACTGGTATTGGATATACATTACAATCAATTATAAATACATAATTTTTTTCAACTTACATTTTGGTTTTAGAAGTTCAAAATTCTTTCTTGTACTATTTAACACACTTATAATATAACAAGAATACAAATACAGATTAAATTTCAAATACATAATATTCATGGATAATTAACTAACTCAATATATTTTACATAAACAAAAATTTGTTTACTCTTTGTTTACTTTTATCCACCAAGCAATTTATTCGAACATAACAAATTTAATAAGCTTTAAAAATAATAATTTTGAAAGTTTTAATCTAACAATTTTAATCTAACAATCGTCAAATATTTACTTGACATAACATTCTTTTGCTGAAAATACATAATTAATATAATAATTTCACTTTTCTGAAAATGAAATACACCATGAGCATTAGTAATCCATTATTTACAAACAGACATATAACATGTAAACAAAATTAGTCATTCATTATCAACTTCAATAATCAAATAATACATTTTAAATAAATTTCAAATATATCAAGTAACCTTGTTTAACCATCTATTTAATTACACATTTTTTTTTTTTTATAACCTGAAAATTATTAATTGCTGAAAACATACATAATCAATTAAAGTTCATAACCCTTCATACATTACCAACTCATATTTACCACATTCAAGAATATCTTATTGACTTCTTTAGACCTTGACATCTTTTATGTGCACTCTTCGCACTTCTTTGGGATTGGACAGCCTCTGCACCAATATGCTCACTGGACTCAGCTGGGCTAGCACCTGGTACGGACCCTCATAGATGCAATGCAGCTTCTCCTGGAATCCTCGGCTTTGGTCGGACTGCACCCGTGATCTGATGTAGACCTGCTCCCCGATGCGAAGTGGGTTCCCAGGTTGTCCATCCGCCTTGTGTTTGTTGCGATCTCTCATCCTTCGAAGGTTGTCCACTGCTTTAGTCGGTCTTCTTCACTGAGATTCCTCTCCACCAGGTCGTTCAAGCTCCACTTGTTGGTTAACGGATCGTTTTTGGCGTGGTTAAACATTAATTCAAATCCACTAAATCCAGTACTCTCACATGTGTTGTTGTTTATGGCTAAATTCAATTCACTGATTTCTTTGTCCCATTTATTTTGTTTGTTATGTGCATAGATTTTTAATATGGCTTTCAAATTGCGTAAAAACCTTTCACTTTTGTTACCCTGGTGAAACAAAATAAGGGTATACCTGATAAGGTATAGTCGTTTTATGAATTATTCCTTTTTTAAAGAAAAATTGTTTTAATTCGTGAGATTGAAAGTGCAAAATTTTTTAAATTGAAAATTTCTTTAAAAATGGAAAAAAATTGCCTCCGGGAGATCTGGAACCAAAAGAAATAACCAGCTTTTAGTGACTTGAAACATTATCCTTTTTACAAAAATTTTTAAACAGAAAACAAGGCACTCTGAAAACTGTCACTAGAAGAGTGACTACAAACAAGAAACAAGTTTTAACCGCGCATGCTTGGTGGATCTTACCCTATCTACTAAAACCCTACAGAAAAACCTAACTAAAGAAAACTTGTCAAAATTACTTACGTAGCTGTCCTGGAGGTATCAACTCAAAACGTGACCACAACAAAGCGCGACAAACGCACACTCACTCACAAGCGAAAAAGAAAATTGCCGAAACGGAAGACAAGACTCCGAACGGTTAAAAATCGCCGTGAAGAACTTACGTGGTCACGCAACGAACGAAAACTTCAAACTGCCCGAACGCTCGCAACCCTTCCACCAACGGACTTACCCCCTCTTTACTCTAGAAGCTAAACCAACCAATTAGAACCCTCTAAACCAGGACAACTGAACAGGTAAGGCTCACCAAACATGTTGACTTCAGAAAACATGTCGCATGAAATTGACAGGAAATTAACAACGTGAATATACTGGTTATTTAGCTAATTTAAATGGGAAAAAACTACTTTTTTATTTGAAAGGGGAAGATTCTGAATTTTTCTCAAAACTTGGAGAATTTGTATTGAAAACTTTTGGTAAAAGAACCAAACACTTAAACCTCTCAGTTCTTACAATATTTAACATATTCTAAACACAATTCTCTAAAATAATTATAATGTGACAATTAACAATTAATTGTTACAACACGTACAGAATGTTTACCCCGTTGCCTGTGATGTATTATAATTTTAATTAACTCTGCTTATTGTAGAGGTAGTCACGTAATTAACACCTACAGAATGGTGATCCCATTGACTTTAGGATAGTATAAAGTAAATATACTAACTGCAGTTGTAGTCACATTAGTCAAAATAAATCGTTTCGTTATAATGTTATCTCCAATAAAAATTCCCCTTTTTAAATGATGAGTTTTCTGAGCGAAATCTTTAGGCACACAACATCGTCTTGTCTGTCTAAACATTTATATTATAGAATATAAATCTTTAGGATAAAAAGAATTATATCATAGCTCAATTAAATATGATAAACATCTGATTTATACAACCCTTTCAAATATTGCAGCAGTTTAACATGAAAGTGATAATAATAGGAAAAAGTCAAAGAACTATTTAAACTGACTAAAGTAACATTAAAACAAATATTCATAAAGTTCAGTAAGAATTAAAAATTTAAACTTAATATAAATACTGAAACTTAAACACAATTTGCTTATTTTACCATTAATTATGGAAACTGTCACTCATATGGGTACTATGAAGAAACCATAGACCTTATGTGTTGTTGAATTAATTGCGATTCTCTACAATTACTTCATCATCTTTGGTCCATCTCATATGTATGTTTGTAAAACTAGATGACATAACAAATAAAAAACATCGAATTGAACTGTAAAAAAAGTACCAACATGGATACGAAATTTACTTTGTAATGCGTTAGTGGGTTTTTCATAGTATATGTTAACTCTAGCCTGTACTAAAGTACATAATAATAGGCATTATGTCATCTAGAGTAACGCGATAGTATCACCAAACTCGAGGTCCAGGCCTCCAGAATGTGAAAATATTTGCAGTTTTACATTTTGTGATCTCGTAAATGAGTATTTCCTCTCATGAATGAGTGGCCTCTTTAATTAGTTAAAACGTTCTTTTCCTCTTGAAAATGAGTACGTCCTCTCCCGAATGAGTAGACTCTCATTTAATGTAACTTAAAACCCATATATGTCCAGTGCCCCAACAATGGAGCGGTATGTTAAGTAATTAATGCATTAAGGTGGTGCAATCGGTTTTCGGTAAGTTGATTTTTTTCAAATTTTATAATCAAAATTATTTAATGTACCTTCTCTTGAGACAGGAAAAATACAAACAAAAATAATGTTAATCACTACATTAGAACTTAAATTTTAATTTTAAATCAAACATAAGACAAAACCGTTCAAAGAACAAGTTTAATTTTTTACAACTACGTTTATTGCACATAACTGAAGGGATTATCATGTTTTTCATTTTTTAAATACGTAAAAGTGTTTATAATTTTAAAGATATAAAATACCTCTTTTAACCTTTAAAATTATAAATATTTTTATATTAAAAAATATGAAAACATCTTATTCCCTTCGGATATTTATAAAAAAAGTAGTTATACAAAATTAAACTTGTTCTTTGAACGGTTTTGTATTATGCTTGATGTAAAGTCAGCTAAATTAACCACTTCATAAGGCCACAGGTTCTAATGTAGTGATTAAAAATTATTTTTGTATTTTTCCTGTCTCAAGGGAAGGTATATTAACTAATTTTGATTATAACAACTCACCGAAAACCGATTGCACCAGCTTCAACTATCGGTGTTGAAACGTGGTGTCTAAGGCGTTTGCCTTCAAGTAGCTGGATTAGCTACATTACACAACTACAGGACAACTGCAGAAGCACCTTTTTCTAAGTAGATACTTCTAGGCTCCATACTTTGTAATTTATTATTAAGTGTGACTTAAATTGTTTGTACCTCAATGACGTACTTGGCAGCTACACTTCCTTCCTTACTCTTACATATGAGACGCCGACACAACGTTGTGCGTATTTTAATGGGAATATGAATGATGATATGAATGTAGGATGAGTGTGGATAAGTGTATAGTCTGGTACAATAAATGTGAACCCAACAATAATTGTTATGGGTGTCTATTTATTTTAATCTGATACAAATCAAAGTTAATCGTCTGTATTTTGTTCGGGTTGAGACGTAAGCTGCTGACCCTCAACCTAAGTTTGATACAAACTTGTTCCGGTTTAGTTCAGCTAATCACCTTCCCACCAAAGTCCAACGACCCGTGAACTCTGACAGTCGGGCTTAGTTGTTGATTAATTAGTTAAGTGAGATTGTGGGAATTAGGATCAATATCTGGGAAATAGTTACTAACCCCAACTTGCACTCAGTCTATGTGAAACGCATTTTCAAACGAATTAGCTAATGTAATTGAAACACAACCACGTTTTTATAAAACTCGTTTAGTATAATTATACAGCAACTTAATGCTTCATTAAAACATTTAAACATAATAATGTAAATGAAATATTACATTTATAAACGTTTTAACTAATAACATAAATAGATTAACATAACAAAGTGCCATCCTAGATCTTTAGGTAAGGTATGCATTTGATTTGCACTTTCAAATATAATTATTGTATAAATTTACATTAAATTTAGGGTTAATACTGAGAGGACCTTTTGTACACAATTTTGTGCAATAAAGCCATTATTATTATTAAATTTGTGAAGTATTTTGCACGTCATTATGTAAACCCTACAGGACTGATAAGCACCGAATACATTAAATAATTTTATTTTTGTAGCCTACATTTTTATAGACTGTTATTAGTTTTATTTATATTTACTATAGTACTAATTATTTAGTTGCAGATAGGTTGGACAAGTTAAATGTGTGTAGGCCAAGTGAAACGTACGCAGGTTGGGTGGTTGTGCCCAGTTATATGTGTGCAGGGCAGAGGTGGGCCAAGTCAAGTTTGTAAGGACACGTGGGTCCAGTCATTGTGCACAGATCATATGGGTAGGCCCATTGAAGTGTATGCAGGGTTGTTGGTTGGGCCTGGTTATATTAGTGCTGGTAAGGGGGTGGGCCACGTCAAGTGTGTGCAGAGCGGGTTAGTGGACTCAGTCATGTGTGCGCAGAGCCGCACAAACGTCTGTTTTTAAATTTATTTATTTATTTAAAGCAATTCTAGAGAATGCTATGCAGAATTAATAATAAGTTAAATGGCATCACAAACTATATAAATGATTATTAATTATATAAATTATGTAAATAATGAATTATTATCCATGCAGCTTCAAACCAATTTGTAGTTAAATCTGAAAACAGGGAATTTTTACTAATTAAGAATCTTACTCTCACACTGAAATAGAGCCTAATATCAACTGTCGCTGAGGCTTGGAGTCCGAGGATGTGAGATTTTCAAACCACAACATTTGTGTGATTAATTTAAGGCTTGTTTACCCTTTATCCCTTTGTGACAACGACAAGCGCAATTTTCACAGTTGGCCTGTTCGCAGCTGCTACAGAATTTACAAGCAGCAAAACGCCCTTTAGATTTATTCTAAGTAATTTGTACATTAACTGGATTTTCTGATTTGCAAATTTTTATATTTTTCAAGTACTGAAAAAAATACCAACTGTGTATTTCAATGAGTACTTATAAACTTATTTACACATTTATTTAACTTATATTTTTATCTTCTTAACTTTTCTAAATTTATTTTATTCGTATTAATTTCCTTTCGTTATAGAAGAGGTTATATTTTTATCAAATTTTAAGTACACCTTTGATTTTATTAACATAACTTGAATAGTAAGTGTAATTAGAAATTACAGTGAAACGTTATATAGCACTAGTTTGATAAAAAATATATATATACCACGTGACAGTATGTAGGATTCATAAATCAACATTTCCTATCGCAGGTATAAATATATATATATTTAATTTTTTTTCTTTTTGAGAAGGTTAATATCCATTTACGAACGAGGTGGGACTCGGTTTCCCGAAGTAACCACTAAAGACCCTCTTCTACTAAGACTAGTCTGGAACCGTTTATCACATTACATTGGGCTAGGCTTATTTGAAGTTTTTTTGCCTCAGCAGTCCACAGTCTAAACCGCTAAGTCAGCGGTCTATATATTCCTTCTTTCCTCGAAGTATATACCGGGCTACACGATTCCAGGTGTCCTTCCCTTGGAGCAGGCAACCTCGTCAGAGACAACTTTCGCACAATTATATTGCTCAGTGTTTTCTCTAAGGTTCTCGACAGAGTTATCAAATAACAGTACGTAGTTATTCTTCAGAGAAATCAAATGTTATGTAACAACCAATGTGGGTTCAGACTAGATTTAAATATCTCCGATTTTCTTTTTGATGTTTGTAAAAAGACTTATAACAGGAATTTTCAGAAAATTATCCAACAATGCTGATCTGTCTGGACCTTAATCTAGTGTTTCTAGAAGTAAATCATTTGAACACTAGAAACAATTGGAGTTAGAGGAACTGCTTTCGCGTGGTTCGAAAGCTACATAACTGAAAGGTCACAAAGATTGTAAGTTTGTAATGTTATGAGTGATGTCTTGCCTATTACTATATGGTTGTCCAAAGAAGTACATTTGAGCATATTTCATTTTTAATTTATATAGATAATGTTTATAAATTTTATTTAAATGGAAAAAGGTTTTATTTTGCTATTGACATATTAATCAAAGGGCCAATCTTGGGAAGATACGTAGTAGGAAGCGTTGTAGGCTATTATAAATTTATTTATATTAGATATAGGAATTGAGGAGGCCGAGATCATAATTAGAACCAACTACAGGTGGACCTGAACCCTTAACTTTGACTCGTTGTCACTCCGTCCTCTCGCCCTGCTGAACCTACTACAGGTGGACCTGAACCCTGAACTTTGACTAGTTGCCACTCCCCCTCTGACCTCCTCTCGCCCCACTGAACCTACTACAGGTGGACCTGAACCCTGAACTGTGACTCGTTGCCACTTCCCCCTCTCGCCCCGCATAACCTACTACAGGTGGACCTGAACCCTGAACTTTGGCTTGTTGTCACTTCCTCCTCTCGCCCCGCTGAACCAACTACAGGTGGACCTGAACCCTGAACTTTGACTCGTTGCCACTTCCCCTTCTCACCCCGCTGAACCAACTACACGTGGACCTGAATTCTGAAATTTGACTAGTTGCCACTCCCCCCTCTCGCCTCCTCTCGCCCCGCTGAACCAACTACTGGTGGACCTGGACCCTGAACATTGACTCGTTGCCACTCCCTCCTCTCGCTTCCTCTCACCCCGCTGAACCAACTACAGGTGGACCTGAACCCTGAACTTTGACTCGTTGTCACTCCCCCCTCTCACCCCGCTGAACCAACTACAGGTGGATCTGAACCCTGAACTTTGGCTCGTTGCCACTTCCCCTTCTCGCTCCGCTGAACCAACTACAGGTGGACCAGAACCCTGAACTTTGGCTCGTTGCCACTTCCCCCTCTCGCTCCGCTAAACCTACTACAGGTGGACCTGGATCCTGAACTTTGACTCGTTGCCACTTCCTCCTCTCGCTCCGCTGAACCTACTACAGGTGGATCTGAACCCTGAACTTTGGCTCGTTGCCACTTCCCCTTCTCGCTCCGCTGAACCTACTACAGGTGGACCTGAATCCTGAACTTTGACTCGTTGCCCCTTCCCCTTCTCGTCTTACTGAATCTACTATAGGTGGACCTGAACCCTGAACTTTGACTCGTTGCCACTCCCCCCTCTCGCCTCCTCTCACCCCGCTGAACCAACTAAAGGTGGACCTGGACCTTGAACATTGACTCGTTGCCACTTCCTCCTCTCGCCCCGCTGAACCTATTACAGGTGGACCTGAACCCTGAACTTTGACTCGTTGCTACTTCCTCCTTCCACCCTGCTGAACCAACTACAGGTGGACCTGAACCCTGAACTTTGCTCGTTGCCACCTCCCTCTCTCACCCCGCGAAACCTGAATTATGTTGTTTGGCTCAAATCTCGGTCATTGAGTGATTTTCTTGTTCTAGCTTTGTGTTACTTGAATCTTCTTCCTTGATAAATTAAATAAAGTATTAATAACGTTTATCACCAATCATACCGATAATTTATTATTTCATGTGATATATGTATTTAGTGAGTCTCCGTATCAGCGCAAGCATTAAATTAAACTTCTATTAAAAAATATCAATCGCCAACGTCAGTCATGCAGCAACTCAGGTGTGCCCACAGGCTTCCGCAGACACAAACTTTTGTTGTTCTGTGTAATGTCATGGTAGTTTTTTGTTGTTTGTTGCAACAACTTTATTTTTCGTATGTATTGTTATATTATTATATATAAATGTTATTTGTAAAACGCTATGGTAATTAAAGCTAATATTTCTTTTTCTTCAAATTTCTATTGCAGATCTAAACAATAAAAAATGCATAGTAAGTAATATGTTTTTGAAGAATTGCGTGTTGTTTAGAGTTATTTTTTATAGACTTTTTCATGCGTTCAGTATTTATCATTCTTCATATCACCGCAGTCGTCAAATTTAAAATGAGTCACATTATTTTGGACCAAAATAACTACTTCTTTAACATTGATGAAAGTATTTCAAATTAAATTGTTGTAAAGGTTTCAATATGATTCTTGTTTTCTTTTCTTGCAAGTAATTCTTTTCAGCTATACATATAATTAAAAATGTTTGATGTATCAGTATATCTCCAATATATAACAGTATATTTCTTACGAGGTAGTATTAACGAAGGATATAGAGTCAACAATATCATTCTCGTATAATATATTTATATCACTGTTACATACACTTATAATGGTTTGTTTCATATGTAACAAAATGTTTGGTACAGTTACATTTTTATAGTTATTTTGAAAAGATAATACAATGTAAAGTAAATTGTTAGAGGAAATATAATGGTTAAATTTAAGCTTTGAGATGTTGGGTATTTCAACTATTGTCATTGATATATAGTAATACACTAATAATAATATTTCATTTATTATGTATTTAAGAAGTGTGTCGTATTTTCTATCTTCTTCAAGGTTTTCTTGAAAGTTATGTTAGCTGAACAGCGTCGCATTGGTGTATGTAGAACTCGTTTGACATAATTTGTGTTATGAAGAAAGACAAAGTTACTATTTTTTTGTTTTCAATAACTATATTTTAGTTATAATACTGTGTTTTTAAATAATATACTTTTATGGATGAATTCTAAATCTATATTTATCAATCCAATGGACTAAATTATTGGATTCAATAAAATACCCTAATAAATCATGTCATGGGGTTTCACGGTATTTTGGTATATCTAAGATCAAAATCACATTATGAAATAATCATCACCATTCTTTTATTAGGTTCGCTGATTCGTTTTAATTGTTCTCCCTCAATATTACAAATTATGCTTAGTAATTTAAAATAACTGTATGTTAGTTAAAGATATTTATTATTTCCGAGGATGAGTTTTGAGTTTGTTTCCTCTCACAAAACGGGAATTATTTTAAACGAAAATCATACTATATTAAGAGATTTCTTTCTTTAATACCACTCTGACCATTCCCATTGACTATTGATCGGTGCCGAGAATAAATAGAGTCAAGGGAGCAACCTGTAGGGTACAAAGTGAAGATTACTAATAGAGTCAAGGGAGCAACCTGTAGGGTACAAAGTGAAGATTACTAATAGAGTCAAGGGAGCAACCTGTAGGGTACAAAGTGAAGATTACTAATAGAGTCAAGGGAGCAACCTGTAGGGTACAAAGTGAAGATTACTAATAGAGTCAAGGGAGCAACCTGTAGGGTACAAAGTGAAGATTACTAATAGAGTCAAGGGAGCAACCTGTAGGGTACAAAGTGAAGATTACTAATAGAGTCAAGGGAGCAACCTGTAGGGTACAAAGTGAAGATTACTAATAGAGTCAAGGGAGCAACCTGTAGGGTACAAAGTGAAGATTACTAATCACTAAACAACTCCTCACCCTCAAAGATCTAACCTGGTACATTTTTAACTCAGGCTAAAAGTTCTGGCACTTATATATATTTGGTGACCAAAAGAACATGTCACAACAGATAATTGACTGGCTCGTGTGAACATGAAACTGTGGTATCTTCACGAATATATAATAAGAATTAATTTTAAACAGGAACTTAATTTATAACATTGATTTGCTCTTAATAAATTAACGGCAACTTGTGTTCTTTGAGAAAAAAAAGAGTGGCACAAACTATCAGATGATAGTAACATCCCAGCTGACTTTGTAAATCAACGTTCTTCGGTCACACGAGTAAGGGATAAGACAACAATTTTAACTATAAAACTGCATCAAAATAGTCCGATGACATTTTAGGCGGTGTTGCCATATCGTTTCTGAGAACCAACCACATGTATCATCTATGACAAGTATGCGTATGTTCAATACTGTCAATTTAATTGGCATTTTGTTTACAAAATAACTGTATGATCAAATTTTAAAGTCCCCTAGAATGTAGTGGGAAAATTATATTGGTATGTGTTAATCCTGTAATTGTTCAAAGCATTATAACAATATAAATATTTTATATTCTGTAGAAAGTACTACTAAATAATGTTTATCAAGTGAAATAGCTGGTTTTATCCGTAATCATACTAATAAATATATATAACCAAAACACGCGCGTTATAACACAAAAACGGTAACTATTTAGAAAAGACGTTAGGTATCACAATGCAGTAGACTGTAACGTCATATGGGCGTAATCAGCTAATTTGTTTAGTCTATTAAATACTGGTAGCTAAATCCAAAAATTAGATAAAAGAGCTGAATAGTTGAGCAAGCTATTTACCACTTATCAGCTGGAATTATAATTATGGAAATTAGAACAGTATTTTTGTGTTCATTTTTGCAATTTAGCCAATGTGACGTCATTGGAGATGTGAGTGATCGACCGTCTTATTTTCTATGTACCGTGGTTTATAATAACAAATGATAGTGTTTATTTACTGCAACATATGTTTAGACAAATCGTCAATATTTTCATCAAATTTATATTTGACAACATTGCTGGGCGAGAAGTGAGGAAGGGGCTTCACATGTCACAGGTATCATCGGACTATTTTGGTGCGGTTTACACTAGCAAGCCACGTAACGTCTATTGACCTCTTCTTCAATCAATTGAGATATTGTGACTGTGTGAATTTCATCAGGGAAATGGTAATAATTCTTGTGATTTACAATATGCCAACCTATAAAATTTAGGTACAATATTTGAGAGAAAAATGAAGTTTCCATCTTTGTTGTAAGAATTATGAGTAACTCTATTCAACAAGTAAAGGAGAAAAAACATTTGTTTCCACAAGTCACATTTGCAAGATGTTCGATTTAATTTGGTCCCCAGATATTTGTATAAAACGTACTAAGCCATAAATGTAAGTCTAAAATATGAAGGATGGTGGGTGAAGCAAGAGAATTCTTTTTCCTAATGAGCCAAGTCTACACAAATAGTATTGAAAATAATTCTGAATACAAATACGACCTTTAAGCTTCAAGGGAGTGGTCAGCACTTCTGCTTCCCATGCAGAAAGAGGGTCATAAGGTCAAAAAGTCTTAATAAAGTCTCAAAATCTATTTAATAATTTGTGAGAGGGCTTAGGAAGTTTCCCCTTAAAAACGTTTGTGCACTATGTAAAAAATCCACTGGCGTAAAAAGCCAAAAACCACAAGATTAAAACTAAACTATCCAATAAAATAATTGAACGAATAAAAACTATATTTCTCAGTCTTCACACAATACAAACAATGTCAAACGAATTCTTCATACACCAATGAGACACTGTTCAGCTAACATAACTTTCAGAAAATTTAAGACGATTTAGAATGTACGACAAAGTTCTTAAATATACAATGAATTGAATATTATTATTAGTGTATTTACTGTGAAACAATTGCACTAGTTAAAAACATGACATCTTAAAGCTGAAATTTAAACATTACATTTTCCATAATGATTTACATGATATTGTCGTGTAAATTAACACACCAAATATTAAAAACACGACAAAGCTTTATGATTGCCGTCATTTGAGTAACTTGATATTTTTCGGCCCCACCGTTAATGAGGTAACACATGTGGTTTCCGATATCTGTGCGTCGTATCCTAGCAACACAATGAAGAGCGATGGGTAAATATATCCACTGCCCTGACCTATAGTAGTAGTGAGGTAGAAAATAGGCACTCTGCATTCAACCAACACGTTGTGTGTTACTACACGTGACCTACAGCACTGACTTATAGTAGTGGTGAGGTAGATAATAGACACTCAGCATTCAACCAACACGTTGTGTGTTACTACACGTGACCTACAGCACTGACTTATAGTAGTGGCGAGGTAGACAATAGGCACTCAGCATTCAACCAACACGTTGTGTGTTAGTACACGTGACCTACAGTACTGACTTATAGTAGTGGCGAGGTAGATAATAGACACTCAGCATTCAACCAACACGTTGTGTGTTACTACACGTGACCTACAGCACTGACTTATAGTAGTGGCGAGGTAGATAATAGACACTCAGCATTCAACCAACACGTTGTGTGTTACTACACGTGACCTACAGCACTGACTTATAGTAGTGGCGAGGTAGACAATAGGCACTCTGCATTCAACAAACACGTTGTGTGTTACTACACGTGACCTACAGCACTGACTTATAGTAGTGGTGAGGTAGATAATAGACACTCAGCATTCAACCAACACGTTGTGTGTTACTACACGTGACCTACAGCACTGACTTATAGTAGTGGCGAGGTAGACAATAGGCACTCAGCATTCAACCAACACGTTGTGTGTTAGTACACGTGACCTACAGTACTGACTTATAGTAGTGGCGAGGTAGATAATAGACACTCAGCATTCAACCAACACGTTGTGTGTTACTACACGTGACCTACAGCACTGACTTATAGTAGTGGCGAGGTAGATAATAGACACTCAGCATTCAACCAACACGTTGTGTGTTACTACACGTGACCTACAGCACTGACTTATAGTAGTGGCGAGGTAGACAATAGGCACTCAGCGTTCAACCAACACGTTGTGTGTTAATGCACGTGACCTACAGTACTGACTTATAGTAGTGGCGAGGTAGATAATAGACAATCAGCATTCAACCAACACGTTGTGTGTTACTACACGTGACCAACAGCACTGACTTATAGTAGTGGTGAGGTAGATAATAGACAATCAGCATTCAACCAACACGTTGTGTGTTACTACACGTGACCAACAGCACTGACTTATAGTAGTGGTGAGGTAGATAATAGACAATCAGCATTCAACCAACACGTTGTGTGTTACTACACGTGACCAACAGCACTGACTTATAGTAGTGGTGAGGTAGATAATAGACAATCAGCATTCAACCAACACGTTGTGTGTTACTACACGTGACCAACAGCACTGACTTATAGTAGTGGTGAGGTAGATAATAGACAATCAGCATTCAACCAACACGTTGTGTGTTAATGCACGTGACCTACAGTACTGACTTATATAGTGGCGAGGTAGATAATAGACACTCAGCATTCAACCAACACGTTGTGTGTTACTACACGTGACCTACAGCACTGACTTATAGTAGTGGCGAGGTAGACAATAGACACTCAGCATTCAACCAACACGTTGTGTGTTACTACATGTGACCTACAACACTGACTTATAGTAGTGGCGAGGTAGACAATAGGCACTCTGCATTCAACCAACACGTTGTGTGTTACTACACGTGACCTACAACACTGACTTAGTGGCGAGGTAGATAATAGACACTCAGCATTCAACCAACACGTTGTGTGTTACTACACGTGACCTACAGCACTGACTTATAGTAGTGGCGAGGTAGACAATAGGCACTCTGCATTCAACCAACACGTTGTGTGTTACTACACGTGACCTACAGCACTGACTTATAGACTTATAGTAGTGGTGAGGTAGATAATAGACACTCAGCATTCAACCAACACGTTGTGTGTTACTACACGTGACCTACAGCACTGACTTATAGTAGTGGCGAGGTAGACAATAGGCACTCAGCATTCAACCAACACGTTGTGTGTTAGTACACGTGACCTACAGTACTGACTTATAGTAGTGGTGAGGTAGATAATAGACACTCAGCATTCAACCAACACATTGTGTGTTACTACACGTGACCTACAGCACTGACTTATAGTAGTGGCGAGGTAGATAATAGACAATCAGCATTCAACCAACACGTTGTGTGTTACTACACGTGACCTACAGCACTGACTTATAGTAGTGGCGAGGTAGATAATAGACACTCAGCGTTCAACCAACACGTTGTGTGTTACTACACGTGACCTACAGCACTGACTTATAGTAGTGGCGAGGTAGATAATAGACAATCAGCATTCAACCAACACGTTGTGTGTTAATGCACGTGACCTACAGCACTGGCTTATAGTAGTGGTGAGGTACATAATAGACAATCAGCATTCAATCAACACGTTGTGTGTTACTACACGTGACCTACAACACTGACCTATAGTAGTGGTGAGGTAGATATTAGACATTCAGCATTCAACCAACACGTTGTGTGTTACTACACGTGACCTACAGCACTGACTTATAGTAGTGGTGAGGTAGATAATAGACAATCAGCATTCAACCAACACGTTGTGTGTTAACGCACGTGACCTACAACACTGATTTATAGTAGTGGCGAGGTAGATAATAGACACTCAGCGTTCAACCAACACGTTGTGTGTTACTACACGTGACATACAGCACTGACTTATAGTAGTGGCGAGGTAGATAATAGACACTCAGCGTTCAACCAACACGTTGTGTGTTACTACACGTGACCTACAGCACTGACTTATAGTAGTGGCGAGATAGATAATAGACACTCAGCATTCAACCAACACGTTGTGTGTTACTACACGTGACCTACAGCACTGACTTATAGTAGTGGCGAGGTAGACAATAGGCACTCTGCATTCAACCAACACGTTGTGTGTTACTACACGTGACCTACAACACTGACCTATAGTAGTGGCGAGGTAGATAATAGACACTCTGCATTCAACCAACACGTTTTGTGTTACTACACGTGACCTACAACACTGACCTATAGTAGTGGCGAGGTAGATAATAGACACTCAGCATTCAACCAACTCGTTGTGTGTTACTACACGTGACCTACAGCACTGACTTATAGTAGTGGCGAGGTAGACAATAGGCACTCTGCATTCAACCAACACGTTGTGTGTTACTACACGTGACCTACAACACTGACCTATAGTAGTGGCGAGGTAGATAATAGACACTCTGCATTCAACCTACTTTTAAAAATTTCAAAATAAAACTAGGATTCTTCAGTGAAAATGTCATTCAAAATCAAAATAAAAATCATCTATCTTACGTAGTGCAAAATGTGGCAAAATTATATCTTTAGAATAAGGCAGATTAAAATATACACTAGAAAAATTGCATTTGGGAAAACGATGCTCTAACGTTAAAACTCATTCAACAAACCACACCTATGCCCATATAACAAAAAGTTCTCACTCAATTGGTTTTTTTTTTTATTTTACAAATAATCATGTTATGTTACTTTTTTGTAATTATCAAAATATTTGTTAGTTTTACATCAATAAATGTTTTTAACTCATCGATGAGTAATAACTCTTTCATTTAAATCGTGATGCACTATTTGGTGTTGGTAGGTTTTACTCGCTACTTGTTTAAACTGTCCTTTAATAGCGCCTGAACTACTCTGCGATGCCACCCCAATGTAATACCCGTTTTGCATCCAAGCGCCTTTCAGTATTTACTGTCGTAGCAGAAATTATGCGCACCCAAGTTTGAAGGTTTTTTACTACGAAACTAAGAGACCAATGAAAAATCCAATTACACCATTGTTTTCCTGGTTTATTTTTGCGTAATGAGATGTTCATTTTTTAATTTTACATAAGTTTTAGTAATTTGTATCCTAGTTGGAACCAAAAACTACCGGAGTTTTTACGAGTTTCACTTCACATCTAATTTACACCATTATAACACAAAACCGGTATTGTATCGCATTTATATTTTAATGTTGGTTGATAGGAATTGTTCTATAAATTTTAGAATTTTAACTTTTATAGAAAAAAAATATCTTATCAATTCCTTGAAACATTTGTTTTCTTGGTTTATAGAGGTCGTAAAATTGATTTCTTGGTCTTGTAGTCCTTGCGACGTGTAAAGTTACGATACATTATTATTATAAGCGTAAGTAAATTGAGTGATTTTGTATTTATTTAAATCAACTTAAATGTATCAATTTAAAGTTATTTTAAATTGATTTAAATCAATTTAAAATCATTGAATTTACATAGACGTGTGGAAGTAATGTATTGTAACAATACACGTCATAAGGATTACAACCAGATCAAGTAATCAATTTTACGACCTCTAGAAGCCAAGAAAACAATTTTTCTGAGAATTGATGAGAACTTTTTTCTATAAAAGTTAAAAATCATAAAACTTATAGAAAACATTTCTATCAACCACGTATTAACATATAAATTCGATATAATAACGGATTTTTGTGTCATATTGGCGTAAATTTGATGTACAGTGATAACTGGTTAAAAGTTTGGTACTTTTTGGTTCCAACTAGGATAAAAATGACCAAAACTTATAATAAATTTAAAATTGCACATTAGATAACGCAAATTTAAACGAGGAAAACAATTGTGTGATTATAATTGTCATAGACATCGTAGTTTCTTAGTAAACAACCTTCAAACTCGGGTACATATAATTTCTGCACCAACAGTAGTGGCCTTATCTTGCTGGCTTATATCGAGAAGGTATCTTTATGTACAATGTGTGAAACCTAACTGTAGAGAATTGTGGTTATTTTTAGGGCAGCACAAAACAATTCCATGAAAAAGTTGCAAAACAATAATCTGGAATATGATTATGACTCATTAATTTTATTTTTTTATTAATTTTTTTATTATTATTATTCTCTTTACATTAGAGAACTTTTAACTTATTGTACAACGGTTGTAAGGGATAGCGGTCCAAAGCCCTGTAGCAAATTTAATGTCTCTTGCGGGATTTAAAGCCGTGACAAGCTGCGTTTAAAGGAGGGGTATTAACCACTGGCTAGTGAGAAATCTACATTTATATATATATATATATATATATATATATATATATATATATATATATATATATATATATATATATTTATATATATATATATATATTTATATATATATATATATATATATCGATCCTCAGATATAGCGTTTATATATTTTGGTAATATGAAATACAAAGGTTTGTTAGTTACTATCAAGATATAGTTTTTAAAAAAAACGTAATTTTTAAATCAATTTATATTTCTAAGAACTATTCAACGTTTTAAATTTTGGATATATGCGATTATAACGATGTGGCTTGTACAGTAATATTAAAATATAAATTAAAGTAAGATGAATTTAAATTTGAAGTTCACAGTTTTTTAGTCTTAGAAAATGTTTAAAGATTATATTTATTTATTGCTTCGGGAATAAAACTGTAAGTTTTGTTTGGCTTTAATTTATTTATTTTTTATTTTATTATTAGTGACCAGCTCATGACCACATGACAAGACATGCTGCACTGGTTCAACTGCTAAGACGAACATGAACATTCTCCACTGCAAACTGCTACTATGTCTCTCACATATTATACAATAATCTTCCAAACAGACAGCAAAACAATTAAATTAAATTTGAAAGACGAAATGAATGAATTTAATTTAAATCAATACACTGACTCACCTACAAGAGTTACAAGCTCCTCCTCCACTATTATGATCATGTCATCTCTAATGCTTATAAAAGGTTGTTGCAGGTTGAAGTGTAGGCACAGGAATGTCAGATCATTTTGGACAAATAATCACTTTCAACGCTCAAAACCTCCCTCTCAACACCCACAATATCACCCGAAACAATTTCACGGTACGTGATACCTGCATAGATAACCTAAATACATTAAATTATTTTTTATCTAAAGAAATGTGGAGTTTCTTACAACAGAACTTAAACTCATAAAAACAATTTAACAATGTTATTAATATCTTTAACTATAGTGAGTGGGTCATTAACTTGTCCGTTAAAAAAATTGTACAAGAAAGAAAACACTTACCAAAGGTTGGGTGACAAAGGGTATCCGAGTTTCGTCACAGAAGCTAAAAGAGTTAGGTATACAGAAAAAAACAAAATAAATCGACGGAATTTGTAAAGTATTATACAACATATAAGAAATTGTACAGAAAGATCATCAAAGCTGCTACAAGGCTCGATACATATACACACGCCTGAGTACTAGTAACAACCTGTCTAAAGATGCGTAGAGAATAATAGACGCAGACAGGAAAAGCAAATGGGTTCAGTTCCCCTATGATATGCCAAACCCTGAATGTTTCAATGAGTTCTTTGTCAGTCAAGGTAAAGAGAAAGAAGTATTGATAAACCCTTGCTACAGTCAATGAATAACGTAAACTGCCCAAACACACTTAGATTAAGTCCTACAGATCAACTAGAAATTTATAATATTACAATGAATTTAAAAAACACTAATTCAGCCGGATACGATGGGATAACTCACAGAGTTCTTCGCCACTGTGCAAGATACATTTGTAAATCTCTTTCAGAAGTGATTAATTTATATTTTCAGATGGTTTCTTTCCACAGGTTTTAAAACCGACTGTAATACGTCCCATTTTTAAAGATGGAAATAGGAACTATCTGGAAAATTGGAGACCAATTGCGAATATTTCAACATTTTGAAAAATATATGAACATGTTTTTGCAAGTAGATTATTAAATTTTGTATTTCATCATAAACTAATATGTTAAGAACTTTGTGCAAGGAAAAACACAACAGATGCCATGTTTAAGTTTATAACGAAAGCTATTCTTGCTTTAGATGAGAAATGTAAAGCTGTAGGCGTTTTCTTGGATTTGCAGAAAGCGTTCAACTGTTTGGATCACTCAAAAAACTTTGATAGACTTTATGACCTCGGAGTACGAGGAGTGCCTCAAGATTGGATTAAATAGTTTTTAATGTCAAGAAAGCAAAGATAAAAAAAAAATGAAAGTTCAAATAATATACTGTTAAATTTTGGAACACCCCAAGGCAATGTCCTGGGACTGATAATTTTTGTCTTATATACAAACAGTCTAACTGTGTCACTAAAAAACTTAAATATAACAATGTATGCGTATGATATAGCGATTCTTCTCAAAAACAACATCATAGCTGAATTAGAAATAGATAGTTATCTAAATCTTACTAACCTATTCCAATATTTAAATAATAATAATTTACATGTAAATCCAAATAAAACCAGTTGTATATATTTTACGAACCACAGGAATTTTGCTGATAATCCATTAATTATGATGAATGACTTTGAGCTTCCATTTCAAACTTAAACGAAATCTCTTGGCCTAACGTTCGATCAAAATGTCAGGTGGACTCCTTACATTGACAGCATTTTTTTCGAAATTATCGTCGCAATTATTTTTATTGAGTAGATTTTCTAAATTAAATAAAATTTTTATTGTGAGACTTATCTACAGCTCACGTTAAAAAATCTAGATTGAGATACAGTATAATACTATGGGGTTCTGCATCCCGTACTGCTTTATTGAGAGTTTTTCGTTTACAGAAGAGAGCAATCCGTATAATGACTGGTGTGGATTGCTTGTAGGTGTGAATAGAAGAGCTTCATGTAAAGAAAATGTCAAATCATTTCAAATTTTAACTTTATCATCTCTGTATACTATATATGAAATCTTAATATTCTACAAATTTAAATTGGCAAATTTTCAAACCGGCTCAAACAAGCATAAATATTATAAAGATATTGTGATCAACACAGGCAAAATTCCCATAGATTAGAACTAACAGCTTCCCTTCCCCAAAATATGGGGCCAAAATTATTTAATAAACTGCTAATTAATATAAAATCACAACAAAACTTTAAGATATTTAAAGCCTCGCTGCAACACTTTTTATTGTATGGAGCTTTTTACTCTGTAGAGGAATTCCTAATAGGTGAATAATAATGATTAAGAATAAAGATTACATTTATTATTTTAGCCATGTATATAAATATTTGCTATTTTAATTAGAATAACTTAAATTTACAGGAACTTTAACTGTATGTGTATATATTTGACCTTTGTAATACAATTGTAAAAATTGTCTACCACAAATAAATATTTTGATTTTGAATTTTTTGATTTAACTACAACAATATCACGAAACAGGCTTTCAGTCTAATTACAATATAGCGTTAATACAAAATATCTATTTAGCTTGAAGCACATGCTAGTCCGTTATCAATATCACTGTACGTGTATGGGTGGGCGGGTGAGTTAATATCACTGTACGTGTATGGGCGGGCGGGTGGGTCAATATCACTGTACGTGTATGGGTGGGCGGGTTGACAATATCACTGTACGTGTATGGGTGAACAAGTGAGTCAATATCACTGTACGTGTATGGGCGGGTCAATATCACTGTACGTGTATGGGTGGGCAGGTGGGACAATATCACTGTACGTGTATGGGCGGGTGGGTGGGTCAATATCACGTCATGAGACGTCGAGATAATTGGACAGAAAGTTTGTTAACAAATGCGTCCTGAAGTACCTTTGTTTTGTTGTAACTGTCTTGAGACCCATCCCCCACCAAAACTGGAAGTCATGCCGTACAGGGGATGGCTCAAAACCAGACAAGTGATAGGATCATGGGTGGCAGTTGGAGGGTTAAATCACAACTCGGCAGCTGAGCGAAAAAAAATTTACTATCAAAGAATTCAACAATTTTGGCAGAAGACAACAATATCAATCAATTAAACTCTAAAACAATAAAATACATTGTGAAAGACAAAATAACACACCGAACACAAATTCGTTAAACGGCAAATACTATAAATGGCATTACAGACGTACATAACTGCAGAATTACTAGAAAAACAAAATTTGAGAGTGTTTATATTGAACATTTTGAAATTTGAACAAAACCAACTAACCAGCAATTTAGCCCACATCCCATGATTCCACTGAGGCCAGGGAGTCAGCCGGAATCCCTGGCCAGCTCCGAATGGAAGAAAATTAAACATTATAAAAAAGCCCCTTTTGGTGAAAAATTTAAAATTAAGAAATAAAAAGAAAATATAACACGGTACGGTTTTATCAAAATACCAGAGTAACACTACGCTACACAAAATAAATACCAACTTAATAACTAGGCCTAACATAACAGAGATAAACAATTCAAAAATATTAACATTAAAAAATGGAATATTAAAAGAATTGATAAATATTTAGAAATTGGCCAATAACAAATTAGATAGTAAATAACAATGATAAACTAAACTTAATATTTTTAAAAAGTAACTATACATTTCTCTATGAAAATAACTATTGAATGGCTGTGGCCAGGAAAAGTTTATTGTTTATCTTTGGTGCACTTGATTTTTTTTCTTTGTCCTAGGCTTATTTTTAAAAACTGTTCATCCCCCAGCTCAGCCACCAGGAACAAAATAGAAAGGACTGAACTGAGGACAGAAGGCTCCCTAAGTTTTAAGGAGGGCAGCGGAGGCGCAACTTGGCTCAATTGGCCGGGCTTCAGGCTGAGGGAACAAATCCTACTCGAGGACCCTAGACTAAACAGATAAACCACAGCACATTAGAATAAAGTACAGCCAAAATAAAATAACACACATTACAATATAAAATATAAAAAAATAACATTTTAGAGACAAACTTACAATAAACTACAGAATTACAGGACAAGACCTAATTGAATGGGTAGATACAAAAGAGAACCTGAAATGGTGGTAGAAACTATAGGTTAAGCATATAGGAATTAAATAAACTAAACAGGAAGAATAGGTTATTGTCAAAGAACACAAATATGGTAAAGAGGTACCTCAAATTGCAAAATGCTCAATAAAAATGATATAGATACTAGACAAACTATTAGAACTAACATTGAACATAAAACATAAATATAATAAAGAAATGAATGACAAAAAATAACATTGAGCACATGGGCTCGAACCTAGAATGACCATCATCTAGACAAAGGACACAAACAATCTAACAACATACTGAAAATAACAAATAAACCTGATTATTATTTAAACAAAAATATTTTCACCAAAAGGTAAGATTCATTTCGATAGTAAGGTATTCGAAATTAAACAAAATTGAACAACCTACGTAAGATTGTCTGTCTAGCCACACCTAACCATGTTGAGACGCAAACTCCACAAAACCCAGGCAAACCGTCGGACTGGTGAACCGAAAGCTGGAACCACGGAACAGACCAAGGCTTGAGCCAACGGCCACGAAAGTAACAAGTGACAGTGCAAGAACGGTCTCAGGCAGCCTCGTAAACGAAAGAGAAGAGCAACAAAAATGTACCGGTCAAACGACCCGGTACAGTCTTAATGTACAAACAGCACTAATAAAAATATTCTACTACATATTTTAAGTTGTAATCTTTTCCAGCAAAGATAACAAAATAACTACAGTACAGTATATAGGCTAAGTAATAGTTCTAAGCAATATGACATATTGGTATATAAATTGATTGAAAATATTCTAGCAAATAATATTAATTTTGCTAGCGAACTTACTATTGGATTTTTATTATAGACCCCTGACTTTGCGACGCTACTGTATTTACAAAATGAACACTAAAAAATATCTAATCACATATTCATGTTCAGTGTTTAATCTACTTTATAACAGTACCAAAAGGTTTTAGTTTTTATTTTACATGTCAGATTTAATGCGAGTTACATAAAAAACACTGTTTTTCCTTTTTGAAACTTGTGACGAACATATTTTTAAAAAATATGAGAGATTATTTTTTTCTTTTTCACCAATTGTAACTAGTACCATTAGGTGTTACTAGCGAAATTTCATAGTGAAATAATTAACCGTTACTACGTTGTTAATTTTTTCCAGGCACCTTGTATTTACTTAATATGTTCGATTATACGAAACAAGATTTTCACTGAAATAAAGAGAACTGCTGACTAAACTCAATACACTATCAGAATGGTCATAATAAACCTTCGAAGAATTTTTATTTATAGTTTTAAGTTTAACATTTTACGGCTCGCCGACGACGTAAACAACGGAGGCTGTACAATCCGTTTGTAGTGGATCCATTGTTGTCGAGCGTCAAACCTGTTTTATATTGTTGTATGGACAGGAGTGCACCATTGCTTCTCATTTTATCGATTATAGATATCAATTTTCGTAACTTTATTTTGTTAATAACTGAACCTGTATTATCAGATAGCTTTTATCCTTGCAGTTTCAGTAGACCTTGTTTGAGCGTATCATTCCAACTTACAATTATTTTTAATTGTTGTTAATCGTTTCCCTTCAAACGTGCATTTAAATTTAAAGTGCTAGGTTGCTTGAAAAAATGCCCGACAAAATAATAAATGCTTCTTGGAAACATTTAAATTAATCTGGTTACCCGTCCTTTATTTCAAACTGAATGCGATCGACTGTTGTTAAAATGTGGATATATTAAAAATGAGGTGACCAAATCTAATTGGACATTTAAATTTAATGAAATTTATCACATAGTATCAGTTCTAATGGAGAACATTCTTGAAATTCTTTGGTAAACTTGTGTGAATCATAAAAGATTACTATGATTCACAGAATAAATAAATAGAAATCTACTAAATCAAAAATAAAAATATATTGAACATAGCAGGACATAGCAATCGGACTTAAATAATTAATCTAAACTACTCTGATTCAGATTCAAGTCATGGTAGTGATAACACCGATAGTGTCACATGTGATAGTTTTGATCAAGAACTGTAATTTAATAACCGAACCGTAGTTTGATAATATGCCCTTTGCTGCAAGCAATGTCAAACTAAAGTAAGCCTTCATGCAATTTAAGTCGTATATACACTGTACACACACACAGTACAGTATACACATAATAATAGGTTATGCATCTGAGTTTATCTTGTAATCTCCGAAGTAGAATAATTTAATATTTGCCATCATAGCGACAATGCAGCGGAGTGCTCCATTGTTGTCGGAAACATACTGTCCATCGCCTGATAACACGCAGCCCGCACCACATCTAAAACATTTTAAATTATTTTCGACATGTAATATTTGTTTAAGTTCTGTTATCATTGTCAACGGGATCTCCACTTTGCTAGTGAAAAATAGAATGGATAGATACAAACCACATTTAAAAATACCTTTTCAGTGCAAAAATAACAACACCTACAAAATATTAATAACGTAGTAACGATTTATTATTTCATCATGAAATGTCAGTATTGTATACCTAATAGTACTAGTTACATTTGGCGAACAAGAAAAAAATAGTCTCTAATTCTTTTTTTAAAATGACAATTCAAATTCATTAGTTTCAAAAAGTTGCGTGAAATATCGGGGTTTTTTAGTTGTAGCTCACACTGTTATAAAGTAGATTAAACACTAAACATGAATATGTGATTAGATATTTTTAGCGTTTGTTTACAAATAAAGTAGCTTCACAAAGTAAGGGGTCTATAATAAAAAGTCTGATAGTAGGTAATGCTGACGAAACAAGCTCAATGAACTATTCCGGATGTAAATAATGCTTTTGGTCACAGGAAAGTAAAGTGTCAGAATCTATGGATGCTAATAAAGCAATGCTTTATTATTGTGACCTTACTTTTCGAGTTTTATTTCATTTAAATACTAATTCCAGGGTTCCAATATTTATTTAATTTTTTGTCATCTAGTACTTATCACCGTTACTTACTTTAATCAGTCCAAAATGTGATGCAATAATATGGTTGGTAAGTAACAGAATGTTGTGATTACATTCGCAAAGTCAGTGTGTCCAATGTCTAAAGAAGCATTTGGTCTATACATTATTCGATAATATAGGCCAGGTGGCCAGTTTGTTTTCTCTATATTCTTATTTGAAAAAGAATACACTTTTACAGAATACAAATTGGTCATCTACTGACATTAAATTGCTAAATTAACTTAAAACAATCTGTTAATACACCATTATCATATCAAACATTCAACACTCATGGATTCATTATGTACTTCAATGATTCAAATGATTTATTTGGCCATTAAGCATACAAAGTGCAATAGACTACGTCAAAGTACAATAATACTTACAATCAGTTGGTACTAAAATTAATACTTAATACTAGCATCTAAAATCAATCACATGCTCAAGCTCAAAATGCATAAGCTAAAATAAAAAATAACCCCATGCACAAACTACTGATGCAAAAAAAGAGAAAGAAAAAACAAAACAACAACATACCTTCAGCAAGAACTAATTAAAGTTAAATATACGTAAGTAGGCTAGTGTGGTCAGCCTCCACAGATTCAGAAAGGCTATATAGTGGATGGTCCAATTGCCAAGATTTAAGGACCATTGCTCATTTATTTTTTAGTAGTGATCTTACCAGTTCAGGAAGGAAGTTAAAATACTTTTTACCTGTAACAGGATAACAGTTTAAGGATTTGCTTAGCCTATATCTATTACAAAACAGATTAAGTCTACTTCTAGTTCTATGGCTATGTACAAGTTCATTGGTGATCAAAACAGTCTCCATAGATTTTATATCTAACAAACATTGATATATATACACACACTATAAACTGTTAATATCTTACACTGACGAAATAAAGGCCTACAATGATCAAGACAGTGGGCACCACACACCAAACGAACGGCTCTCTTCTGTAAGAGAAGTACTTTATGAGACCAAGACGAATGACCCCAGAGCCTAGTACCATAAACAATGTGAGCATGGAAAAATGCAAAATAAGCTAGCCTAAGAAAACTATAAGGTAAGTCACATTTCAATTTCCTTAGTAAATACAATACCTTACTTAGCCTTGTGCAAAGGGTATCAACATGTTTATCCCATATAAGGCGAGAATCCATACAAAAACCCAGAAGCTTCACCGGGTCATCATGCACACCATTGCTCAAGCTGAAAGTAATGGATTGTGTCTTTGTTTCATTCAATACAAGTTTGTTGATTGAAAACCATTGAGAGGCACTGATAAGCAAATCATGGACCATAGCGTTAGAATATGTAAGGTCACTATGGCTGGCAAAGAGGGTAGTGTCATCAGCATAAAACAGGACATTACCCGCTACTTTGTAATAAAGATCATTGATAGCCACGATGAATAAAAAAGGCCCCAGTATGGAGCCCTGAGGCACTCCATGCTGAACAAGGAGAGGAGTAGAATTTTCATTAGTACCATTAGTATTCATTTATTGATACCATCCTAATTGGTTGAAGTTCCAAACAAGTCCTTTTACTACACATGACTTAATTTTCTACAGGGACTACATGAGGATGAAATATTGAAATCTTTGTATTTAAGAAGTATCTTTGTATTACGGAAGGGGGTTTCTTGTCATCTGAGCCCGTGGCTGGAGGCGGGTTTCAGAGATTCACGGTTCCAATTTTCCGCACTGCAACCCCTTGACCTTTTCTCGTCTCCCTCCTCACGCCCTTATGCTCTCAATCTCTCAATTTCCATTTAATTATCTCGATTATTTTCCCTCATCTCTCAGGTAGGTTTCAGGAAATAGTTTACGATTCTTTCTGGAAGTCACTGAAAATGAAATAATTACTTCTGACAATTACTGCACTAGACAATTTAAACTTTAATAAATCATGTTCATGTACTGCACAATTTATTTATTTTCTCGTGTAATTGCTTCGACTACATTATGTTCAATGATAATTTTTAATGTAATTTAGTGATTTGCATTGTATGTAATAAATTATTGCCATCATATGCTAACCACTTGTAACTATAACATTTTATATGTGTGTGTATATATATTTTTAATTATAATATGTAAAGTTTAAATATTAATATATATATATATATATATATATATATATATATAATTGATTTAAATCAATTTAAAATCGTATACTTTACTTAGGCATACAAAAGTAATGTATCTTTACTATACATTTCATAAGGATTACAATATGACCAATTAATTAATATTACAAATTTAGAAGCCAAGGAAAAGTAATTCCAGAAAATGTATAAGAACTTTTTTCATGAAATGTTAAAATTATGTTATGTTTATAACGTATTGAAAAATGTTCTGTCAACCACGTATAAAAATATTAGTGTGATACTTTGACGGGTTTATGAGTAGTAAAAGTGAAAAGTTGATGTACATTAAAACTAGTTAAAATTCCAGTACTTGGTTACAACTAGGATAACAATTACTAAAACCATGGTGTGATTGGATTTTAGTATATGTTTCTTCTAGTTTCTTAATTAACCGCCCTCATACTCGAGTACACATAATTTCTACGCCGACAGTAGACTATTAATTATGTTTTTTATATTAACATAATCTAAATCAAATAAAATCGGGCTAGACGTTTGTTAGTCTGATCTGGAAGTGGAAAAACCTTCTGTGCTTCTTAAACGGTTAATGTTTAGCCTATAATTTGATATAATAATATGACAAAATAAAACGCACCAATAACTATTAATTTTATTATTTTGTATCCTTGTATCCAAAAGGCCTAGCAAAATAAAAATTATAATTACTAGAATGTGTGATTTCTTTAATAATATAAAATTATAATCCCTTTCAGCAAAAATTGCTTAAAAATTAATGTGTTTTTAAAACAGGTTATTTAAAACATACATTAAATTAAATTCTTTTTATTTTTAATCTTGTTCTTTTAGTTTAATCGCATCAGAAGAGTTAATTTCCTCAATTCACAAATGTAATATCTTGAAGAAGACAAGAAGAAGTAAAATTGCTCTAAGATTTACACTCGATGAAAGAAAGAGAATTCGAGACGTAAATACAGTGTTCGAGAGGTAGCAGCATCATTCAATTATCTTAAGCTATGATGGGGCGCGTCGAAATGTAGCCATGGCAACAGTTCGACTAGAATGCGAGTAATGATAAGCACATTAAATTCAAGTCAGTCAATTATCTCGAGGTGTGATGGAGAGAGTCATAAAGTATCCATGGCAACAGCTCCACTACATCACGAGTAATGGTAAGCACATTAAATATATGTTATTCAATTATCTCAAGCTGGGCCGCGGGCGCCTCATAATGTAGCCATGGCAACAGCTCGACTAGATCACGAGTAATGGTAAGCACATTAAATATGTGTTATTCAATTATCTCAAGCTGGGCCGCGGGCGCCTCATAATGTAGCCATGGCAACAGCTCCAATACATCACGAGTAATGATAAGCTCATTAAATTCCAGTCAATCAATTATCTCGAGCTGTGATGGGACAAGTCATAAAGTATCCATGGCACCAGCTCCACTATATCACGAGTTATGATAAGCACATTAAATTCAAGTCAATCAATTATCTCGAACTGTGATGGGGCAAATCATAAAGTATCCATGGCAACAGCTCCACTACATCAAGAGTAATGGTAAGCAAATCAAATTCAGGTCATTCCATTATCTCAAGCTATGATAGGGCGCATCGTAATGTAGCCAAGGCAACAGCTCCACTTGATCACGAGTAATGATAAGCACAAAAATTCAAGTCATTCAATCATCTCAAGCTCTGATGGGGAGCGTCGTAATGTATCCATGGTAACAGCTCCTCTAGATCACGAGTAATGGTAAGCACATCAAATAAATGTCATTCCATTATCTCAAGCTGTGATAGAGCGCATCATAAAGTATCCATGGCAACAACACCACTAGAACAAGAGTAATGGTAAGCACATCAAATTCAGGTCATTCAATTATCTCAAGCTGTGATGGGGCGCGTCGTAATGTAGCCATGACAACACTCCACTAGATCACGAGTAATGATAAGCACATTAAATTCAAGTCAATCAATTATCTCAAGCTGTGATGGGGCGCGTCGTAATGTAGCCATGGCAACACTCCACTAGATCACGAGTAATGGTAAGTACATTAAATTCAAGTCAATCAATTATCTCAAGCTGTGATGGGGCGCGTCGTAATGTAGCCGTGGCAACACTCCACTAGATCACGAGTAATGGTAAGCACATTAAATATATGTTATTCAATTATCTCAATCTGGGCCGCGGGCACCTCATAATGTAGCCATGGCAACAGCTCCAATAGATCATGAGTAATGGTAAGCACATTAAATTCCTGTCAATCAATTATCTCGAGCTGTGATGGGGCACGTCTTAATGTATCCATGGCAACAGCTCGACTACATCACGAGTAATGGTAAGCACATTAAATATATGTTATTCAATTATCTCAAGCTGGGCAGTGGGCGCCTCATAACATAGCCATAGCAACAGCTCCAATACTTCACGAGTGATGATAAGCTCATTAAATTCCAGTCAATCAATTATCTCGAGCTGTGATGGGGCGAGTCATAAAGTATCCATGGCACCAGCTCCACTAGATCACGAGTTATGATAAGCACATTAAATTCAAGTCAATCAATTATCTCGAACTGTGATGGGGCAAATCATAAAGTATCCATGGCACAGCTCCACTACATCAAGAGTAAAGGTAAGCAAATCAAATAAATGTCATTCCATTATCTCAAGCTATGATAGGGCGCATCGTAATGTAGCCATGGCAACAGCTCCACTTGATCACGAGTAATGATAAGCACAAAAATTCAAGTCAATCAATTATCTCAAGCTGTGATGGGGCGCCTCATAACATAGCCATAGCAACAGCTCCAATACATCACGAGTAATGATAAGCTCATTAAATTCCAGTCAATCAATTATCTCGAGCTGTGATGGAGCGAGTCATAAAGTATCCATGGCACCAGCTCCACTAGATCACGAGTTATGATAAGCACATTAAATTCAAGTCAATCAATTATCTCGAACTGTGATGGGGCAAATCATAAAGTATCCATGGCAACAGCTCCACTACATCAAGAGTAATGGTAAGCAAATCAAATAAATGTCATTCCATTATCTCAAGCTATGATAGGGGCATCGTAATGTAGCCATGGCAACAGCTCCACTTGATCACGAGTAATGATAAGCACAAAAATTCAAGTCATTCAATCATCTCAAGCTCTGATGGGGAGCGTCGTAATGTATCCATGGTAACAGCTCCTCTATATCACGAGTAATGGTAAGCACATCAAATAAATGTCATTCCATTATCTCAAGCTGTGATAGGGCGCATCATAAAGTATCCATGGCAACAACACCACTAGAACAGGAGTAATGGTAAGCACATCAAATAAATATCATTCCATTATCTCAAGCTGTGATAGGGCGCATCATAAAGTATCCATGGCAACAACACCACTAGAACAGGAGTAATGGTAAGCACATTAAATTCAAGTCAATCAATTATCTCAAGCTGTGATGGGGCACGTCGTAATGTAGCCATGGCAACACTCCACTAGATCACGAGTAATGGTAAGTACATTAAATGCAAGTCAATCAATTATCTCAAGCTTTGATGGGGCGCGTCGTAACGTAGCCATGGCAACACTCGACTAGATCACGAGTAATGGTAAGCACTTTAAATTCAAGTCAATAAATTATCTCAAGCTGTGATGGGGCGCGTCGTAATGTAGCCACGGCAACACTCCACTAGATCACGAGTAATGGTAAGCACATTAAATGCAAGTCAATCAATTATCTCAAGCTGTGATGGGGTGCGTCGTAATGTAGCCATTGCAACAGCTCCACAAGATCACGAGTAATGGTAAGCACATTAAATTCAAGTCAGTCAATTATCTCAAGCCGTGATGTGGCGCGTCGTAATGTAGCCATGGCAACACTCCACTAAATCACGAGTAATGGTAAGCACATTAAATTCAAGTCAATCAATTATCTCCTGCTGTGATCGGGCGCGTCGTAACGTAGCCATGGCAAAACTCCACTAAATCACGAGTAATGGTAAGCACATTAAATTCAAGTCAATCAATTATCTCAAGCTGTGATAGGGCACGTCGTAATGTAGCCATTGCAACAGCTCCACTAAATCACGAGTAATGGTAAGCACATTAAATTCAAGTCAATCAAACGTGTCGAGCTGTGATGGGGCGCGTCTTAATGTAGCCATGGCAACAGCTCCAATAGATCACGAGTAATGGTAAGCACATTAAATTCAAGTCAGTCAATGATCTCGAGCTCGAATGGAGAGAGTCATAAAGTATCCATGGCAACAGCTCGACTACATCACGACTAATGGTAAGCACATTAAATATATGTTATTTAATTATCTCAAGCTGGGCCGCGGGCGCCTCATAATGTAGCCATGGCAACAGCTCCAATAGATCACGAGTAATGGTAAGCACATTAAATTCCAGTCAATCAATCATCTTGAGCTGTGATGGGGCGAGTCATAAACTATCCATGGCAACAGCTCCACTACATCAAGAGTAATGGTAAGCAAATCAAATAAATGTCATTCCATTATCTCAAGCTATGATAGGGCGCATCGTAATGTAGCCATGGCAACAGCTCCACTTGATCACGAGTAATGATAAGCACATAAATTCAAGTCATTCAATCATCTCAAGCTCTGATGGGGAGCTTCGTAATGTATCCATGGTAACAGCTCCTCTAGATCTCGAGTAATGGTAAGCACATCAAATATATGTCATTCCATTATCTCAAGCTGTGATGTGTGCGCATCATAAAGTATCCATGGCAACAACACCACTAGAACAGGAGTAATGGTAAGCACATCAAATTCAGGTCATTCAATTATCTCGAGCTGTGATGGGGCGCGTCGTAATGTAGCCATGACAACAGCTCCACTAGATCAAGAGTAATGGTAAACACATTAAATTCAAGTCAATCAACTATCTCAAGCTGTGATGGGGCGCGTCGTAATGTAGCCATGGCAACAGCTCCACTAGATCACGAGTAATGGTAAGCACATTAAATTCAAGTCAGTCAATGATCTCGAGCTCGAATGGAGGGAGTAATAAAGTATCCATGGCAACAGCTCAACTTGATCACGAGAAATGATAAGCACATTAAATATATGTTATTCAATTATATCAAGCTGGGCCGCGGGCGCCTCATAATGTAGCCATGGCAACAGCTCCAATAGATCACGAGTAATGGTAAGCACATTAAATTCCAGTCAATCAATCATCTTGAGCTGTGATGGGGCGAGTCATAAACTATCCATGGCAACAGGTCCACTACATCACGAGTTATGGTAAGCAAATCAAATAAATGTCATTCCATTATCTCAAGCTGTGATAGGGCATGTCGTAATGTAGCCATGACAACAGCTCCACTAGATCAAGAGTAATGGTAAACACATTAAATTCAAGTCAATCAACTATCTCAAGCTGTGATGGGGCGCGTCGTAATGTAGCCATGGCAACAGCTCCACTAGATCACGAGTAATGGTAAGCACATTAAATTCAAGTCAGTCAATGATCTCGAGCTCGAATGGAGGGAGTAATAAAGTATCCATGGCAACAGCTCAACTTGATCACGAGTAATGATAAGCACATTAAATATATGTTATTCAATTATATCAAGCTGGGCCGCGGGCGCCTCATAATGTAGCCATGGCAACAGCTCCAATAGATTACGAGTAATGGTAAGCACATTAAATTCCAGTCAATCAATCATCTCGAGCTGTGATGGGGCGAGTCATAAACTATCCATGGCAACAGGTCCACTACATCACGAGTAATGGTAAGCAAATCAAATAAATGTCATTCTATTATCTCAAGCTGTGATAGGGCATGTCGTAATATAGCCATGACAATAGCTCCACTAGATCATGAGTAATGGTTAGCACGTTCAATTGTCTCAAACTGTGATGGGGCGCGTCGTAATAGAGCCATGGCAATAGCTTCACTAGATCACGAGTAATGGTAAGCACATCAAATAAATGTCATTCAATTATCTCAAGCTGTGATAGGGCATGTCGTAATATAGCCATGGCAATAGCTTCACTAGATCACAAGTAATGGTAAGCACATCAAATAAATGTCATTCAATTATCTCAAGCGGTGATGGGACGCGTCGTAATGTAGCCATGGCAACAGGTCCATTACATCTCAAGTAATGGTAAGCACATCAAATAAAAGTCAATCAATTATCTCAAGCTGGGTCGGGGGCACGTCGTAATGTAGCAACAACTCCAGTAGACCACGAGTTATAGTAAGCGCATTAAATTACATTTAAGTATCTCAAGCTGTGATGTTCCCCATCGTAATGTAGCCATGGCCACAGTTCTATTAGATCACCAGTATGGTCAGCAGATCACTTGTCAATCAATTATCTCACGCTGGGTCGAGGGCACGTCGTTATATAGCCATTGCAACTGCTCTACTGCATCAAGGGTAATAGTAAGCAAATCAAATGTAATTTAACTAACTCCTCATGTTGTGATTGGGTGCGTCGTAATGTATCAAGGTAACAGCTCCACTAGATCACGAGTAATGGTAAGCACATTAAATATATGTTATTCAATTATGTCAAACTGGGCCGCGTGTGCCTCATAATGTAGCTATGGCAACAGATTAACTAGATCACGGGTAATAGTAAGCACATCAAATGTCATTCAATTATCTCAAGCTATGATGGGCCTCATCCTCATCGTAATGTAGCCATCAAGGCAGGGCAGATCATTAAACATCTTAATACCTGAAAAGGATAACATTTCAGTCCTTACTCAATCTATTTCTAGGATAAAATAGATCACAGCTATTTCTAGTCATATGATTGTGTACATTAGAATTCGTTACAAAAGTATCAAGAGAGTCCTTTATAGAAAGAAAACACTGTAGGATATAAACACAGTAGACAGTAAGGATCTTCTCTCAATAAAAAGAGGTCTGCAGTGATCTTGAAAGCCAGCATTACTTATCAGTCTTAGCACTTTCTTCTGGATTAACAAGGCTTTATGGGCTTGACCAGAGTGCCCCCACAGTCTTGTGCCATAGCTTACATGGGCATGGAAAGTAGTCTAGTCTAAAAAACTGAACATCAACTTCATTACACAATCTCCTCAATAGGAAAATAACACGACTGATTTTAGTACAAAGACCCTCAACATGCGAGTTGAGCCCCGAACCCATCGTAAAACCAACTTAATGAGTATTTGACTGCCACAGAATGGGCGAGAGAGAATGTTAACATCTGCGTCTTAGATTCATTCAGGACTAATTTGTTCTCGATAAACCACCGAGAGGTAGTTTCAAGAAGACCGTTTACAGTTAGTTCAGTTGAAATCAAACTGCTGTGCTAAGAATATAAGGTAGTATCTTCAGCAAAAAGAGTAGTTTTTACCTCGTACATTGTAATAAAGATCGTTTATGGCAATAATGAAGAGCAGGGGCCCCAAGACGGAACCATGCGGTATCCATTGCCGACCTCCAAGGCACATGAGCGTTGACCATTCCAACGTACAACTTGTTTCCTATTCAATAAATGCAATTGAAACTTAAGTTCCATAAGGTTTCAAATCGATTTAACTTATCTATTTTCTATTTCATCGGAACTTTTCTACAATGTTGTCCTTGGTTTTTTGTACTTGTACTAGTATAGTAAAGTATCCATAGTATAGAATATAGGACTTGTTTTTATATTCTAGTATATATTCACTGGTATCTACGCAAGATTTATTTATTTATTTACTTATTCTTTCTACGGATTACATAATTTTGTAGATTGAAAATACAATGCAGATATCCAACAGATTTCAATTCAAGATGGACTACATTATAACCACAATCTTATATTACATTATATTTTACTATCAGGTTTCATTAAATTAACAAATTTCATGAAAAACAAACTAATAATGGTAATTTCCATACCACATTCATGTATCTAGGGACTTTTTTAGTAATCTAGGGAAATTTAGATTGTTCATGTAAAGGAAAACACCAAGCTAGGTTGGCAAAGCTGTTTGTCCTAAACAGATGTTGTAAGTTGGGGATTTTTTTTTTTTTTTTTTAACTGTTGTTTGTTCATGAATGTGGTTATGATGTTTGTAAGCCTATCAGTTGTTAAAGATTTGATACTTTGATAGATTAGTTTTTCACCTTAGGGTATTTTTCATTTAAAGGCCAGTTTGTATTATTTGGTAACCCAGCCTGATCTGCGAGGTTTACCTTTTGTGAAATAATAAGAGTGAGATTTTCTTTTAATGCCATAGGCTATGTTGATGATGATAAAATACAGATAACTTTTATTTCTTATATAAATGCCTACAGTTAATAGTTATAATTTAAGTTATTACGATAATGTTCGTTTATTTGATTACAGTTTCTATAAACAACAGACCTAAACCTAGTCCTATTTTCAACTTTATAATTTGTGTATAGCAGACCTTAGGTTATGAAATTGTGTTTATTCAACTGGTCTACTGTATTAAAATTGCAGTAGGCTAGATCTTAAATTATTTACAATGTTTGATAGTTACTATGTTGAAGAAGTAATTATTTTGTCATATAACACTAGTGTGATATTTCTGACTGCTATATGATGAGACTCACAAATAAACTCTTCATATGTTTGTGGTTAGCAGTTGGTTTTATATTATTTTATTTTATCAAAACACTATGGTTAAACTCTGGTTCTTCACATTATAAAACATCACGCCCGGATAGTTTTGTAACCTCAAAAAGGAATACCCAATTTGATCATCTATCAATAGATTCAAGAGCATTTTATTACAGTTCTATAACAACTAAGAAGTTGGAATTAAAGACAAGGTAAACTAAGACGAATGTTGTTTATTTAGACTTAGACTTTATTTCTCAATATAATTTGTTAACTTAGCCCATTTCAACATAGGTATTTTCTTTATTTGACATGACTAGACTATTAATGTTTTTGGGGTAAGCCTAGTGATCTAGTAGAATGTTCTCAGTTAAATTTTTCTCAGTAAAAAATAGTGTTCAACAGATTATGCAATTTCTAGTCACCTCACAAATTTAAAAAAATTCTTCTCTGATAGGTTAAAAACTAGCTAGACTTTTAAATACCTAGTTTTTGTTCTGCAGAAATATTGTTTTATTAAGAAAAATAGGCAAAAGTGATTCTGAAAATAGAAGTTATGCCTATGTGTCAAAGTAAACACTACTATATGGTAATTTTTATTAGAATGTTTATTTACTTAATACTACAAATTATTATTACTCAAAGCCTTATGAAAATATTTATCATGAATAGACCTAATATATATTTGTTATGACTATATTGTTTGCGTTGAAATAATTGTTGCATAAGAATTTTCCCACTAACTTGTAACACTTCAACTAGTTTTATTATTTTGGTAAATAAGTATACTTCAAATGCTTTGTCTTCATTCCATATATTTTGTTCCATAAGCCATTCTATTTAAATTCTAACCAAATAACTTTTTCTATACCTTCTATGAAGAATATATAAAAATAAACAATTATATTTGTTGTAAAATTAACTGTTTTATTAAATTTATTTATTTTTATTTATTCATAAGACGCCGATCGTCAAAATATGGGCGAATATGGATTTCGAATGAGTGTAGATGTGCGAATGTAGTCACTGTTACAAACTAAGGCCGACTATTCCTTAGAAAGTGTCATTAATTAATAGCCCAATGACAAATGAACAGCCGGTGATTATCAGCTGATCCTTCTCAAAATGTATTGACTCTGGTTGGGATCGAACTGACAACCTTTAGCACATAAAGCTGGAATTATATAAATAAAATTAAATGGCAATAAGTTTTAAAATGAAAAAAAATGTTGCCCTTGAAGGATTTTGGTTGCTAACATAAACCATGATTTTAAAACTACTTCCACAGCAAATAGCAATAAGCAGCTATTTTTGAGATTTTCATTTTCACAATAGATTTGCAAATATTATTATTTTAAAATTTTAAAATAATAATTTATTTAAAAAATAAAAATAATTTTAAAGCTACTTTAACAGTGAATTGCAACTACTGTCAGATTCAAAAAACAATGTACTCGAGTTTGAACCTCTGTTACAAAATAAATACTCATCCGAAAACAATTTGCATATATTTTCACTGGAGGGGTGGCTGACTGGAAGTCCCGGAGGCCAGGCACCCAAATTAAATTAAAATCTCAAAATTTGGAAAGGGTATGTTAGGTTATCTTAAATTAGTTAAAGTCACTAATTATATTTAATGACAGTGAATTATAAACTGGAGCTTAATAATACGAGCACATACAGTCCTATATGACCATTTGTTTCTGTTCAGTATTACTATAAATGCTTATGTTACATTTAAGTACGATACTGTTTTAATTCACCATGTACATATTGAATTGCATTTGCGCTATTTACTATGAAAATAAATGTTTTTTTTTCACTATATCTATGCCAGTGGCATTCATTATTCATTCTACAACAGGCATGGCAGTCTGTGTCCAATAGGCTAACTTACAGACCTGACTGTACCTTGCAGCACAGCACCCTTCTGCTGTAGGGCAACGTTGGTGGGACAAGTACTCTATCTCTCACACTACCCCCCATAAAGTTTGGGTTTAAAGTATAATAAATTAATCTAATGGAAGATTTTTTTAAATTTATTATTAAGACACCGATCGTCAAGATGAGCGAATATGGATTTTGAATGGGTGTCATGAATGTAGATGAGCAAATGTAGTCATTGTTATAAGGCCGACCATTCCTTAGAAAGTGACATTAATTAATAGTCCAATGTCAAATGAACAGCCAGTGGTTATTAGCTGATCCCTTTCAAAATTTGTTAGGACTCGTGATTGGGATCGAACTGAAAACCTAGTTAACTTCAGGTGTAACCAAGTATGCTACCTACCAATTTTAGAGACTTTAATACACTTGAGTGATAAAACTAACCTAACTTAATTAGCTCAACATAAATAAACTCATTACTGATAAGCTGCAATAGAACAAGATGAAAAGACAATGACATCTTTATGACGTTTTTAACAGTGGCCTTTAATTAAACTAATATTACAGTTTTACTGAATGAAGTTGTAATATGTGATTGATGTTCGATATTAGTAGTATGATAATCACTGTACGTGTATGAATGGGGGTCATTATCACTGTACGTGTATGGGTGGGCGGTTGTGTCATCACCACTGTACGTGTATGGGTGGGCGGTTGGGTCATCACCACTGTACGTGTATGGGTGGGCGGGCGGGTCATCATCACTGTACGTGTATGGATGGGGGGGCATCATCACTGTACGTGTATGGGTGGGCGGGGCGGGTAAAATTTTGTTTGTCTGTGTCAGCAATAAAACGTACAAAGCCTTGTGTGGCACTAACTCCTAAGCCCTACATTACAGTGTAAAATGTCTTGTGTGGCACTAACCCCTAAACCCTACATTACAGTGTAAGAAAATTGCCCATTATGTTGCTTAAACAAATTCCGGGTTACAGTAGATGAAATTTTATATTTTCGGAAGCAGGTAAACTATCTTGTTTGCTAAATATAAAGTGAGCATTGAGGTTACCTACAACTATCAGCTACAACTATCATTCTAAAGTTATTTGTATTTCACTGAAACAGTGTTTTGTTTTCTATTTAACTTATTCGACAAACGTTGTTATGGGACAACAGTCCAAACCCATCAAGCAGATTTGTTGTGAACATCCCAGAATTTGAACCAATGACCCTCTGCTTTAGGACATATGAAGCAGAAGTTCTAACCACTAAGCTACCAAGAGACCCTTATTATTAGTTCCTTTCTAGCGATGCAATAAATAATGATAAAGAAACAAATATTTTAATAAACAAAGAAGACATCTGTTTGCTTATCATCAAGAATCACAGATAGATCTATTAGTCATCTCAAATTTTAAGCGACGATTGATAGATAGGTGGCTGAGCAATCTAAGTGGTCAGGACTTTGAGTCTGGATCAGGGATAGCTCAGGTTCTAATCTGTCCTATACTGAAAGTATTTATCAGTTATGATCAACTTGTACTGTAGGCCCTACTGGTTTGTCCTCTTATTCTGTCTATATAAGTTTCCCGCTCAGATCAACAGTCTATGGGGAGGGACAGTAAGGCTAAGAAGAAGATAAGCCTCTTCTTTAAAAAGAAACCCCTTAACGCCAAAATTCATGAATGAAAGGACTTCATCAAATGAGTTATGCATTGATGGATTCAGAAAATGTTCTGATCAGTTGCTCATTCTAAGCTATAACTGTGCAAAATTTCAATTTTCTGCCTCATCTGTAGGTAATACAAATTGACATACATTATTGAGTGATTTGGTCAGTCTGTTACACATGCAGCTAAATATATATTGTAGATTCATGCACTTCTTTAATAGACTCTAAAGAATTGTGCTATTTAGAGTAATTATTGTAATACATAAATGTGCTAATTTATTTTAAAAATGGTGAATTGTGTATATAAAAAAATAAACGAATTGTGTATTTTTTGAATATTTATATTGAAATACAATTAAATAAAGTTTAATTGACTATCCCTCAAATCTTTTTTTTTTCAGATCCAAGTATAATGTGGTTTTAGCTGTCGTTGCTTGTGGAGATCGTCTTCAAGAAACTCTAGTTATGATCAAATCTGCTATACTCTTTGGCAGTAACGTTAATCTTAGTGTCATTGTTATTGCAGATATTGCATTGCTAAAAGGATTTGAAGAAAAAGTAAGAATGTTAGCCCCATTGTGATCTAATATGTTCTTTAGTTTCAAGAAATAGTGCTAACATGTAAGATCTAATACACTTTTCCAAAGTAGGTTTTTTTATTTTTATTTATTTATTCATAAGACGCCGATCGTCAAGATATGGGCGAATATGGATTTCGAATGAGTGTGATGAGTGTAGATGAGCGAATGTAGTCATTGTTACAAACTAAGGCCGACTATTCCTTAGAAAGTGTCATTAATTAATAGTTTAATGTACTGAGTCAAAACTTTCCCCTACAACTTAAATGTTTAACTCTTATTATCGTATGTGCAAACTAATTTTAATTGAAAAAAAGGAAACCTTTTCATTCACTCAAATTAGAGGTACATGTGACTATAAAATTACTTGATTCACTATATAACTTTTGAAATGCCACGAGGAGCTATTTTACATACAATTTTTTTTTGCTTTTTTGCTAAGGACAATTTTTTAAAGACAGAGAAATAAATGTTAAGACATAAGAAAAACTAAATAGAGAGAAAAAGAGTTCAGAAGAAGTATATGTTGGTCGATAGATTATGATTAATTTAGTTTAAGTTGGAAAATGATTTATTGAATGCTTGAATAAATTTAGCTGATTTGAAAATTTATTAATATTAAAGTTACTGCAAATCTTGTATTAAGGACTGTTACCGTGTTGATTTGTGATAAAACCTGGAATGAAAAAGAAAAACCGCTTTGTCTGAATCTGATTATCGGAACATAAAGATTAACTTGTTCCAAAAGCCATGTTTTGTCACTAAACCCATTAACAAGCCAATGCAGATAATATAATCCCAATACTGTCCTTCGTTTTTCTACAGTGCAAAATCAGACAATAATTCTTCAAAGGACCAGAAAACCGGATAAAACCTTTGTAGTTTCCAGTACATGAATCTAAAAACTTACTCTGAATCTTCTCAAGTACTGATCTTGAGCTTTTTAAGTAAGGATTCCAAACAATGCAATTATACTCAAAAATTGATCTGACTTTTTTTAAGTAATACAGTTTTTTAATGGCATTTAAACTACTAAAGCCATATGAATTACCAGATAACCAAATGAGACACTATATTTATTTTTAGTAAATGTTAAGCACATACATTTATTTACATTAAATAATAAATTATTGGTTAGTGGATAGTTGTATAGCCTGTTTAGATCATCCTGTAGCTGATTTGTATCATTTTAAGCTTCAACTAATCGTTATATTTTAGTTTGTCAGCAAATAATAAAAAATTTATGTTTTCACACAACTTGTAATGTTATTTATGAATAAAAAAAACCAACATACCAAGATTTGAGCCCTGAAAACTTCAGAAGAAAACTTCAAAATCATATGACTTGATTTTATTAAATACTACAAACTAACTTCTACCTTCAAGGTATGACTGTAAATTAACAGTGCTTGGGCAATGTCAACAAGTTTAGATAAAAGTATTTTACGATTAATTGTATCAAACAATTTGGAAAAAATATATATATATGCACACCATCAACTTGGTCTCCTCAATTAAGAATGTTGGATGTAAAATGAGTGATATTAATTAGATTAGAGACTGATGACCATTTCGGCATAAAACCATGTTGCTCATCAACAATCATAGTAGATATTTAATTGAAAATTCTTTAATACAAAATATGTTTAAATTCTTTGCATAGGAAGGACACAATTGCAATCAGATACAATAGTTTATGATTACAAGTCACACCGGACTTGAAACTTGGATGAACCATAGTTGATTTCCAGCGTTGGGGAAACTCTCCAAGTTTCAAAGATAAACTAAAGCTAATTGCAAGAGGGGTTTTAAGAATGTCTTCACAATGTTTAATGACATATGGAGCAATTCTGTCCGGTCCCTCTCATCTTTTAATTTTCATAAATTTTATAGCATATTGTACTCGAAGTTCAGTCATATCTCTGTCTTCGTAAAATCTGATTTCCTAACATACAGTTCAAAGATTTATCAATCTGTCAATTTTGTCAACAGATCCAGTATACAAGTGTATTTATAAATCCTTTATTACAATTTTGATATATTTGAAGGATGAATTTGGATATGTTAAATACCTGGTCATTCTACATGCTTACTGGATTGGGTACTCTCCCAACTTGTTGCTTTAGTCTTTTTGCATAGCTCATTATTTTTTTAACAGAAATTAAGGAAGATCACAATATTGTGTACTTGTTGATTATTTATTAGCATTGGATTGTTGTACTTTTCTTAGATTCTATTAACTGATAGTATTCATGAATCATAAACAACCAATATAAAACATGTAATTGTGTTGTTTAAAGCTTGGAGAATGGAGGGCTTTAGTGAATAATACGTTTTCATACAAAGTGCAATCAGTAGCATTTCCAGAAAATGGAAAAGAAGAATGGAGAAAGCTCTTTAAACCGTGTGCAGCACAACGGCTGTTCCTTCCTGTGAGTAATGATTCATTTAGTTCTTAGTGGAAGAAGTTGAACACTTAGACCAAACAACAATAGTTGTTGAAAGATTTTGAAGTTATACTTCTTTGCGCCCGTTAGACACTTTGGGATGGGATGTTGGTCGAGAAACCGCGTCACGCTGAAAAGTAAGAACAAATTTTTAAGAACTATCGATTAATCGATTGTTAATCGAAGAAATTTAATCGAAGAAATTACTGATAATGATAATATAGGTGTATAATATAATAATGAAGTCACGTATAATATATTGAAGATAAATATATTGAATAATATTGAAAAATGTCTTATATTTCATTTATATATCCTGTCTGTTTGTGTGCGTGAGTGGGTGTATGAGAATGGCCAAAGAAGTATAACTTCCACCGTGTGGTCCGACGCACACCCAATTGTTTGGGTGTGTTTATAAATGAATTTTGTAATTCAATAACATGATTGGTTTTTATTTGAGTAAGGACAAGGTAAGCAAATTAACATACAAGGGATTAAAAATCAAAGTTAATTTTTAATTTTTTTTAAACTTTTTATCTTATTTGTTATTAGTTTTGGTAAAGTTTAACTTCTAACTTTAATTATTTGAAAATCTGGTTAAGGATTTAAATAAGTCATTTAGAAGGAGATAATGTCCATAACTTTAGGCCAAAGAGTGGTTGTTTTTCCCATCCCCCATTTATCGCCGGCTAGTTCATTCAGCACCACTGCATGTTTATGGTGGGTCACTACCACTGTACGTTTATGGGTAGGCATGTGGGTCACTACCACCGCACGTTTATGGGCGGGTGGGTGGGTCAATGCAAAAGTACGGATGGATCAATGCAGTAATTTTTACTAACTAAGCATTTCAAAGCAAAATAAAATCACTATCTGTAAGACCTATATACTATGTAGCATAGTAATTAAAATAACCCGCCCACCTATACACGTAAATTGGCATTGACCCACCCGCCCATCCATACACGTACATTGGCATTGACCCACCCGCCCATCTATACACGTCATTGGCATTGACCCACCCGCCCATCCATACACGTACATTGGCATTGACCCACCCGCCCATCTATACACGTACATTGGCCTTGACCCACCCGCCCATCCATACACGTACATTGGCATTGACCCACCCGCCCATCTATACACGTACATTGGCCTTGACCCACCCGCCCATCCATACACGTACATTGGCCTTGACTCACCCGCCATCCATACACGTACAATGGCATTGACCCACCCGCCTATCCATACACGTACATTGGCATTGACCCACCCGCCCATACATACACGTACATTGGCATTGACCTACCCGCCCACTCATAAACGTACATTGGCATTGATCCATCCGTACACCCATACACGTACATTGGCATTGACCTACCCGCCCATCCATACACGTACATTGGCATTGACCCACCCCCCCACTCATACACGTACATTGGCATTGAAATACAAATTACAATACAAAGAAGAGTATTGTAGAGAGGTCTTAACTCCTGAAAAGACATTCCATTTTTTACACGAAACTGTTATTGATGCAAAAACTTCAACTATTATCCTGTGAGGCTCGGGACGGAAGTTTTTAAGCTGGGTGCATGCACTTCGGTGGGACCAGCTGGCGGCACAAGCGGGCAGCAACTATCGATGTATAAGAATAACATTATTTTTATACATTGATGGCAGCAACAGATTTTGCAAATTGGGTGCTCTACGTCCTGACCAGAGCAGAACGGCAACAGACTTCTGCACTTCTAGAGCAGATGGCCTCAGTATGTTGAGAGCTGTGATTTGGGTACAATTAATAGTGAGGACGAAAGTTTTATAGTTGCACTCAATAGTAAATTCATCCCAGCCCATGTAGCATATTGAAATAAAAATCATTTAAATAACATAATGCGATGTAAATACAGTACTCTGTATTTGTTCAATTCAATGACATGCCAACTAATGGACTAATAAACACTTTTATGTGACGGAATGCAAATGTCTATGTAATTTATAGTACTTGTTCCACTTAAAAATATTAATAATGTTTTCATTTGACTAGTATACTTACTTGATTGATTCAGGAGCCCTCCTATCTCTTCCCACACAATATCACGCCGGACACTATTGAAGTACTCCACTCCGGGTGACACATGTCATACACTTCAGGGTAGTTTTCAACCAGAGCAATCAGATTTGCGACACTCATCTTCAGTGAAAACACAAGCAACTTTATGTTCCAACTCTGTGATTTCAAAACGTCCAGGAATGTCCTCTGCCGCTCGCCGGTGGTGCCTGTTACCACGGGACCGGCAGGTGGCATGGAATTCTCAAAATGTTCTTGAGAACATCTTTCTCAAGAACATTTTGAAAAAGTGCAGATGGTGCAGAACACCGGTCCCACCGTAGTGAGCACACTCTCGTTTGATTAAATTCTTCTTTTGACATGTAAAAATACCATGCCACTCACCGTTCCCATTGTAGTGCGCACGGACTTAACATAGACAACAGCTTGAATTCCCAGTACCATGTTGACTCAGTTTGCAAGCGTATTGATTCTGGTATTTTCTTTTAAGGAAACTTACGAAGAAATACTATATGTGAAATCACAAGTATAGATTATTTCAAAAAGTTTCTCTGTAGTTAATAAATTATATGTAAATTTTAAGAAGTTTTCGTGGGCCTTAAAAAAAATATAGGCTATATATTTATATAGCCTAAATCTATTAACCTATTATAATTAATTAGCTATTATAAAAATACAATATCAAGACGATTATATCAATATTACCCATAAAGAATGCGAAAATAATAATGTTATAAGGTAAATAACTACATATAGTATATTTAGTTGCTTAGTTAGCGTATCTATTAGAATTTGGTAGAAATATTACAAAACAATTGGATGCCAAACAAAACAATGTATCAAAATAATAATATAACAAATATAAATATTAAGGGGATCAATTTCTGTAAACCAGGTTTGACATTCTCAAACCAGGGATTCACGAATAAATCAAACATCTAGACATATATCTACACAATATAAATAATTATTTAAGAAAATTTGAATAAATAATACGTCCAGCCATTAAAACTTATTCTTCATAAAGAGTTGTTTTTGTTTTGTTCACCCTATCACATCTGCATTCCTTAGCCACTCCGCCACCTGAAGAATGTGGTAAGGGTGACCACTTGTCCATTGGTAATCTACCGTGAACTGTTGATGCTTAACTAGGATGTGTGGTTTTAAGACCCTTTTCCTAACCCTCATTAGTGAGTTAAGCTGAAGTGCAACTAGGATCTGCTCTTATAATCTACCAAGGCCTAGTTTATTATTTTCAGTTAGAATGTACTAATACATTTCTGGATGGCTCTAGAATATTCTATCTGGTTCTATGTTTGAGAATGTTCTAAAACTACCTAGAAAACACTGCCTAGAATTGTTTACTTTTATTCAATTTCTATAATTAGCCTTTCTATATTGTATGGGCAAAATAATAAGAATGAGTGGTGTGAGGTTGTTTCGTCAGGGTCGATTATTTTATGTACTAGTGCCGTTTATTTTTCCCTTAACTAAACGTCATTCGATTTTATTCGCGGGATGCCTCAGAGAGATAATTCCAGGATTCGATAATCGAGTATATACGCGACGGATTCACTTTGAACGAATTGAACTCATTAAATGGCTAGATGAACAATTCACCCTCTCAGGCCTCTCATCATCGTCCACCCTAAGCTACCTAAAATCTTTTTCCGAACCGAGTCGTTTTGCTCCTTTGCCTCCTTAAATAGCCATTGAATCGCGAAGAGCCCGCAGTGCTATAACGCAGAGTGGAGCTAAATAATTACACAAAGATAATAGTTAAATAATTTCGAGTCCACAGTGCTATAATGCAGAGCGGAGTTACAAATGAAAGATATCTTTTTACGAGGGGGGTCAATGGGACTTCAAATCCACTCTTTAGCTTCTTTATCATGGCTAAGGAATCTTACTGTAATAGTAGTAGTACTACAAATTGGTACGTAACGCCAGCGTAGGTCCTTCCTTACTCACAGTTTTAATCGCACTGACAAGTGCCTCCGAGGACCGATATTTATTACACTCCCCCTCCCCTCGGTTGATAAGGAAACTAGGTCAGCTGCAGTGTACTGCCGGTCTTGATCCACTTTCACCGTGGCTCTGACCTACTCACCAAGTAGGAATGTGGGGGAAGGGGTCAGCTCGCCAGTGTTCCTATAAGAAACCAAATCTATTACTTAACTAAGCTGAATATAAAAAAACGTTTTACCCCCAAAATAAATGAGCCGTTATAGTGGTTATCTTGAATTACCTATAAATTAGTTTATAATTTTTTTCAAGTAAGGGTTAATAATGTACAATGTTAATTACAAAGATTTAAACAATTTCACGAATCAAAATAAAGATATAATTTTTAAGATTATAGTTTTATACAAAATATAATAATTACTATAGACATTGCTACCATATAATTAGAATTGGAATGGTACGATGATTGCCCCTTTGAGTCAAATAATGTATTATATAATAGGTCTATTGAATATAGGATATTTTATAATAAAAATCATACTGGTTAAGTACTTGTCTGTATTACCTATATGTTACTGTAGCAAAACTAACTTTTAATTTAAGATCATTTTTTACTTCAATCAGTTAATTTCACTTTAACACGTTCGCTGCGGGCCACTGTCCGGACAGTGGTCGTCGCCGCAACCTGCGTGCGCAGCACTGTCCGGACAGGGTCCTGTCAAACAAAGAGAGATTACTCATTGTGCCGTTAGAGCTCGGTAGAAACGATTAAAACGTTTCCACGTCCTATTAGATAGTTGTGCTTCGATTTGGCAGGTTTCGTTTCTGGGATTTACTTCGTATTTGTTGTTACTAAGTTTAAGTTTAATTTTTCAAAAAATATTTTAGCACACAGGTAACAACTCGATTTTTTAATACCGCAGCGAACGTGTTAAACAATATTTTAATCATAATAGTTAAATTGTTAATGGTTTTATCTGTTCATGTTATTGTTCTCATAAAAGTCTTCTAAAAAAAGAAAGAAAAAAAACAATAGTTGAAGATTGTTTTTTTTGCAAACAACTCTTTGTTAATTTTTCATTTTCCTTATGTAAATTTTAATTTTGTTATGTTACAGAGTTTATTAAGAGACACCGATTCATTATTATATGTAGACACTGATACGTTGTTTTTGGGGCCATTAGAAGATGTGTGGGCCCACTTTGGCAAGATGAATACCACACAGATGGCAGCACTTGCTCCAGAACATGAGGATCCTAACACAGGATGGTATAACAGATTTGCTAGACATCCTTACTATGGACAATTAGGTAATAAATATGCTTTGTAACATAAAGTAGGTTACCGGGCATTAGCTTAGAGTACAAGATGGTCAGGAAGGGAAGAAAAAACCCATTAAATCAAATTTGAACTTACCTGAAGAAGGTACCAGTTGTTCAGATATTTTTATATATGTGATAATATATATATACCGTATATACTCAAATCTAAGCCGCACTATTTTGACCGCAATTTGACCGCAAAAACAAGGGTGCGGCTTAGATTCGCGTGCGGCTTACATTCGCCCAATTAGAGTTGAAATGCCAAGTGGTGCTAAAAGCATTTCTGAGGGCAAAAAACCAATTATTTAAACTTTTGGGCTGTGAAATGGAGGGTCTATGCAGTGTTTTCTCAGACAGCTGCACAGTCACTAGTTAATTTATACAGTCGGTCAGTCAGGTGCAGTGGTGAGATAAGGATCACGGAGGGGAGGGGAAGGGGGTGTGTGATGGGGAGAGGCTTCAAACAGGTTTGCAGGGGGGAGGGGAAGGGAGATTGATGGGAGGAAGCAACATTGCGATAACTCAGTTTTTGTGCTAGGTGAGGGACGCACTCTCTTTCCCACTTCCTTTCATAACATTCTGTTATCCTGTCTTCTCCTTTCAACCTCTGTCCTTCTAGGACAAAATATGCCAATAAACCAAACAACAACGTGACTTTTGTTTTGAGTTTTTATTTGTTTCTCCTTTCATCTGTCATTTGCCGGCTGTAGTAGCTTGCCAACCTCAAATAATTGTTTGCCCTTTTTGAGGGTAATTTTAGAGTTAGAGGGTATTTTCTAAGACAACAATATTCATGTTTAGCCGGTAAAAATATAATTACAGTAATGATAAGTTATTCTTTTGATATGGTTTTAAGATTTGAAGCTAAAAACCAATGTCTCTATCATAAAATAACAATAGGTAGATAGCCAAAAGGGTAATTTTTAGATTTTGGTTGGCAGCACTATCCAAAAGATGAGAATAATTGGCTTGAAAGACAGTGGGGAGAAATGTAGAAGGGTGGGAAGGGGAAGTGGTTTGTTTTGCAATAGAAGTGGGTGACGTCAAAATGAGGTCACCAATCAGGGATAGGAGGGGCGGGGCTTAGCGGTATTTGTTTTCTTCCACTTGTCATCTTGTTCTTTGTCCTACATGAGCTTGTTCTGTACAAGATAAGGTTTGTGGCTCTACAGAGAAGCTTCTGTGGGTAGAGCACATGAACAGGTGATTGTTAAACACAGTGTAGGACTGTATCGGTCTCTCTCACTTCCTTTCCTTCTTGAAGCAGTTTAGCCTCAGTGTCCAGTTAACACTTGCCGTATCCAGTCGCTTTACTGGGTAGATACTTTGCCTATGAATTATGGAATACTCTTGTGTAAAACTAGTTTTGGGACAAATGGGTATAAATAAAACAAGTTTATTACTAGTTTTTATTTAAATACATCATGTAACTAAGTAACTTATACCAATACTTCATTTGTAAATACACTTTACATGACTTTCGTCAATTAATAGAGCTCATTTTGTGATCGCTAGATTGCCGTTTTTCCTGGATAATATTGCCCGGTAAACTGGGTGCGGCTTAGATTCGAGTGTGGCCTTTTTTACCTAATTTTCAATCAAAAACAAGGGGTGCGGCTTAGATTCGCGTGCGGCTTAGATTCGAGTATATACGGTATATATGATAGTCAAATTATGTTAGTTTTGGGAACCCATATATATATATATTTGTTAAGTTAAAATTCCTCAGAATACAGTCAAATTATGTTAGTTTTGGGAACCCATATATATATATTTGTTAAGTTAAAATTCCTCAGAATATAAACTTTGCAGGTGTTGTTATGAATTTATATCATATTTTAAATGTTATTTTTTCTGCTACGTTATTACAAAAGGCAGTCAAACAAAATTATATTAACACTGATATCTTCAGTAAATTTATTAATGGCTTTTCCCACATTTTGAAAGCTACAGGTAGTCCTCGTTATACGCGGTAGATACGTTCCGCCTAAGCGCCGCTTATAACGAAACCGCGTATAACGAGTCGGAGCTAAAGCGGGTTACGCCACTGTAGCCACAGCAGGCCGGCCTACTGCTTATTAGTACTGTACGCAATTCAAACTACAATATCATAAGATTATCAAAAAATTAATTAATTGTTTTGGAAATATAATAAAAATGTAGGCCTATTATAATTCATCAACACCTTTTATTGAATTCAAATTTGACTACTACATGAACAAACAAAATAAGAACGTACAGTATAAATGTATATAGGCATACTTTAATTAAAAATTAAATTCAAAGAGAAAAGGATATTAAAAAGTAATAAAAGTACTGTACAGTACATAACTAAAAAAGTACATCATATACAGTAGTTCAATCTTTTGATGTGCCTGCCACTGGGCTGGGAGGGTCAGACTGCCCGCCTTTGTTTACGTCTGACGTCTGCTTACCAGGTGTTTGTACCTTTTCAGCTGTTTGGGAGAAAAATTTCTTAATCGAGAGCTGGTTGTTGTTTTTAATTTATTGTTATATAGTTCACGATAACACTTAATCACATTCTCAACTTCCCTTTTAACCTTAGCCCTCCTCGTGTCATCTGGGTCGTTCTCTTCAAAATAATTTAAAGCGTTATTAATCATACAGAAAGCCTCTGCCATTCCTTTACTAGTCAAGGTTTTAACACTTTCAGGTTCTTCTTCCTTATCGGATCCTTCAGAAAACCTATCATCTTCTATTGTTAATAGGTCTTCGGTACTTAGCTATTCTCGTAGTATAATCAATTCATCAACATCCGCTTCATCTACGTCTGTGAATCCCACACGCTGTGCCATATCCACAATATCTTTTGACGTTGTTCTGACATTTTCAGTCATTTCTACATCATATTTGACGATTTCTGGCCACAATGTGGAATGTTGGTGGGTTGGTGTTGGTGGGGGGTCCGGCCCATCCGCGTATAAGCGAAACCGCGTAAATCGGGACCGCGTATAACGAGGACTACCTGTACCCATAATCTCTTATAATCAGGATTGATCATGAAGTATACCTCAAATCTCAAACTTGCTCAGAAAACGCTTATTTTCAAAGCAACTCTCTTATTCTGCCAGTAAATATTCAATATATCCTTTTCTGGAACAGAACCACAACTGTCAGATCTTTATACAATTTACACTAGCTGACTTTAATATGTTGTAGCAGATGAAAGTTATGATATAGTTGATGACTCAGTTTTAAATGCTGTTATAAAAAGTAATATTTAACCCTTTGCACTCCGGATAAACATTTTTGGTGGGTGTCAAAAACTCCAGTCCATGTTAGAATAGTACTAGCGGAAAACTCCAAGCCTATTTTGAAAATGTTGTAAGGGATTCATAAAAAAATCATAATTTAGTTATTTTATAATTTAGAACTGTGATTTATGTTTTGGTTTAACATTCTATTTGTTAATAGAAATTAAAAATAAAGAATAATTTGTATATTTTTTACTTTATTAAAATTTATATTTAAACATTTTTATAAAAGTTAATATGGAGCCCTTATAACTCAAAAAAATGGTATTGACCTATTTAAAACCATTGTTACTATTATGTTCCTTATATAATTACAAACTGTATTCAAAATTTCGTGCACCTACCTTCATAAATAAATCCATGGTAAACAATTGATGAAATCTTGACAAGTTATAAATTTAGCTTATGTACAGTATATAATGTACTCTGATAAACTTTGTTTCTGAAGCACCTGTCACATTTGTTTCATTTCTCCAAATGATAATCAGTAACGATAAATGTAATACAATGAAAATATATGTTTATTTATAAAATTGTTACTAAGTCAAAAGTCATAAAATAATGAAAATTGTAGAGCAGCTGATAAAATTAAATGTTATAGAAACTTGCACAAACATAAATTGCATAAAAAAAATATCAAATATAACATATGCCTAGAAACAAAAACAAAACATCGGAAGAATAATGTGTCGTAAATAACTGACCATTGTGATAGTGTCAAGTCATCTGCGTGCCAAAACAGCTGATAAAAAAACTACTGCTGTTAAAAAACATTTGATAGAGTAGACTATAAAGTACTACTGTGCAAAGCTATAACTATCAAAGTTCATTATATCGTTATTTGAGCGCATTTGGAAAATTTATAAAGCCAGCAAAAGGTGTATTTTGAACATCTGAAATATTGGAAGTCAGAGATTTTGGCACATTTAGCGAATGTCCGATATATCGGGCGTCAGAGTTTTTGGCCTAAACATTGGAGTGCAAAGGGTTAATTTTGTTTTTAAATGTTCGTTTGAATGAGTATATTAAAAAAATATAAGAAGTAAGATTGTTTTATTGTTGGTCATTGTTGTTTCATGATTTAAATTATTTAATCATTTTTTTTCAAAAAATGTTATTTTATGGTTTAGGTTATTTAAAAATTACAAGTAAAACCCTTAAATGAAATGCTTCCACAATTCACAGGCAAGAGAAAAGGCTGAAACGCAAGCAGTTACTAACCCCCCTCCCCTCGTTAAAACCAGCCATTTAATTGCTAACTATTTTTTAGGCTGAGGCGTACCACATATTTCTTCCCATGTAGGCCTATTTCTAATTTATTACAAACAATAATGAATTATTAGTTTTATTAGAATTTTTATCATTTAATTTGCTGCCAAATATGTTAAACTAACATCTTTACCCTTTTGTTTTACTTCACTCTCATTTACTTTGTGTTTTTTTTTATTTATTATTTTTTTTTTAGTAAATCTAGGTTATATTCATTCACCTGTTTTTATGTAGATTTTTATTTTATGGCTAGATGATCTGAGGAGAGGTGTCAGATTACTGTATATATAAGAGAGTACAGAAAAATCAGTATAGCCTTAATCTTCAGAAAAGAAAATGTATCAAGACCAAAGAAAATGAAGAAACAATAAGCCAACCTAGACAAACATACACAATAAAAAACAAGTAAATAACATAGACCAACCCAAAACCAGAAGTGGTGTGATCAACTCAAGCGAGCTAAAAACTCACTCTTTGGAGTTTACGAATTCCAAAATGGCACAAGAGAGTAATTGTGGACGCAAAATAAATATGATTTACAAGAAAAATCTAAATTTGTTGTTAAAGTAGACCAACTCATAAAGAGACATTTTTGTGATATTAGTTTGACCAAATAATAGTTTCACTTTGAGAAAATATTTCATGCGAGACTCGTTGTTCTAAAAGAAATTAACTTGTTCATTGTAAAACAAGAACAATGTATTAATACAAATTTTGATTTGACTTGATGAACAAGCAATGAAATATTGATTGTTTCTCTTAATCAATTTCATTACAAAATAGTTCAATTTACAAACAAATGTTGCAGGTGTAAATTCAGGAGTAATGCTGATGAATCTGACTCGAATGCGCCAGTTTGGTTGGGAAAAGTATCTAGCTCCAATTTACAAAGAATTTAAGCTAAAAATAACATGGGGAGATCAAGATATCATTAACATTATATTTCATTATCACCCAGGTAATTATTATTAAATATAATTAAACTGTCTGTTCATAGCTGTTAAAGTACACCTTGGAAATGACTTCTGAGACTGTAATGATTGAAGAATTCGTGGCGGTGTTGCTACAAATAGACAATAATTCTTAATTTACATGTTCTTCAAGAACAGTGTGAGTGTTATAAATACAAGTTTTACAATGTTGTAGAAGGTTGCGATTTGCTTATAAATTTGATTGATTGTAATGTCATCCCTGGTTTGTGAATTCTGATATAATGTAGAATGGGTTGGCCAGTAGCCAATTTTTGAGCTCTTCATGGATACGTTGACTCCAATTGTCTTCAGCTTCAAGGGTAGGGCGTTCCACATTTTTCCTCCAGCGTAACTTGGTTTTCTTTCTGTCAGTGAGCGGTGGTGAATAGGGAGGCAGTAGTTTGCTCCATGCCGGGTATTGTAGTGATGCATCTGACCTGCTGTTTTCAATGGCTGTGGTGACTTTAGATGATGGTGTATTATTGTTTCCATATTATAGAGGTTTACCACTGTGAGAATGTTTTAAGGCGGTGGGAAAGGTCCCTGAGGAATATTATTTATTTATAATCTCAACCAGTGGGTTAACTAGTTCTTCCTTGCAGGTTTGGCTGATATCCCTGATTTTTCTTCACAGTTTGTGGGGTGAAGAACTAGTGAAGGAATGTTCAGGTTCTCTGTCTCTACAGACAGTTGTTGGTTGCAAGGCTGTTTACTTCTCTGTAACACTTATAAAAAAGTTATTAAAATGATCTGCCATCATTGTTGGGTCTGATGTGCGTATGCCACTGATGTCGAGTTCTGTTGGTGATGTGGCTTCATTTCTACTTTTTCTTTCTGTGTTTATTATCTTCCACACTGCTTTTGCTTTTTCATTGGCATCGAATATGATCTTGGCTGTGGCTTGTCGTCTTAGTGCCTCAGGTGTATATCATATTGCTTTTTCAGTTGACTTGCATTCCTGTTATCTTCCTCTTTGCCAGTTATGTTGTACCTGCACAGAGCTTCCAAAAATCTGGTTTTTAGATGAATCGCCTGAATGTCTTTTACTTTGGCTCTTCGATTTCTTTTCTTAAATTTTGTCAAAGGACAAGTATCATTCAATGCATTTGTCAGAATGTAGTTGAAGTTATTATAGGCTGTGTTTACTTCTCCAGCAGTGTATACTTCCACCCCGTTCTGTTGGCTGAGTTCTGTTTTAAGATTGAGCAGGTTCTTCTAATTAAGATTTCTGCATTCAGTGGTAGGGATTTTGGTTGGGCAATCGCTCTTCCAAGTTATATTGCAGAGCTGACCTGTGTGGTCAGATAGCCCTTCCTCAATGATTTGGACTTAAAGTTCTTCGTATTGTAGATTTGTGCAGACACTGTCTACCTGGAGGTAGTTTTACCTACGCTTATCTTCACCTAAGGCTGCTACTTCACAGGTCATTTCAATGCTCAAATCTTGAGTTTCTATAATTTCAACACTACCCTGTAGTGTCGCTTTAGTGTAGATTGTAACTCCTCCCTTCAGGTGGCACTCCCTGCAGAAATTGGCTGTCAATCTTGTGTGTTCTAGTATTTCCTTCTTTAGTCTGAGTTCTGTGACAATTAAAACAACAGGGTCAAGGGTATTTAGGAGAGCATTAAGGTGTTCTATTTTATTAGAGATTCTGTCTACATTTCTGTCTACCCATAATACTAACAAATAATACAATAATAAACATCAGCTGACAACAACAATAGATATTGAACACATCTTCAAAAGATCAGCGTGGTCCTCAAAAGAGCCTTTTTTATTTTGTGCGGTATCAGCCATAGCTGGAAATCACAAATCATGACAGTCCAGTACCAGGTTTGTTGCTTGGTTAGAACTATGCAGGGGGCATGTACAGCTTAAAAGATTTGCTGAGGACGTGAACAACATTACTCCCAATTTCAAATTAATAAATCGTTGCTAATGAAAAACCACACGCTATATATACTTCTTCAAGACAACTTTTTGAGTTGGCCAATGTTTTCATAAAAGAGTCCTCCAATATTCTTCGCATATGTCCAGTTGTGACTCTGGCCGCAGGCCCAGACTAATTTTTCAGTCAGTAGTAATGATTAAGGCTTCTATAACCCTTAAAATAGGCTAGAATAATCTGTTAGTATAATGGGAAGAAAAATATTTTCAAAATGGTGAATGTATCACCACACAAATAATGTAAGTATTTAATTTTGTATGAAGATATTAGTTTGGTAGTCTTCTAACAGTAAGAGACTTAAATATTGGTACCTTAATCTTATCAGATGGCAATAATGCAGCAATGCTCATCAACTTATTCATCCAGTAAGTGCATGATTTACTCCAGTATTTGTCTATAAACATGGATTTATTAGAATTTTGGTCTTGTTATTTCACGAGTACGAAAATTTAATTAGGAAAGTTGCTGTTAGAGTTAATATATTTAGTACCAGCATTATAAAGTATTCCTTAGGTAAGTCCTTTGTAAGTTATCACACATAAAAAAAAGGTAAAACAATCATGGAGATATTTCAAGGCCATTTTTAGTTAGTTTTTTCAAATTTTAAAAGCTTTAAAAATCAGATAAATGTATTTAATTTATTCGTAACATCTTCTAATAAATAAAATATGCTTGTAAAGTTTTTGTACAATGCGTATAGAGATTTGAAAAGACACAAAATATTAAGCGGAGTAAATTGACCTTTTTTACAAAAACTATTTAACTGATGCCTGGATGTCAAAGTGTTAAATGTTCAGCAATACAAATAACAAACTTACAATTGACTTGAACAGTATTCAAGAAAAAACAGCATAGAAATCAGTGGTCTTCCTGTTACTCCTGGTGAGGACGTTATCGACATCGTCAAGGATGTTGGGTCGATGTTGGGTTTGGAGATTACCAAAAACGACATCTCTGTTGCACACAGAGTCCCATCTTTTCAAAAGGACTGCATACCTGCTCTGGTGGTCCAGTTCGTCAGCAGATCAACAAAGGAAACCGTCATCAATAAGTACAGGGAAAAGAAGGGAGGGATGACAGCCCACAATGTCAACTCAGCCTTTCCAGTGCAGAAGTTGTATATCAAACGAACACCTTTCATCGGAAAACAAGTTATTTCTAAAGAAACTCAAATCTAAGGTGAAAGAACTAGGTTACGCCTTTACCTGGTGCCGTGACGGTAAGTTTTTTGTAAGAAGGTCACAAGGAGAAAAATATATACGGGTCGATTCTTACAATGCCATTGACAAACTTAAGTGAGCTGAGTGACCTAGGACTTTTTGAATTGTCAATAAATATCCATGTATTAATTTAGAAGTAATGTTTTATTTTTTTAGAAGTTATGTACGTTTTACTGTACAGTTTTTAGTCATATAATTTATTGCAAAGATTTTTTACAGCTACTCGTTTGTTTAATAATATCATAAGTAATAATATTTCTGAAGTACTTTAAATTTTGTAATGACAGATAACGCTCAACCAGACATAAATACATTGTTCAACTTAGAAAGGAACCAGAACGGTCTCAATCTCATTTACACTAATATAAGAAGTATGAGGAAAAATTTCGACAATTTCAATATTAATCTAAAAAATGTCAATAATAAAATTCATATGATCATACAGTACAACCCCGATAAGTCGGCCCCCGTTAACCCGGAAGTCCGGCTAACCCGGACCGATTTTCAATAAAAAAATAAAAAATCAGACAAACATTTTAAAAATAAAAACGTAATATTTTTGAGTGGTAGAGTATGTGTGAATCGATGTCGCATCAGTATTTGATGGGACTGTACGACAGTGAGTGTGTGACTCATGGCACACGGCGGCCGACGAGGCTATGAGCCACTTACTGACGAGGAAGTGATCGCGTCGTGTTTACCTGATGCTAACGAATCAGACGCTGAGGAGGCAGACGGGGACATTGAAGGTCAAGTGATGAGTCATGGAGATGCAGTGACGCAACTAAACGAACTAATGGTTTACTTCGAGCGGCAGGCAGAAACATCGCCGGCTGAATTGCTCATGTTGAAGAGACTGCGGGATCGCACAGCACGCAAGCGGCAGACGACATTGGCACAACCAAAGCTGACTGAGTTTTTTACCAGGAAATGAACAGTTATGTATGTAACTGAGATGTACTGTACATATGTTTGACGTTTTTACAATTATAATGGAGTTTATCTGTAAGTATACCGTATTTTATTAATTTTTACCTCATTCTCCGGCTAACCCGGATTTTCGTTAACCCGGATCGGCCGCGGTCCCGATTAATCCGACTTATCGAGGTTCCACTGTACTTATCTTAGTGAGATATGGATCCATATCTTAGTGAGATATGGATCGGTTCTGACGAAGTAAAATTATTTAATATTCCAGGCTATGTTTTATTTGCTAAGCCTAATGATGTATACAGAGCGGGTGGTGTTCTGTGTTATGTTGACAGTAGTTTTGACTGCAGTCAATTGCAGGTAGACATGACATCAGCTGACGCCTTGCTTCTGGATATCAGATTTAATAAATCATATTTTAAATTGCTAAATATTGAATAAATTTAAACGGAGGAAGAAGCTGTTTAAAGTTTGTAAAAGAAGACCTTATAACATCACTTTAAAAAACTACTTTAATAAATTTTGCTCCGACCTTAACAATCAGATTTTCTTTGCAAAAAATAATTTGTATGCAAGAAAAATTGAAAGTTGTAATGGAAACATATCACAACAGTGGAAAGTAATAAATAGTTTGACAGGAGAGGCCTCAAACAAGAACATAGAGCGCATTGAGTTACAAGACGGAACAATCACGACAGACCCAAGCGTTATCACAGATGAGATAAACAAATACCTTATCGCTGTCCGAGCCGACCGACCTCGTACAGTTCCCACATCGACTCTCCCACCTATTCGTTCTTATCCACAATCATTCTTTATAGAGCCAACTACTGTAAATGAAATAAAACAAATAGTGAAAAAAATAAAAAATCAACAGGTTTTGATATGATTAGTGTTTATTTATTAAAATTCATTATAGATGAAATCGCTTCAGTACTGGTTTATGTAATTAACGTCAGTTTTAGTACTGGCATTTTCCCTGAAATGTTGAAGTTAAGTTCAGTTGTTCCAATATTAAAGAAAAATAATTCTGTTCAATTAGGCAACATAAAACCCATTAGTTTGCTCTCTGTATTTTCCAAACTTATTTAAAAAATAATGGCAAAGAGATTGCAAAAATATTTAGATAATTTAAATTTTTTTAGTGAACGTCAATTTGGTTTCGTCAGGGGAAAATCTACAGAAGATGCCTTAACATCCATAACAAAAAACATTTATAGTAGTTTGAATTCCAGATTGAAATGTACAGGACTTTTTATAGATTTCAAAAAAGCATTTGATTTAGTTGACCATGACATTCTGTTAAACAAGTTAGAATATGTAGGAACTAGAGGTATTGTTTTGAGTTGGTTTAAAACTTTCATTATGAATAGAAAGCAACAAGTAAAGTTTCAAAATACCTTCAGCTCAGCTAAAACAGTTGAATATGGAGTTCCCCAAGGATCTGTGACATCTGCTGTCATGTTCTTAATTTTTATAAATGATTTGTTGACACTACGTTTTAATGGAAAAATTACAGCTTTTGCGGATGATATAGCTATTTTTTACTCACATGAGAATGAATTAAATATTAGTGAACAAATAAATAGTGACCTATTATTATTACGTAAATGGTGCCTCATTAACAAAATGCAAGTTAACGTCAACAAAACTAAATTTGTAAATTTCAACTTTCAAAATATTGATTTGCCAATTCCTCTGAAATTCCATTCTCCATCTTGTAACACGAGTCTTTGTAAGTGCCAACCATTCATTATTCATCTCTAAGACGCCGATCGTAGAGATATGGGCGAATATGAGGAGTGAATGAGTGTGATGAGTGTAGATGAACGAGTGTAGTCATTGTTACTATCTGATTTCGACTTAGCTCAGAAAGGACTATTTATTAATAGCCCAATAGCCAGGGCAACTACGGGACCTACAGCTTTACGTGGAATCCGAACCACGTAGTGTTGGTCTGATTTTCAGCTAACTGACAGGTCTCAGACTCAGTTCTCTCCCCTACACAACATCCGAACCTTGACTACCATTCAACACAGACACTCCAGACTTCTCTAGTAGTGTCTACGTTGCTGACAACCATTGAGTGGACGCCGTGTCTGTATTAAGAGAACCGAGAATGGAACCTATCGCCTACAATCTCCCAAACACTTTGTCCCCAAGTAGCTGGGTTACAGCACTGCGCCACCAGTGCCGACATTAGAAAAAGTGCACAGTTTCAAATATTTAGGAATTACATTCGACAAAAAATTTACTTTTGAACAACATATTTCCAGCTTACATAAGAAAATTAGATCTGCTATTAGAAAGTTTTATTTTTTAAGAAATGTCTGTAGTATCGAAGTGTTAAGATCCCTTTATTTCGCTTTAATTAATTCCAGATTGCAGTATGGCCTATTGTGCTGGGGTGGAAGCTACAAATATTTATAAACAAATTAAGAACAACACAAAATTACTTCCTAAGGATAATTCTAAAGAAGACTAAGAAAGAAAGCTCTTTCCCTCTTTACAGTCAATTAAAAATTTTACCCCTTCAGCACCTTTTTATATTTAAAGTCTTAAGATTGTTTTTTATTAGAAGTGGAAACATAAGGAACACTAATTTATACTACATAACAAGATTTATACAGAACAAAAATTACAGACTGCCAAAAGTAAACAAAGCCATTTTTAAACGTTCACTTGCCTACTTAGGACCAAAATTTTTTAATTTTCTTCCACTTGATATTAAAATGCAGTTAATTTGAAAACTTTTTGTAAAAAATCAACTACTTGGCTTTCACTGTAACAAGACGTAAGCTATTTTAATATTGATATAACATAAAATGATTTGTTTGTTTTGTTCTTGACTGGAAGCCATTGTCATAAAACAAAGTACAACTCTCTTGTTCACGTTTTTAAATTATCTGTGACTATGGTTTTAGGTTATATTTATACTTTAATTGAATTATATTTTCAGGAATTTTATTTAATATTGATATAACATAAAATGATTTTTTTTTTTTTTTTTTTTGTTCTTGACTAGAAGCCATTGTCATGAAACACATGTACAACTCTCTTGTTCACGTTTTTGAATTATGTGTGTCAATAGTTTTAGATTACTTTTATACTTTAATTTAATTATATTTTCAGGAATTTTAATATTGATATAATTTAAAATGATTTTTTGTTTGTTTTGTTTTTGACTAAAAGCCATTGTCATAAAACACATGTACAACTCTCTTGTTCACGTTTTTGAATTATTTGTGTCTATAGTTTTAGATTATTTTTATACTTTAATTGAATTATATTTTCAGGAATGTAAACACTGCAGGTGGCGATTGTGTGTCTTCTATTATGCAATTATATGTATTGCTAGACTCATATGTTTAAATGTTTTTTAACCCTGGAATGGTAAGCTTCCTAAAAATCACACTAATGGTAACCATTCGTAATTTTTACTACTTTTCCTATTTAATTAAAAAAAAAAAACAGTATTGGGTGTAAAAATTAAACATTAAACAGCGTAAATATGTTATTTGGTGTATTTAGATTACTTTACAATAGTTTAATACATAAAAATCTCAAGTTTATAATTTGTATTTTAAAACATAAATTGTGACCTTCAAAAAAGAACAGAACTTTATGTAACAACTAAAACATACTAAAAAAAATATATATATATTTTATGAAACATTAAAATATATTTAAAGAACATAGTTATAAAGTAATTTTTAAGAGTTCATGTTCATAGCATTGATACTTGCAAAGATTTAGGTTTCATCTGTGCAGTTGCTGCATACAAGGCTGCGGTGCTCGTTGCAATAGGCCTTCGTGCAACGAATGCAATGATGAGTTGTCATTCGTCGTTTACTGGATGGGCAATATTTACAGGTAGTTCTAGTGTTTTCAGGAGGTCGCTGGACTTGCACTTCTGGTATTGGCCTCCCCATCTGTGTGCCCAAAACATCTACAATCAGTGTTTTCAGCTGGCGCTGAAGAGTTGGTAGTTGACTTCTTCTTTCTAGCCAAGGTGTCACCAGTTCTCTTTATACTTCCATGAGGAAAGTCTTCCTGGAAATTTCTTTCTTCTTCGGTTGCCTAAGAACACCATTGTGGGTGATCCAGGCATTAATTCCTGCCATGTTGAGCATGCTGTAAAATAAACACATCGGCCAACGCCTTGTCTTTCTTGAACATGATTTGGTGTTCAATCAAAACACATTTGGTCAAAGGCATCAACACCACCTTTTGTTTGGTTATAGTGTTCAATGATGTATGGTTTACCAGAGGTAGCAGTTCCTTTTTCAGTGTGCATTGTCGAGATCAGGCATACAACTCTGTTGGACTTGACTTTTTGTGAAAGAAGCGTGACTGTTCCATCAAAAAGATAACGAGTTTCTCCAAGATGTCTGTTCTTAGGCAAAACCATTAAGGTAGGGAGTTCCCTTTTATTTTTCCTATTAGTCCCAAGTACTGTCAATTTGTAAGGGACATTGATAAGCTCATGAGGGATACTGGAAAACCAGTTGTCCATTGATACATTTCTGTTTGAACCATGGGTTTATGGTAAGGTGATGTAAGGGTCTTGACGTAGTAATGGCTAGTTGGCACATTAGCTGGTGTGGAATTTTTACCTACATATGGCTCAGCATTCAACATGTATCTAGTACCTACGTCACAAAGTAACATAATTTTAATCCCATATTTACTAGGCAAATACATTTTAAATGGGCATCTACCCCTGAATGCTAAAAGCATCACATTGATCATTATCATTATATCATTTCAATTATATAATTATCATCGATCACAAGGTATGGACCAGGTTCATAATTGTCGATACATCTTTTTATGAAATTGTTCCAAAAGTCTCGTATATGAGCAAGTTTATGAGAGCGTGTTTCTTTGTTGTCAAACCTTAGGCAATCTAATAAAAAGTTGAATCTTTTTTCGCTAAATGTAGCTTTGTAAATGTTTCCACTAATAGTGGTGTCAAACATGGAAGTTGAATTCAAACCATTATCACGATGCACTGCCGAGAAGAGTAGTATCCCTATTAGAGCCTTTATTTCGAGGACATTAGTAATACTAACTGTGGCTGTGTTTTCATTATAGTTACTTTGCTTGAGAATGATTTCACTATTGGTATGAGTTGTGATCATCTCAATGTCTTCTTCTGTATAAAACTAAGAAAACTCTCTGAAGACAATTTAGCATTCTTAGCTGTACCTTTTACTTTTGGAGCTGAATGAACTACATTGATGGAACGAGTCCTCGATGATATATTTCTAGGCTCTTCGGTCCAACAATGACCATTTTTCCCTTTTATTACCCTAATTACCCTAATAGACCTTATATTAGGTGAAATAATATTCAAAGAAGCTGTACCTGTGTCACTGGTGGATGGCATGGTTGCCTCTTCATCGGACAAAATTGCAGTAGAAGTATCTGCATCCATAGATTGCAATAACTCTCCGGTACTTTGTTTCCGACCAACCGTAGTAGTCTTGATTTTTTTCTTGTTTGTGAAATGTTATCTTCTGAATTAAGTTCATCGCTTGATGGTTCATAGTCGTCGGTTCCTGAATAAGATAAAACATTATCCTCCAGTTCACTACCGCTGGGACCACAGTTTCCATCACTATCACTATTACCAAAATCATCTTCATCAATCAATTTTTCTATTTCAGATGGGTTGAGGGTCATTTTATTTGTTATTTATAATATTGATTAAAAAATAAAAGTTAGTTAACGTTAAATAACCTACCAAATACAAAGAAAATTAATAAAACCAAAATCATACACAAACACAAATAATAACGTAAATGGTAAGCATTCATATATATTACGAGAGGAAGTGCGTAGGACAGTCAGCGTGTGTGCGAGACGAGTGAATACCAGGCACTAACCTTGGGACAGTCTGGCGGAGGTTGACGCGACAGGACAGGTCTGCCAACCCAAAATTCGCGGAACTACAAAATAAAAACTAACGCTTGTCGTAAAAATTACGAATGCTTACCATTCCAGGGTTAAATATATATTTTTTCTTTAATCAAACTGGTCACATAACTCGATATAGTGGCCAGTTAATTTCCAAATAAGTACTATGTAAATAGATAATTGTCATTATTAGTTGGAAATAAATTCATTTATTCATAGACTAAACTGGTTTAACCTAACCTAAAACTTACAATTATGTGTAACCATGGTGTAACCATATGTCCGGTTATAACTATCTGATGGATAGATGTAGATAATATTCAGCATATCCCAATATAAAATGCTCAAAATACTTGGATACTTGTTCAGTCAATTGTTCTATGTTATTGAAAGTTACCTTAATGTAATCAGGCACATTAGTTTTTAGTATATTATGAGTTTCTTGATTATAAAATATTTACATTGGGAATTTTGTTACAGAACGCTTGTACATGTATTCCTGTCGTTACAACTACAGATCTGACCACTGTATGTATATGAGCGTGTGCAAGGACGCTAATAAAAATGGTGTTGCTGTTATTCATGGCTCAAGAAGTACATTCCATGGGAACAAGCAACCTGCATTCAAAGCAATCTTCTCCTGCATGGAAGAGGTGAAGACTGTTTTATTTTACATAAAGTCTTCTCAATTTAATAGAAATTTTTTAAATCAGTAATCCTTAATTTTGTTTTAAACATTTATAATCGTGTTTGAATTGTTTCCATTTATATATCAATAAAAAAAACACTTTAAAACAAGTGAACATCATAAAACACAAATTTACTTCAATTAGAAAGGTGCAAATATTATTGTGATTGATTTTGGTGAACAATTTTCACCACCTTCCGCCCACCTATACACATACAATGATAATGACCCACACAACCACCCATATTTATACAGACGTATTAGCTCACCTGCCTAACCATACATGTATAGTGGCATTAACCCACTCACTCACCCTTAAACACCTACCCTTACAAGAATGGTGGTGATGGACACGTCCTGTGAATCCTACTATAAGGGATTCACAAAGGAATTAAACTGGTTTATACCATCAAAGTAAATAATACAACTGGAGTGCTAAGTATGATTTTACGAAAGTTCACGAAGTTGTTAACTCTCTCCTAGCCTTCAATAACGCAGATTAAGTACAATGATATTTATATATTCAGAATCTACCTTAAATGCAGAATGCAATGGTATAAATACATTTTACTTCATTTTAATTAGAATTTCCATGGTTAAAAAGAGTTAAGAATTATCACATTGTGACATGAAAAAGTTAGTATGCGAGGAAATTTTTTTATTTTTGGGCCAGAAGAAAACTAAGCCACAAAGCTGTAGTTAAAGATATGATATTCAACATGTGATCAAGCAATTTACAATAAAGTGTGCAGATATTTTGCAGTAGAGTGATTAATAGCGCGACGAGGTTGATTTTATGTCGCACCAATCTCCTCAGTCCAGCAATTCTTTAACCCTCTCCCGTTTAAATTCCCGCCACGCGACCATGACGCTGCTGGGCAGTATTATTTCTGGCCGCCTAACCGCTTGGATCACGTTTCCGTAATCGTGTTTTTAAAACGTAGATTTGAACATAAATAGTACATATTATATATCATTTTAAAGCTTATTTAACGTTATAAATTAATATCTAAATACACAACATAGTTAAATTTAATTATTATACATAGGCCTAATTTTTAGTTTTATTATATTTTTTAGACAATATTGTCAGTCATCTGCCGAATGAGCATCATCACTTCCGTAGTTTTGAGGGTTAGGCTGTTCAGTATCTTCGTTATCGGGGATATCATTTAGTTCAGAAATATCGTCGTCACTAGACGTCTCACTCTCCTTTTCCGACTCATTTTCAAATATGTTGTCAGTTTCACTATTACGCAAAATCTGATCTTGATTCATTATAAATCACTAAGAATCAATCACAAATAATCACTGTATTTTGGCGGTAAACAAACACGCTATACTGTACATACGTACAATAATATTATTTAGTTTCTTATTTAGTCAGCTGGCGTTGATGTATAGTTCCATTCCAGTGTGCCCATAAGGTAGCAGCACTAAAGAGAGGGAAATATATTTTACTGCATTTAGCTGCAGATTCATAAAAATAATGTTTCTCAGAGAGCAGCACATAATTGTTTAGGTAGAATAGAAAATCAATTCTACATATAGACAGTACCGCAAAAGTTTCTTTGAGGCGATAACAGATCGCGCAAGCATCTGTAATTCGAGTGAAGGCGTTCGGAGGCGGTCCGTCAGTAGCACCACGCTCATCGAGGAGGCGCTTCGAGGCGGATTGACGGGAGAGGGTTAAAATGTTTTTGATACTCAATCATTGTAAAGCTAAATTAATTTTAACTTTTTTAATAGTAGATTTAAGTTAAAGAATGCAATCATTCTATAAATGTGATCATGCATTTTATTATTTTATAGAAGATAAATGTCAATACCGGCACCGGGCTGCCGTTGAGTTGAAGAAACTATTTGAAACCGGGTTGTCCGCTCCGTTGAATGAAATAATCAATGTAATACAATTATTTATTGTATACTTATTCCTATATTTTAAAAAATAATTGCCAAAGTCCAATTAATGGGGATTGCCAGTCCCCGTATATGTAGTCTACATTTTATTTACAGTACCATAGTATGTAAATAGTTGACCAAGAAGGTGATAATACTATTTACATCACAAATATAGTGTAACCTGTAATAAAAATTCTTTAATATAAGTACTGATTGTACTCAGAAAGTTTCTGGGAGTACTGTAAACAAAAAGATTCTTCCGCGGAACCATGGAGGACGACACGCGGCGCGACTTATAAAGAAACTCGTCACGCTATTAATCACTCCATCACACACTACTAACGAATTTTATTTGAAATTGCTTGGTTATATGCTGAAGATCATCTCAATAGCTACAATTTTGTCGCTTAAAGTTTGCTTCTGACCAAAATATTTTTTAAATCCTCACTTAGTAACTTTTTAATGTCAAGATGTAATAATTTTTACATATTTTCAGTTGTTAAAATTCGAATTACAATTTAAATAATATTTATACGGTCAGATTCTGCATTTAATGCAGATTCCGAATCTATAAGTATAATTATTGCACTTACCATATTCTATAGACCGCCAGGACCGTATTAACAACCGCGTGCATGGTTTGAGAAACTGACTCATCTGCGTTGGGTCCATCATGGTGGTGGGGGAAGGCTGCCGAAATGGTGCGCTTTTTATCCGTCAATTCCTATCTACCCAGTATTCCAGTTGTATTATTTACTTCGATGGTTTATACCTAATACTCGTCTTGATCAAGGAACTCATGATGCTTTCTTGGTATAATTACGCTGGCAACTGTTGAAATCCAATTACTGTACTTTATTAATAACATTTGTTGTTTCCTTCCTTATTTTTCTTATTTCCTGAAACCACATAATGAAAATTTATGTAAAAGTCAAAATCAACCTGTTAATTCATAAGTTTGTTACAGCCATTAGATTTCTATTTAAGATTAAATGTTTCTTCCCATTTATTATTATTAAATCTTACTATTGTTACAAACTTTGAGAAATCAATATTTTCATCATAGTGGTTACAGTTTAGTATCAATTGACACACTCACTTTAAATCAATATGACAGACTTGCACTTAAGTAGTGCATCTCACATATAAGTGACATTGAAAATTCATGTGCTATATATTTTGCATTTAGTAGACCCATCTTCTCAAAGAGTTTCTTAATAATGTCCTTTCCCTCCTATTAACACTTCTGCTGTTCACTCTGTGTTTCTCGAATATGGCCATTTTTGCCACTTGTGTAAGCATAAATTGAAAAATTCATATAAAATATTGTAATTATAGTATAATATATATATATATCATTTTATTTTTAAAATCATATAGAACTCGTACATACAAAAGATAAGTGGATTTATTTATTTTGAAATGTTACAAGACAACATAAAATAAATTTTTTTTTTGAAAACATATGTACAAGTCCACGCCATCATGAGAAATGTTTATATACAATGCAAACATTCGGAAATAGCTAATGTGTTCTAAATGTTATTCACGTTTATAAAATATAACTTATATAAACAATATTTATGTAAACAATAAGAAAATCGAACTATGTACCTATTTACTACACATCATTTACAGCTGTTCAAGCACCAGCTGTTCCAATGTTGTTTATTTTCATATGATAATCTGAGTTCCTCATACTAACAATAAACGTCTACTCACAGATATTGGGAGAAGCGTGTAGAAATGACGATTAAAACTATATCAAATATGTATAGCAAAATTATTGTTATTAACAGCTTTATTGCAGTTTATCCAAATGAAGTTGTCGTTTTTGTGACAACCAACATTCATAGTATACATAATGCTGTTGCGTAGCCAACAACTAACATCGGGAGGGTTAAACTGATTTATCTGAATTAACTTTTCCATGACTTTTTTTTTACCCTGAATATTTATAAACAGTCCCGTAGTCAAGAATGTTTAATTTTGGAGTTTAAATATCTTATTCTTGTTACATATATACCTCTATGTTTACCTTAATAAAACACCCTTAGAGAAATATTAAAGTGGCTATTTTTCTTAGCCACTATCTATGACTACACACGCTACAATCTGTCAGACGTACTCAGCAGTAGCTTTAAAGGCAAATAACTAGTGATGGCTACATTTGTAGTAATATGTCACTGATCAAACGGTAGCTACAAACTGTATAGTTGTAATTGTCTAAGGTTGTATATGTATGGTAAAAAATACCATCTAGATTCGTGGTACAGAAAACTCCCTCTCGTTTGGCCACGGTTGGCTCTGCCTCTGGATGGTCTGGCCTGTCACCTGCATATGAGTCACATACATATCAACCGCAAGAGTATCATGGGAAGTTAAATATTTGCTCCAAATGTGCCAGTTCTGCTCGGTCATTATTGTCGTTGAGTCATCTACTTGCTCTAGTTGTCATTACAATAACGTAATATGGTATAGCTTCACGGTAGTGTATTGTTCTGTATTTCTATCATCGATATTGAGTAAGTCTTTGAGGACTAGTGTAAAATTAGTCATGTTGAGGGCAAGGCAGCACTGCAACAGGCAGCAACCTACATAGAGCAACAGATGACATCAACAGCAGTTGAAATTATGTTTATGAAAAAATGGCATGACTACGTACACAGGAAATCACTTGACGAAAAGGTTCAAAATTAAATTATAGATTTCTTTTAAAGAATTACTATTTTATTGTAGATATTTTCATTTCACATCATCCGGTTTTTTCCATTAATTCACCACCACTATTTTGACTTATAATTCTGTTAATTCACCATCATAAGTACTAACTATGAAAAATACTTAGCAAAATTTATGAAAAAAAAGACACAACGTAAGGAAGTCATGATATATTGATAATATTATTATTGTAAACTTAAGACAGACTTACTAGAAACTAATAAAAATTAAAAGTACACCATATTTTTAACTAGTTAAAGATTATTTGAGTGGTATAAACTACTCAGTTGTAATCTTTATTCATAACCAGAATAAAGATTACAAAATGTGTTCAACATTTAACAAGTGTTGTTAGTGGTGGTGAAAAAAAGGAAACCCAATGACAGGGCTATTAGTGAATTAACAGAAAAGGACCCATTATTTTTCTGTTCCTCTTATTTATCTTAGCCATGTTTTTATATTTGTGTTTAACTATATTTAAAACTCAATATAGTTAAACACAACTATATTGTGTTTTATATATCTCATGGTATATAATATTATGGGTGGTAATAATGATATACCATATTACCACCCATACATGCAAATTCATACCGTGCGTGTATGGGTGGGTAGGTATAACATCACCAACATTCATGTAAGGGTGAGTAAGTATGTCATCACCATTGTACGCGTATGAGTGAGGTGGTTATATGGTAATTTGGAACGCGACCAAGAAGTCGATTACAATTTCTAAGTATTATTTGATGATGTTAGAACCCAATGACCTAGTGTTCAGTATGCAGATGTAGTACTTGCAGTGACTCTATAAATATGCCTCTTTTAAAAAGTGCAAACAATAATGTCGTTCATGCTTTATGGTTCAATATTATAAATGTTGCTTATCCAAAACTGTATTTGTTATGCACACTATTTTATGCATCAAATTTCTGTATACGTTCATCCGCACACTCCATTTTCAAACATGAACATTTATCCATCTTATACTAATTACAATGGTGGGCTCACATAGCCTTGATACAAAGCACTGGCAGCACCCACTGAATTGATAGCAATTATCCTTATTGTACTTGATTTAATGAATCCCCGACTTGGAATTTCGAGCGCTTAGTACAGATTGAGTGAAGCTCTGGCGCACAGTGTTACCGAGAGCACAATGCTGGAAATCTACAATAAGCTACAAACAAAAAGAAATGCAATTATATTGGACTAAATAAATAATGAGATCCGCGATCATAATAGTTTAAATTTAATTTAAGCCTAGACATAGTATCCTTTATGTCTAGGCCTAACTTAATGAGCTTTGTTTGACAGTCCAATAGTTTAATATTATTCTTCCTCTTTATTGTAGTACACATTTTATATTCATGTTATTTAACAGTGATGTGTTGTGTTTTTATTATAGTTGCTCTATGCAGTCAGGTGGCATTAAAACAGCTTTTGATTTACACTCTAATTTGTCCTCCATTTGCACAAGTCTATAATGCCAAATGATGATAAATAATAAGAAAACTGTTTTATATTATTGTATAAAGGTAACTTCATTTTATTAGTTATATAATCGAATTCGTACTTCAAATTAACCTAATTAGGATAGAAAACGAATAATCCGCACAGTCTTTTTTGTTAAGTTTGTGCGGGCAATAGATCGTCCGCTCCGTTCTAAAACGATTTCAAATTATCATAGACAATTATTATTGTAAATAGTGTTCTTTCACTTTAAATTGATTTGTAAAATAAGCAAGAAATGTAAATTATTTTGTATAATATGTGGTTATTTTTTCAGTACCAGCTTGGAACAGATCCCTACCAAAACTTAATATTACCTATGGAAAACAGTCTGGAACAATCAAGTCAGACTAACTGTGGAAAAATACGAAATATTCTTACTAAGAACTTACACAAATATATCTCAGTTAAAGAGCACTTTAGATAACGAGAAACTATTTTGTTGTGATTCTGTTGTACTGTTTAACTTATTGTTTTAAATGTATAGTAATATAAATTTAATTAAGCTGTACATAGCATATTTTTACTCCTTTATATAATACTTAAGTTTTAAATGTGATATTTTTATTTATTGTAATAAAACCTTTTATATACAAATACATAGTAAATTGTTCATGTTTTCAAATCTTAATTGAGTAAAATTCTTAAACCCTAGTTTTTGATTGGATTATCTGTATTTTTAACCCTTTCCGTACTAACGTCCTGATATCCGGACGTGGGCTGGTCGGTCGAGAAATACTAACGTCCGTATATCCGGACGTGGGCCGGGCGGTCGAGAAATACTAACGTCAAGATATCAGGACATTGCGATTTTTTTTTTTTTTATTTTAATTTGACAGTAAATGCAATCATGTATAATATGAAATTAATCACAAATAAACATAGATTACATATATATATATATTTATTTATATTTATACTTTGTTCTCTGTGATAGCGACTGATTTAGAAGTCGTTGTCAAAGTCAGCTGTTTGTTTTGTTTGGCTGTCGGTGCGCGGTCACTGGCAGCGTCAGTCTGTCGTCTGTCTGTGCGTATTTGTTTTATTACATTGTTCGCTTGCTTTGTTTGGTTATAGTATTAGTGAGTGTAGTTATGTCAGTGTTTTCTTTTTAAAAATGAAGCGTTCAAGATCGCCAGTGAGCGAGAATACTGTTCGTTGTTTGTTAGATGAAGAAAATCTAAGTGATGGTTTGTTATCATCAGACGATAGTGACAGTTCTGTTATTGATGACACCGATGAGGACCCGACCTTTGACCCATATCTAATGAATGGCCATCTACGTCAGGTTTGCTAAATCTAAATATTACTAATAATAGTAAACGGCCGAGGTTATTTAGTTTTTCAAACGAGAATGGAAATGATGACGATGAAATGGATTTGACAACACAACAAACTAATACTAGTGCTAGGCCTACAACTAGACCTGTAGGTCGACCCCGATCTTCAAATAGGCCTAATAATAACATGGATAGGCCTAGAGACAATTTACATGATACTTTACAAATTGGTAACATTCAATGGAATGAGGTTGATGAGGAAAATGATCCCGGTCATACGCATATTTTCACTTATAACGAACTGCCAGGTGTAAAGCATTGCCCACCTTTGAATTCAAAGCCTATAGCCTATTTTAGACTATTTTTTACCCTCTCACTTATTCAGGACTTTACAAAATACACAAATTTATATGCTAGGAGATTTTTAGATGAAAACAATGACAGATTATCTGAAAACAGTGTTTTGAGAAATTGGAAAAAGATTACTACTGATGAATTGTATGCGTTTATAGCAGTACTTCTTAACACATTCGGTGCTGAAAAAATAATTTAAAAACATGTCAGATACTAAAATAATATTTTGTACCAAAACAATACCTTATATAATCAGGAAACAGGGTTGATACACCAAATCCAGTTTATGGCCTCAATTCTGGTAGATCAGGGCTTCCGAAGTGATCGTCCGCCGGTGACCGAGCCGCACATTGCAACGAAACCCATGCGCGCCGCGAGACGCCTACCGCAAATAGTCGCGGCAGGTCGCATTCCTGAAGTTGAAATACGCCATACAGGAGTATCATTTCCGATATCAGAATCATCAGATTCATAAGAATCAGAGTCATCTGAAGCATTTCCCATCATCTGATGTTGGATTGGGTCATCAACTTCACCATCACTGTCGGCAGGACAAAGTCAGGAGCCGAAGATGGCCCAGGAGTTGGTTGAAACATTGCAGAAAAGAATAAAACGCACTATACAAATATATTTACAATATAACACAAATCACAATACAATATAACACAACACGATACTAATGTTTCACTATTACACACAAAAATAAAATGTTAAAACTCCGATGCAAGCCAACTGGCTCAAAATGGCGCGATCCACGAACGGCGAACACCGAAACGTGATGCGAGACACAGGCAACAATGCAGCGCAAATCTGACCGTTATAAGGCAAGTGGCTGGACCACACTTAATTCCACAAACAAGCATTGCTCCGTCAACCGCGGGCAACAGATCCGCTGCGCGCGCAGGCACGCTAACCCCCGCCAACTGGCTCAAAATGGTACGATCCACGAACAAAGTACAAGGAAATGTGACGCGATAAACAGGCTATAATGCGGCGCAAATCCGACCCTTCTAAGCCAAAGGGCTATGCGACACTGAAGCCTACAAGCCAGTATTGATCCGTCCACCGCCGGCGACCGATCCGCTGCGCGCGCAAGCACTGCTATCCCCCGCCTGCGTTAGACCCGCTCGCAATGTGTTAATATGGATATAAACAAAAAACCTAGATTATCACATTATTGGAACACACTATCTAGTCAGAGCAGTCCTTGGTTTAGGCAAATGTTTTGCCGCACTCGCTTTTAAAACATTTTAACTTTTTTTCACCTTACGGACACAATAAATATTCCCAAACCTGGACAACCAGGATATGACCCATGCAGCAGATTTCAACCACTAATTGACCACTTCAATAGGATATCTAAATATTACTTTACCCCTAATAAATTTATATGCATAGATGAAAGTATGATTGCCACAAAAAACCACACACAACTACTTCAATATATACCAAAAAAAACATCACAGATGGGGAGTTAAGTTGTGGGCAATTTGTGACTCTGTGACTCACTATTGTTTAAGTTTTTTTGTTTATAAAGGGGCTCCCAGAAATGGGGAAGATGATACAACAAGAAACAATGGCCTAGGGTTTTATGTTGTCACAAAATTGTTAGACATGTGTGGATTGTTGAATAAGGGATATCATCTCTTTATTGATAATTTTTTTCAATTCAATTCATTTAGCTAAACATTTGTATGAAAAGGGAACATTTCTCACTGGAACCTTGAACAAAATAAGGAAAGGTATTCCCAAGTCTATGCTAGAGAAATTTTCAGTAGGTCAGAAAAAATATCTCAGAAGTAATGAATTATTGATGCTAGGATTCAGGGAAAAAAAGTCACAGAAATCACAAGTTTTACTTTTGTCAACCGATGCTAAGGCCGGCAGCGAACAAAGAACCAAAAGGCGTGGAAATTATATGAAAATTACAAACAAACCAACTATGATCTGTAACTACAATGACTACATGGGTGGAATAGATGTATCTGACCAGATGCTTTATCAATACCTAGAAGAAAGGCGAACAACAAAAGCTTGGAAAAAAGTAACTTTCAACATCATCGGTAGGATGATGTTGAATTGTTATATATTATATAAAGACAATACTTCTAAACCCATTGATAGGTTGGACTTTATGGTCTCAATAGTAGAAGAACTAACACAGGAATGGTTGAGAAACAGAACTGATCTAAATTCACCAAACATTACTGGACGAGGTGCAGGAACGCCAACCGCTGTTTGCTGGTGCAGATACCAGTCCAAACCAATATTTACAAAAAATTCCTGAAGGTAGAGAAAAAAACTGCTCTGTCTGTAGTGCTGCTAGCACAAAAACACTCTGGAGGCAAAAGAAAAAAGTCAACATTCCAGTGTAAAAAATGTTTCAAGGGAGTGCATCCACTTTGCCTTCCAAATCATAAATGCTAACTTTTTTGTTTTTTGTTTTTTTTTTTTTTTTTTTTTTGTAAATATGTTAATTTTTGTCAAAACTCTACCAAAATTTGTGATTGTGTGCAGTTTTAGTTGTAGTTTAGTTGTACTACATTTTATGACTGGTAATTTTTTTGAAAATGAATTTTAATGTCAAAGTGAAAAAAAAAAGAAAAATATTTTTTGGTAAGTACATTTTTGAATTATTTTAAAATAAAAAAAAGTTACTTACAGGTTAATTCACTATATATACACTTAGATAGTTTAATTTTATGTAATAATATAAAAGACTTAGTAGTTTATGTTAAAAAATAAGGGAGATATGGCCAAAAAAGTAAATTGGTGTAAAACACCCTACAAAGGGCCCGGTATTCTTCAGTAGTCAACCAGTTAAATCCAATGGTATTTTTAAGACAGACCTTAAAATTGTTGTCCGGTACCAAAAGGGTTAAAGTGGGTTCCACTGACTTGATTGGCTAAAACAAGTCTTCCTTGAGCATATGCACCAAGAAGTTGAGAGGATAGAGGCAATAAGCACGCTCAATGGTGTATATAAACCATATTTATTTTAGAGATTGGTCAACATGAGATTGACATTTATGCAGAGAATAATTTGTAAAAAAAATTTTCTTAACTATTTTCTTTATTAAAATATTTTACTTTTGTCGAAAATTTCGACTTTTTCCAAAAATTTCAAAAAATTATGAGACGTCGTTTCAAAAAAGTCAAAAATTTTGAGAAAAGTTGAAAATTTAGACAAATTTTGAAAAAAGCGGAAAATTTTGAGAAAGGTAAAAAATGTTGAAGAATTTCGAAAAATGTCGACAATTTCGAGACGCGTCGTAAGTTTCAAAAATTTTGAGAAAAGTCAAAAAAATCGAAAATTTTGAGAAAAGTCGAATATTTCGAAAAAAAGTCAAAAATTTCGATAAAAGTCGAACATGTTGAATAAGGTCAAAAGTATAGAAAGAAGTCAAAAATGTTGAAAAGAGTCGAAAATTTCAATAAACGTAACATTTTGAAAAAGAAAAATTTTGAAAAAACTCGAAAATTTCAAGACATGTTGAAAAATTCGAGAAAAGTAAAAAATGTCGACAATTTCGATTCGTGTCTTAAGTTTCGAAAATTTCGAGAAAAGTAAAAAAATCGAAAATTTAGAGGAAAGTCAAATATTTCAAAAAAATCAAAAATTTAGAAAAAAAACGAAAATTTCAAGAATTGTCAAAGATTTTGAAAAAGGTAACGAATTTCGAAAAATGTCGAAAATTTCTAGACATGTCGAAAGTTTTTAAAAAGTCGAAAATTTCTAAATATCAAAAATTTACAGACATGCCGTAAGTTTCGAAAAAAGTCAAAAATTTCGAGAAAGTAAAAAATTTTGAAAAAACGAAAATTTTGAGAAAAGAAACATTTCCAAAAAAGTAAAAAAATTTTAAAAAAGTCGAAAATTTCAAGAAAAGTCGAAGATTTTGAAAAAAGTCACGAATTTCAAAAAATTTTTGAAAATTTCTAGACGTATCGAAAGTTTAAACAAAGTCAAAAAATTTGAGAAGTTAAAAATTTTGAAATTTTTTAAAAAAGGTCAAAAATTTTGAAAAAAGTCAAAAATTTCAAAAAAGTCGAAAATTTTCTGAAAATTCTTAAATTTTGAGAAAAATCAAACTTTTCGAAAAAAAGTTGAAAGTTTGGACAAAAGACAATTTTAAAAAAGTTGAAAATTTTGAGAAAAGTCGAATATTTAGAAAATAGTCGAAAATTTCGACAAGAGGCAGAAATTTTGAAAACAAGTCGAAAATTTCGAGGAGTAAAAAATTTTGAAAAAGTCGAAAATTTTGTAAAATTCGATAATTTTGAGAAAAGTCGCAAATTTCTAAATATCAAAAATTTAAAAAAAAAGACGAAAATTTTGAGAAAAGTTGAACATTTCAAAAAAGTAGAAAATTGAAAGAAAAGTCGAAGATTTTGAAAAAGGTCACGAATTTCGAAAAATGTCGAAAATTTCTGAACGTGTTGAAAGTTAAAACAAAGTCGAAAATTTCGAGAAAAGTAAAAAATTTTTTAAAAAACGAAAATTTTGAGAAAAGTCGAACAAAGTTACAAGTCAAAAAAGTTACAAGTCAAAAATTTCTAGACGTGTCAAAAGTTTAAACAGTCAAAAATTTCGAAAAGTCAAAAATTTCAAAAAGTCGAAAATATTGTGAAAAAACGAAAATTTCCAGAAAATTCTAAAATTTTGAGAAAAATCAAACATTTCGAAAAAAAAGGTGAAAGTTTGGATAAAAGACAACGATTTTTAAAAAGTGAAAATTTCGAGAAGTCAAAAATCTCGAAAAAAAGTCGAACATTTCTTTAAAGTCGATAATTTTGAGAAAAGTCGAAAATTTCGAAATATCAAAAATTTCCAGACGTAGGCCCTAAGTCTCCAAAAAAGTCAAAAATTTTGAAAAAAGTCGAAAATTTTAAGAAAAGTCGAAAATTTCCAAAAATGTTGGAACATTTCGAGAAAAATCAAACATTTCGAAAAAAAGTCAAAATTACGAAAATTATCAAAATTTTTAAAAAAATCAAAAATTTCGAGACGTCGAAAGTTTCGAAAAAAAGTCGAAAATTATGAGAAAAATCGAATATTTTGAGAAAAATTTCGAGAGAAAAGTCGAAAATTTCAACAAACGTCGAAAATTTGTTTAAATTTACGATTTTTTCGAAATTTTTGACTTTTGTCAAAATCTTTTGAAATTTTCGACTTTTCTCAGTTTTCAACTTTTTCGGCTTTTCTAAAATTTTCAATTTTTCCCATAAATTACGACTGGTTGGAAAAAAATTGCGTTGTTTTTTTTCAAATTTTCCGGGGGAGGACCCCCCAGTGTGCAAGCCCCCCTAGAATATTCAACCTAGAGCCTATGTCTTTGAAAAAAAACTTTAAAACTAAAAAATGGTGAAGACATTGCAAACATTTTTCTAGTATGTTGGTTTTCAGTTTCATACTAGGGGCATATTTAGTTTATTTTTTAGTTCCTAATTTTGGAACTTTACAGTTTGTAATTTTGTGTATTATTTTTTCAGACTGACTTGTGAGTTTTTGTAATTTTTATCTCCTGAATTTTTAAATTCTGAATTTTGTTGATTACATTTCATGACTAAACTGAATATTTATGTAAATTTTAACTTTGTAATTTAATAATTTATAGTTTTGTATACAACATTTCCGAACTGATTGTGTTTATTTTTATTTTAAAACTAGGAGACGCCCCTGCACGCTGCGCTTGATACACTTCGAGCTTCGACATAAGACTTATTAACAGAAATAATAGTGGATATCAGTACATCGTAACATCACAATTTATTTATAGTATCTCACTCACACTACTTGCGTTGCTACCTATTTATTAAATATAAATACTCAATGGTATTACCCTTATAATACTCACGGTAACTAAAACATATACCGTGGTATTACTTAGTCTATTTCAAACGTGTGCATTTCATTTGTATTTGTTTGACAGCTGAAGATAGCACTCTTAATGCATCAATAGGATATTGCCAAATTTACAAAATAAAAATGTTTATTTATTTACAAAACAGCTGTTATTCATTTATTAAAATCAACTCGATGTTGTTTTTATGGAAAAAGAAAATGTTGAGGGGTTGTTTGTACCCCTTAAGAATGAAATTTCGAAAAATCCTTTCTTAGTGGGTTTCTTCAATACTAAAGCTGACTTCCTTTTTTCTATTTCCTTTTTTCAACCAAATTTTCTATTTCCACACTGTGCAAAATTATAGTTTGAATATAAATAAATTTAGTTTCAAACATAAAAAATACCTATCCATAAAACGACAAGTGACTGAGCTTTACAACAAGAACAATCAATGCACTTTATGAAACAACATTAGTTTTATGTATATTTTATCGCTATTTAGTGTTATCTTTTCATATTTGTTGAAAAGCTCAAAATGAATGCTGATTTGCAAATTGAGTGAACACAGCTAACTAAAGGTCAAAACTGACTACATTATTATAAATTTATCAATCAGCATCCAGCAAACTCTTGGAATAAGTAGTTTTTTTTAGGCAACTAAAACAGGTTATGAGCCGCTTCTAAAATAAGAAGAATTAGAGTTGGAGTTTACACAAATCAACTGCTCATAATCTACTATGCTATAAACATATTTTAGTATGGCTATGTAGTAAACTGTACATCATTAATGTTTCTCTCAGAAAAGGGCCATAAGTCATGGTCTGTTTTAGTAATAAATACAAAGCTTTGCATTCATTGGTTTTAGTTGCCTAATGAATATGAGAATCAATCCACACGTCAAATGGATCTTGTACTTTTCGTACTTATCAAGCTTTTCTTTGATTTTTTCCAGTTTATGAGGCCTAGGTTTGTGAAGACTTCATCAGCAACTGAAATGTTTGTATTGCATGTTCGGCAGACATAACAGAAAACTGCATCGAGCTCAACACTGTATTCTAACCATTGGTACATGTCATAATACGACTTTGAAAATGATTGATTTTGTTTTCCGAACATAGTTAAAGGAAATTTAGCCAGTCGATTGTCCCTACTAGTAGGCCTTGGTTAATAATGGTTGTACCTGTGACCGCATTACCAGGCGAAGCTTCTTGAGAATCAAGTTGAGACGATGACGATGTTTCTGCTGAAGCAATTTCGACAGACGTAAACATCGCACTTTCACTAGCATCATTCTGTTCATTTGTCGATTTGACTACCTTTTTAAAAAATGTGTGTTACACTTCTCATGATAAATAATAGCTATGTAGAATGTAGGCCTCATTGTCATTACAATGTATCTACTAGGTGGTGTAGACTACACAGTAGCTTACAACAAACTATTCTTTATTGTACAGTGTATAGCAGTGTCAGATACAGGAAATACATAGAATATCCCAGAAATTTACTCAAGCCTTCATTACATAGATAATATGTGCTGATAGTACTCATTTATGTCATAAGGGCTAATATTAATTAATACATTTCTAACAATTTTCAATAACAATAAAAGTAGTGATTTTATATGAGAAAGGAGAGGGTTATACAGCTTTTTACCTGTTTCAACTGAAGATTTCAAAGTTATTTTTAAATTATACTGGGATACTTGAAGAGAATTACAGTTTCTTGTTGTATAGTTATGAACATTACTATTAGTATATATAACATGTAAATTTCTTTTTATATACAAAAGGCAATCTAAAAAATGTACAGGGCAGGCACAATAATAATATTATATTTTATATAAACAAAGGCTTACAGTGGATTCTTTTGTTAATACTTACTATCACCTTAAGTTGCTCAGTAATGAATCTTGGTGTGAAGTTTACAACTCCGTTTCCAGGGATGATAAATATCAAAGATTTCTTAATTTCTTTTCGCATTATTTTAACATTGCATTTCCATTAAAAACTAAAAAAGTTAATATAAGACGCAAGAAGAAAAACGAGTGGATTACAGATGATGTTAAATTGTTGTCAGACCGAATCAGAATACTATCGTCTTTACCCAAAACTGAAGAAAGAACTGAATATTTAAACTTACTGAAAAATAATTACAAGCAAATGGTTCAATCAGCAAAACAAAATTTTTATGACTCCGAAATAATTAAGTCACGTAATCAATCAAAAGCTGTCTGGAAAATTATAAACGATCATATACGAGTAAAAAGAGTATACAACCATCCTTACCTGAACGTATTGTAGTAAATGGAAAAACCATTACCAATATTCCCGAAATTGCAGAGCATTTTAATAATTATTTTGCAAATATAGGTACCAAAATTTCTTCCAAATTTAATGCAAGTCCCAACGCTAATATAAAGAAAGACCCCCTCACCACTGCACAGTCTCTTCTTGAGCGAGGTAACGATGGCTGAGGTCGAGAGCATGGTCAAGCGGCTGACGGACACACGAGCGGCGGGTGTCGACGAGATACCTTGTTTCCTAGTGAAGAAAACGTTTGCTCATTTCAGTAACGTGTTTACACATTTAGTAAATACCTCCTTGATGTCAGGTGTTTTTCCTGACAAGCTAAAAATTAGTAAAGTAGTTCCCAAACACAAGGCTGGTAATTTCCAAACTGCAGATAACTACCGCCCTATATCAATATTACCAGCTTTTTCTAAAATATTTGAAACTGTAATTTGTGATAAATTAATAACCTTTTTTCACCGTAATAATATTCTTTCAGATAGCCAACATGATTTCCGTAAAGGTAAGTCCACAAACACAGCAATATATTCTTTCATTAATAGGGTAATTTCTGCACTGGACAAAAAATTATCAACTCTTGGGATTTTTTGCGATCTAAGTAAAGCATTTGATTGCGTAAATCACTATTTGCTATTACAAAAACTTGAACATTACGGTGTTCGTGGTCTGCCCTTGAATCTGTTAAAATCTTATTTGTCTGACAGGAGGCAGGTAACCAGTTATAATACAAAATCTACCACTTTCCAATCTGGTGTTCAGAATATCATGTGTGGGGTCCCACAGGGTTCTGTCCTAGGTCCACTTTTGTTTCTTATATACATAAATGATCTTCCAATCAACATAGCAGAATGTGATGCTGTGATGTTCGCTGACGACTGTTCCCTGCGCATTGCCCGTGCCGGGGAGCAGTCGTTGGTTGGGGCAGCAAACTCATGTTTGAGTTCTGCATCGAAATGGTTTACAGATAACATGCTTAAGCTTAATAGCGACAAAACTCACTGTGTTCACTTTAAAATTTCTCGCCATTCTCTACAACCCCCACAACATAATAACATAAAAATAGGCAATCAAATATTAAATCAGATAAACACTGTTAAATTTCTTGGTTTATTTGTGGACAGTGACCTGTCGTGGGCCTCCTATGTCGATTATGTCTGTAAAAGACTTCGCACCGCGTGTTTTGCTCTCGGCCGTCTGCCTCGGGTCTGTGGTGTTGAAGCCTTGCTTTCTTTTTACCATGGACATGTAGAATCAATTTTAAGATATGGAGTCATTTTTCGGGGCTTGTCAAACAAACAAAATTTTGATAGAATTTTTATATTACAAAAATGGGCATTAAGAACCCATTGGTAATCTCAGTCGGATGCAGTCGTGTGAGCCTCTCTTCCGTGAGTACGGCGTGTTGAGCTTGGTGGGCCTGGTGGGGTATGAGGCGTGCATGTTTGTAAAAAAAAATCCAACTTATTTTGAGACCAACGGCTCATACCACACCTATGCCACTAGAGGCAGAAATGACCTCTCTGTGGCCGGTCACAGCACGAGTGCTTTCGGGAGGGGGCCGCATCACCTCTGCATCTCGATATACAATAAGCTGCCCAGAGATCTCCGTGATGTCGGGAGGATCTCAATTTTTAAAATGAGGTTAAAAACCTATTTTATTGAGAAATGTTTTTACAATTACAATAGTTTAAGTGGCATGTAAACGTTTCTTTAAATAATGTATTATAGTCGTAGCTTAGTTAATTTATTGAACTTTAATTTATTTAATTTAATTTAATTTAATTTATTAGTTAATTATTTATTGTACGACTTTGTATTTATACATTATTGTATTGTAAAGATCTGACGTGTTCTTTGTAAATGTACATTTGAACGAATAAACTGAATACCTTAACCGCATGTTTTTTGTTGTAAAATAAACAGTTTTTAGTGTTGCTGTCATTGCCCCAAGCAATAATTCCATAATATAGATGACTACGCAAATAGTCACAGTAAACAGCAATAAAAATATCTGAATTGACACTTGATTTTAGCCCAATTAAAACAAAAAAACCCCTTTGATCATTTCTTACATAAGCTTTCGATGTGCATATCCCACTTAAATTCTAAAGTCTGAGTCTTATCTTTATTTAGGCATAGTGAATTGACAGCCGCCAGTCTTCTATAGTATTATTTACATTGCAAACAAAGTATTAAGCCTACAACAATTAATTAGAACAGCCAAATCATCATCGAACATAAAAGGGCTATCATTGTCATTAACCATGTAACAGGTAGATTGTTTATATAAATTATAAAAAAATACTGGGTCCAGAATTGAGCCTTGTGGGACACAAGTTTTAACATCTAAATACTGCATTGTGAGAATCCGCTATCGTAATAAAATGCTTTTTTCTCCATCAGAGAAGTAAGAACTGACAAACTTGTCTGATACTAATAAAATTTGACACGACACAATAATCTCGTACTGAGTTTGACAATGACAGTAGCACAATTACAATAGTATTGCCAATATCAAAACATCAAGTTACATAAGTACAACTGCTGCTACCTAAGGCGTGTGGAATACGCCTCGTGCGGTGTGAGTCGAGGTAATCTGTAAGGAGTAAGGTGAGGTGCTGATCTGTCGAGTGTCCATACAACTAGTAGTGTGTACTACAGATGGGCGTGGTAGGGGGTAGAAGTTCAGTGGAACAAGAGGAAAGACTCAGATCAGATGATTGTTTTAATTTTAATCACAATTTACCTAAACTACGATAAGTGTTACTAGAGACGACTATGCTATAAGCAGTTTGATAAATAACTCTGTTGTATGAGTGCAAGAAGAATATATAATAAATTTTTTTTTCTTAAATTGTTGGGGGCTTAAGCCCCCCCCCCAAGCCCTCCCCTTCAGCCGCCTATGTTCAAAGAGTTTCTTTTTAACTAAACAGTTTTTTTTAATAATTTGTTAGAGGTTTATTGTGATTTTGTACACTATTTATACACGATTTATGTGTCTAGCTGAGCCTCCTTGATGCATTCAACGAAGATAAAATGTTTGGACGTGGAGACGAACATGATTTCTTAAATTTATTAGGAAAACAATTAAATGATTTTGTCGTTCTCCATAAATCTGAAGAATGAAGAGGCTAAAAAGTATGGAGAGATTCCGTCTCTTTTATATTTATCGACTAAACAGTTACTAAACTTCACAAGGTTTTCGCTCAGACTACCTGGGGTAGAAACGGTGTAGTCTCGGTGCATTCCAAGTTAACATATTTTTTTGACCCTGTCATTAGGGCTGGATACGCGGCCCTGTCATTAGGGCTGGATACGCGGCGCAGACCGAATGCACCTGTACCTTCTGCCTACGGCCGGAAAGTGTTCGAAGCACACACGATTGTCCCATAAAGGCCTAATACACTGACCAAAAAAGGCGTTTGCGTGCACATTATCTTTTTTTTAAATTTGTATTATTATTTAAAAAATGTTAACTTTTGTTGATTAAAATGTTAAGATCACTACTTTTATTTAAAATTGTAATAGATGAAAACAAACGAGTTTTAATTACGTTGAGTTTCTGTTATGATTTAATATGACTTAGAGTTTTAAGGCATTTCATGCACAGGCCAATGTCCACTCACTTTCATGAGATCGTCTAATGTATGACGAACAACAAATTTTAATAAAAGTTTAAACATTTTCTGAAAAAATAAAAAATAAACAACACTCGTTTACACGAAAAAGGTGCTAAAATATTGTAACAAGCTCGAGATAAGGTAGGAACCCAGGAGGAAGAGCACTGTTTCATTTACTACACATACATCAGCTGTAAGAAACAAGGGAGTGAACAATATATTTGAAATCAAAACAGGCGATAAATACACCATGGAATTAGGATTATTCATGGTGCTGAAATTGTTGAGAAGGTTAGTTTACTTCTAGGACAACCAATTCTCGCAATAAGTATTATAATTTGAATCAAGTGATATTTATAAATAAGGAAACATAATGTTTAGTTAAATAACCGTCCAATGTAATTAAGGCCTGATACACAATCGTGCACTCAGTTCATCCTGTCGATCACTATTTGTAGAATAGTTTTATTGACATTTCCAACTTTAGACCGATTTTAATATTATGAACTGTGTTAAAATGGGTGCTGCAAGCTGATAACGTTCCGTTTTATGGCCCGCTTATAAGCCATCAAATGGTGAGTAATTTATTTAGGCCAGATTTTTGATAGGTTTAAAAATACAGCGATCTGGAGCGCAAAGCAGGGGAGTAGAGTGGGGACCGCCGCTCGCGCAAGCAGCTTCGCCAGTCGTGAGCATCGAGGACTTCTGACCATCACTCCCATCATCAGGTAAGTTGGCTTCCGATTGGAAGAGATTACCCTCAGGTTGCCAAATATAGAGCGAGGTCGAGCCAACCGACTATCGATGTTTGACAGCCTTCACTCTATTTCAAGCCTACCCTGACCATCTTGCCATTGCATAATATTCAATCGATAATTGTATTCCGAACATAGTTCTTCAATCGAAATTATGTTCCGTTTAACTTTCTTGTCCAATAAAACGGAATTTAAATCTGTGCAAATAATATAAGGTCCACAAGAATTAATTGACAAGCTCTTGAATCCTACAGATTACACGTTGCATTATAAATATAACATGATTGTTTAGAGCGTATTAAAACAAATATAGCCATTAACACACAATAACTTTCCTATTTTCTTTCTTTATTTTTTTAAATGATTGAAAAATACTACAAAGATAATCTAACAAGTTTCAGATATCAATTATTCGTTTAAGAGATTCTAAATTGGCATTTAGGATAGTTCTTATTGATCAATAGATTTATGTAGCCAAGAAACTATATTTGAACACTTTAATCTGTTTTTAAACTGTATACAGCATAGTGGTCGCTCTAGATATGTTTTTTAAGGCATTAAGCTAGTGATTTGCACGTTTTGTATGAATTAAAAATTTATATTAATTTCATGTTCATACATGCAAATCAAGAAGACGGTTTAAGAAAATTTTCTAAACTTATTCTCATAGTGTCTTTATATATAAATAATTAAGCCAGAATTATCTACCATAAAATAGACTGTTGGAATTTTATTAATACTAAACAAACAGTATGAGATAAATGGTATGTCCTAAATGACAATAAACTACACACTGTAAGGTACTATAATTAATTAGGAATATAAAATATTGAATGGCGTTTTTAGCCTACTTTTTGTTAAATTCCAATAATAATTTTTTACTCGTTTTGTATATGAAAATATTGAGTTGTCATTGTTATTTATAAATATATGTAGTTTTATTCTCTTTATATACAGCATTTCTTTAGCATGCATTTCTCTTTGTATACAGCTGTTTTATTTACTGCAGAATAATGCTGATGAGGTTCGAATGATCATTTTTGGTAGCTTGATTTATTCATTGATGAAATTAAAAGCTGGAATTTTTTATTTTGTCTATAAAATGATTCTTATTTGCATATCTAAATTAAAAATTACTATTAAAACTACAATTAATTGGTGTACAAAATTAAAAATTAAATGGCTCAAATCGTACTAAGACAACAGAGAGCAAAAAACTAAAATTAATATAGTAAATGATGAAATGAGCTCAGTTGATTACGGATTTATTCAAGGAAGTGCCCTAGGTATACTACTATTTCTATTTTATATTAAAAACCTAGGAAAATTGACGTCTCTAGAAATTATATATATTTACTGACAACACGACAATTATTTTGAGGGGGATTGTGGGGGAAATATACTTATCATTGATAAACGCTATTTGTCACTAGTAAAAAGTGGTTTAACAAAAATATCTTAATATTAAACGTTTAAAAACAAGATTATGCTAATTAATTTACGAGATAAAAATAATTTATACAGTTATACAGATAACTAACTAAGTTATACAGATCTCAACGCGGCGTGTAGCTATGATACTCTGGAAAGAGTTAACAAATATAGATACTTAGTAATAATTCTTGATAGCAGAATGTCATTGTCAGAAAATATTAATTACTTGGATAGCAAAATTAGGAAACTTATATACACTTTTAGGCAACTCAATTAATACAATTCTTAATGCAAAGTATTTTTGGATGACTTACTGTACGTTTGTTCAGTCTATATTGTAATTTGGGGAGGAGTATATAAAACAATAATGACACCACTTGTGCTATCTCAACAAGCTGGGAAGATGTCATCGTGTATTCATTGGCGTTACATCGAAACTCCAGGCGTCGTGCGGAGTACAAGGTGTACTCCAGGTGGTTAATTTTGTTTATGCATGACATTTGGCAAGACTCACGACCTTGATCTGTCATATAACCTTACATACCAGAACAATCTCGCTATTCGTCGCTCACACGTGACAGTTTGTCTTGAAGTAGCCTACGTACTCCGGGCGACCACTCTCGTTACTGTTATTTACTGTTTTACTGATTGATGCATATTGTTAATATTAGTTTTAGTAACATATTTATACTAGTAACCAGTGGCTTAATTGGTGATATATAAATGTCAGACCATAATACTGAGCAGTTGTGTCGCTGGCTGCAAGAGACTCGTCACTTGCTTGCCATTAGTAGGTCGGCCTCCCGGACCACTAAAAGAACGACAACGACAATTGAACCATAAATTCATTTTGTTATATTTTAAGACTGATCAAAATTAAAATTTACAAAACAATAATGAGTTGGTGTAGTTATTATATTTATGTTTAGATTGAAATAGCCAGAGTGGTTTTATCTATTGCATAAAATGCTTACTGATTTCCCTAATACTGTAATTATGCAGTCATAGTTATTGCTACTAGTAGTGCGGTACTTGTGGTTGTTCTGTAGAGACTCTACGCTGAGGGTTAACTTGAAACCAAAACAAACAAGTGTTTCAATTTGGTCTCCGTTTACTTTCTTTGATAGTAAAAATAAGTTACATGCTTATCTCATTTGGTAGCAGCATTAGGTAGACCACTGGTAAATCTAGACAATTTCGCATTGTCCTATAGGTGGCAGGCGAGTTTTTTTCTTTCATATATGAAACGTTTGATATATGAAGTTTGATGCTGCAAATTTGAATCTCTAGGTATAGTTGTGTTGTCAATAGAACTTAGGCAAGTGGATACTTTTCATATTTGATTAGGAACTGAAGCAGAGCTAAGCCATTGCATATGATATTTACATTATGAATAAATTCATAATTAAAGGTTCTTTGCAGTCAGTAAACATAACCTCCAAACTTCAGCCATGCCGATTTGGGGAGATTTCTTCAGTTTTAGAAAATATAAGACCAAAACCAACTAAAGTCAGGATTTAAAAAAGCTGGAAAAGTGCCTTCAGACAAATGTCATGCTTTAGAACGTTTGCCCAATTAGGACACGTTTAAACTTGACCATGGTTGAGGTTGCATTACTTAAACGACTTCAAGAAAACAGAAATCAATTGTGACTATTTGCCCTACTAAGAATAAGAAACTGCAAGTACCCACTGGGCATAGTATTTGTGTCTATATTCTGTGGTGCCAGTGATTTGTCTGAAATCGCTAGTACCAGTGCCGGTGTTCCTGATAAAAACCACTAGAACTAAGGCCAAAAAATGAACACATCACTTAAAACATCGAGGTAAAAAAAAAAACAACAAAACAAATTAAGACTCCTCTTCTGAAGACGAGGAGGCATTCAGCTTGATATCAGAAGAAGGAGATTTCGAATTTAGTTTTTAAGATAGTGATAAAGATTACTCAGAACATTTACCCATGACTTTCGGACATTCGTCTTCCCGAAAGTCTACCATGTATTTTCGTAATAAGGAAGGATTGTTCTAAGTTAGTTATTCAGGTATTTGTCTAATATGGAAGGAATGTTCTCAGTTTGTTAGTTAGATATTTGCCTTCGAAGGAACGAATGTCCTAAGTTAGTTAGTCGGTTATAGGCTATGCATAATAAAAAAGAATGTCCTAAGTTAGTTAGCCAGATATTTGCCTAATAAGGAAGGAGTGTACAAAGTAAGTTAGTCAGGCATTTGTCTAATAAGCAAAGAATGTCCAAAGTCAGATATTTGCCTAATAAGAAAGAAATTTCCTAAGTTAGTTTGTCAGGTATATGCCTAATGAAGCAGGAATGTCCTAAGTTAGTTAGCCATGTATTTACCTAATAAGGAAGGAATGTTCTAAGTTAGTTAGCCATGTATATGCCTAATAAAGAAGGAATGTCCTAAGTTAGTTAGTTAGGTAGGTAGTTCTTGCCTAACACAGAAAGAATGTTACAAGTTAGCAATAAGGTGTTTGCTTAGTAAAGAATGATTGTCCTTAGTCTTTTCATTCTAGCTTTTGTCTTCTCTAAGATGTAAAGACTTAAGTTTTGATAGGAAAACTTTAAACATCCTAAGCCTGTTAGTCAGCTATTTGATGAATGTACTGCACTTTAGGAGAAAAAACTTATTAGTGGGATATGAAAGGGCTATTTGATTTAAAAGAGTATTTACTTTTGAAAGTGTGGTTAGGACATAAATTCTTTTGACTTTTTCTATTAAATGATAGTTAATGTTGAAATATTATTGGGTGGGGGGAAGCATTATGACCTTAACGAATATAGGATTTTAAGTTTCATTTTATCTTTCAATTCTATCGTAGTTTTTTTTTTTTTTTTTTACCCTATGTAGTTAGTTAGAGTAAAATCTTGGAAGTGACATGGCAATAATTGTCACCTGGTTAATGTTACTGTGTTTTGGGTTAACGAAGAATGTAGCAGGTAAATGCATATCGGTACTAAGTTATTATTACCTGGTTTTATAAACCTACCACATTAAAGCTGGTAGTTTAAGTCAATTTCTTCATAATTTGACTTTGTTTTATAATATTTGATGTGTTTTATTAATCACTTAATCAACCAAAATTACTGTCAAAAATACAATGTTTAGTGCATTATAAAATCTGCCAAATTATATTAAAACGATTTACCATGATCAGTAACTAATTAGTTACTAACTTCAGTAACTAATTTGACATACAGCCCAGGCATATTAGCGCAAAAAGGGGTTTAGTCCCTAAAAATTACTCGAGAGCTGGGAATCGTTTGAAACCCTTTTGGGGGTGCTGAATAACGGGTATCTGAGCTTGCAACGGTTTCTAGGTTGTGCTTCAGATTTTAGAGCCTAACCACAACGTTTTCGCACTTTTTTCAGTTATTCGCTTAAAACTCGAAAAATACGCACCGTACAGAACATTTTATACGTGATCTTTTTAAAGAAAACTTAATTTTACGTCTAATAGTATTCAATACATTGAAATCAGTTCAGGGTTTCAAGCGCAATCGCCCGTAAAAAATGGTTGACTTTTACATTCTTAGCTTAAAAGTTGACAACCCTCATTTCCTAACGCCTGCAGGTAAAAATGGACTGCATCGATTTAAAGATGTTTCAGGGTTAAACTTATAGGACATTTTATTGTGAATTATATGCTTTTTAAAATATGAAATTTGCTCATTCCAGTGCTGAGATATGAATTATAAACCGAAAGAGTCCGTAGCGCCAAATTTCCGCTAAGGTAGCCCAACGCAGGAACTTCGTTTGAACTCAAAACTTCTCACTTTTGTTCAAGTAATAGTAAATTTAGACAACTCATATAACAATTTAAACTCAAGAAATCACTATACCAAGCTCTGATTACGAGGTAACCATAAATCATTAATGACTCGCCAGACGGTCACAGCAGTGAGGAGAAAATGGGAGAGTTGCTCATTATACAGGGTGATTTAAAATTGTGTAGCCAAACTTTGGGATCATGTTCTAGATATAAAATCAAACAGAAAATGTCCTATAACAGTATGGTAAATCTCGTTTTGTTATCCGTCTGTCTGTGTGTTTGTGTATTTTATAAATAAATTAATAACTCAGGAACCGTAAATGGTACAGGCTTACTACGGTTGCCAGAGCCTCATAGTACACTGGCTTATAATGGTTTTTTTACAACTGTTTGAAAATGGCGTACATTTTAAAAATTCAGAAACAAACAAACCAAAAAATAAAATAAAAATTGTAAAGAACAATTTTTTTAGCTTATTTAATGCAAAAAAATGTATACCACATTTGATAAATTTGGTTGTCCCCAGATATGGTGCAAAAACCTGTGACATAAAATGTAATGGATAACAAAACCAACCAATAACTCACATATTCACTTTGCAGATAATGTGAAAAGGGAAACAAATTGCAAAGTGTAACAATAATAAAATATTTAATTACTATTATATCTACAACAAGTGCTCGAAATGACGGCCATTAACTTCAATACAAAGCCTCAAACGTCTCAAGAATAACTCGCTTGTTCTTTCCAATATTCCATCTCTTTCCTGAATGTTAGCTGCGGTTGCAACAATCCGTGCAGTTAATTCCATGGCATTTTTCACATGTGTAGAATAAAATAGGTCTTTCATATAGTTCCATAAGAAGAAATCTATGGGCGTAATGTGAGGAAACTTTGGAGGCCAAGGTATATGTCCTTCACGTACAATTGTGTTTTCTCCAAACAATGTCTTAAACTGATCTTGCACCTCATGTGACAAATGTGCTGGCGCACCTTTTTGGTACCACAGCCTCTCCTTTGTTTGTAATGGGACGTTATCCAACAACTCGGACAAAACATCTCTCAAAAATACTGCATAGACGTGACCATTAAGACTTTGAGGAAAAATATACGGGCCAAAATTTTTTTCACCGACAATTCTAGCCCAAACATTAAGACTGAAGTGATGCTGCTTATTTTGAGGGTGAATTTCATGAGGACTTTCCTGGTCCCTCACATACTGTTCTTTTAATTAAACATTCAATCTTGAGTAAAGGTGGCTTCGTTTGTAAACAGAACTGTATTTATAAAATCAGGCTGGTGGTTAATTTTGTTCAGAAACTAATGTGCGAAGTGGAAACATCGGGGGTAGTCGTTAGGAAGGAGCGCGTGAACCTTTTGAAGTCAAAACGGGTAAAATTATTTTCATGAACCACATTTCACACAGCTGTATGACTAGTACCCATCTCATTTGCAATAGCACGTATGCTTGTAGAAGGGTTATCTTCAAATCTTTCCAACATTTCTTCTCCACAATTAGTAGTACGAACAGTTCTTTGTCGCCCTGCATCATTCGTATTAATACTACGCTTACCAATTTCCCTTAATCGACGATGTACAGCTTCAAATGTGTGTCGGTTTGAGCATTGCCTATTAGGATACAATTCCTGATAAATCCTTACAGCTTCTCTACCATTACCTCTGGCGGCTCCATATGTTAAGTGAATATCAGTCAATTCCTACACAACGTGTACATCTTCTTGATTAAAACTAAATGATCGATAAATGGTTGCACCATGATTACGGCTACTGCTCGTGTAAGTTGCTGAACTGTGGTTCGACAAGACTGAAATGCTTATCAGTAGTTGTAGGAATACCTTTTGACCTTGAGTACACTAAACAGGTTTTTGGACCCGCTCTGGGTTATAAGTTAACCGAATTTAAACCTGTACATTTACAGTTCCTGAGTTATTAATATTTTTATAAAATACACAAACACACAGACAGACGGTTAACAAAGAGAGATACAGTACTGTTACAGGAAATGTTTTGTTCATTTTCATGTCTAGAACATGATTTCAAAGTTTGGCGTCACAATTTTAAATCACCCTGTATAAAAGTATTTATATACTAACAACCTTTCAAAGACATACTTCCATTTCTTGCATTATAATCAGAATAAAGAAACTAATTTATTAGGTATCGAAAATAACTTTAATGAATTAATACATCCTTCTCATAGGTACTAACATGCACAGAGGTATTGAACCACCCACCCAACCATACACGAACAGTGGTATTAACCCATCCACCCACCCAAACACACACAGGGGGGTGGTATTGCCCGCCCACCCTAGCATACACACACATACGATGGTATTGCCCGCCCACCCTCCCACACATTTACGGTGGTATTGCCCGCCCACCCTCCCACACAATTACTGTGGTATTGCCCGCCCACCCTCCCACTCACTTACGGTGGTATTGCCCGCCCACCCTTCCACACACTTACGGTGGTATTGCCCGCCCACCCTCCCACACAATTACTGTGGTATTGCCCGCCCACCCTCCCACTCACTTACGGTGGTATTGCCCGCCCACCCTCCCACACACATACGGTGGTATTGCCCGCCCACCCTCCCACACACTTACGGTGGTATTGCCCGCCCACCCTCCCACACACATACGGTGGCATTGCCCGCCCACCCTCCCACACACTTACGGTGGTATTGCCCGCCCACCCTCCCACACAATTACTGTGGTATTGCCCGCCAACCCTCCCACTCACTTACGGTGGTATTGCCCGCCCACCCTCCCACACACATACGGTGGTATTGCCCGCCCACTCTCCCACACACTTACGGTGGTATTGCCCGCCCACTCTCCCACACACATACGGTGGTATTGCCCGCCCACTCTCCCACACACTTACGGTGGTATTGCCCGCCCACTCTCCCACACACTTACGGTGGTATTGCCCGCCCACCCTCCCACACACATACGGTGGTATTGCCCGCCCACCCTCCCACACAATTACTGTGGTATTGCCCGCCCACCCTCCCACTCACTTACGGTGGTATTGCCCGCCCACCCTCCCACACACATACGGTGGTATTGCCCGCCCACCCTCCCACACACTTACGGTGGTATTGCCCGCCCACCCTCCCACACACATACGGTGGCATTGCCCGCCCACCCTCCCACACACTTACGGTGGTATTGCCCGCCCACCCTCCCACACAATTACTGTGGTATTGCCCGCCCACTCTCCCACACACTTACGGTGGTATTGCCCGCCCACTCTCCCACACACTTACGGTGGTATTGCCCGCCCACCCTCCCACACACATACGGTGGTATTGCCCGCCCACTCTCCCACACACTTACGGTGGTATTGCCCGCCCACCCTCCCACACACATACGGTGGCATTGCCCGCCCACCCTCCCACACACTTACGGTGGTATTGCCCGCCCACCCTCCCACACACATACGGTGGCATTGCCCGCCCACTCTCCCACACACTTACGGTGGTATTGCCCGCCCACCCTCCCACACACATACGGTGGCATTGCCCGCCCACCCTCCCACACACTTACGGTGGCATTGCCCGCCCACTCTCCCACACACTTACGGTGGTATTGCCCGCCCACCCTCCCACACACATACGGTGGCATTGCCCGCCCACCCTCCCACACACTTACGGTGGTATTTCCCACACACCCTCCCATACAATAAAGTGGTATTGGGTCTTTGTAGCTCCCAGTTTCTTGAGCTTCTGCTCTGCCCAGTTTAGCACTTTCGTTCATTCTCCAACATCGCCGTTGACTGACTTGATAGAAACTGCTTCCTTTAAAACCTCAATATAGGTCGCACGTTTTCTGTCAACTGCGAAATAGCTTCTCTACGTAATCGCCAGACATTTTATAAAGAAATCACGTAAATGCGTTATGTTATGGTTGTATTTCAAAACTAAAAAGTTTTATAAATAAGTATAATTGACTGAAATTGTATCAGCTGTTTGTATATGAACAAACCAATTTGTTTCAATGTCTATTCTATGTTAACCGTATTTGTAATGTTGGCAGTAATAAAACTGGCACAGTTGCTATGCTCCGTTCAAGTAGATTAGTTTCGATCCCATTTTAATAAACGTAAATATATTTACAGTTATTAACAGGGAGTTATAATAACTGAATACTTTACATGACCCAGACAATAATTATTACAATTATCATGGGAAATTTGGGTAGCTGTCCTCTTTTGTTGGCCTGTCCCTCGTCTCAGTAGATCCTGTAGGAAGAAAAAGAGTTTTATACTATATTGATGATAGGTGTGATCACTATACTGCAAAGTTTTCGACAGTAATCACAAAGTACTTTTACTACGTTCAAAGTAATTTTGGATCAAACTGTTGTATTGTCTTCGATGGGAACCCTGATACTTCCGAAAAAAGCACCAAGTGAGCTGAACGAACCCGTAGAGCTCGAACCGTGTCATCTCCTTCGTGTATTTGAAGAATCGATGACCGAAACGATGCCGAAAGAATGATTCTTTGCCAACAAAAATAACTAGAAACACCTAGTTGCGATGCTCATGGACAAGTTCATGGGTGTAGGCTTTCAAGAGGCCGTTGAGGATGCAGATACCACGATTATTGCCACTGCGGTGAAAATATCAAGGCATGGAGGGAATGTGTTCATTGTGAGGGAGGACATAGATTTGCTCGTTTTGCTGACTGACTAAATATTACTTAACAGTGAAGATCAGTTACAGTTTAAATGGAGATCAGTATTCCTAATGAAACGCGCGAAGGGTAATCAGCAAACTATCATCTACAGCCCTAATAACAGCAAGCTGTCCTTAGATCCAAAGCAACACATCTTGTTTCTCTGGCTGTGACACGACCTCTTCGTTTTTTCGATAAGGCGAGGTCAAATTCGTATAACTCATGCCAAAAATCCTGATCTCCTACGTGTTGCTTCGATTTTCCTCGACCACAAAGCCACTCCTGACAGGTTGCTGATTCTAGAGCTAAATTCTCTGCAGCAGGCAACATAGGGCAATCTCTCAACCAACTGAGATTTTAACTCTTCCAGAGGGCCCTCTCAAAATCAATTTCAATTAGCGTTTGCTCTGGGTTCGTCTCTCGGTCCTCCACATCTTCCCCTGCAAAAACGCCCTGAAGGAATGTTGCTGAGCGGCTAGTTCAGTGGAGGGCAACGACGCTAACTCGTCATTTATTTTCTAACTTGAAGATTATATTTTTATATTAAGTAAAAATAAAACATTTTATTGTCATAATATGTATTGTGTTTAACAATATAAAATGAATATTATTAATAATAACTGGGATAGTTTCAATATATGCTTGACAGCATTTTCAAATTAAGTCTTTTTATTATTTTAATAGAAAAATTACAAATTAAAAAAGTGTAGTGCCCGAATACTTAAAATAAATTTAAATGTTCCAAAACTTTTGTTATATATTTAATTTATATACAACTAGATTATTTGTATTACATAATGATAAAATAATTGTGATTATCATTTAAGTAGGGAAGACAGGTTGACTTACTTTAACATATAAAACATTCTATCATACTTTTTTTCATTTACTTACGTGTTTTAAATAGTCAATCAGTCAAGTTACTTAGCGGACAGATTGACTGATTAAAACACGTAAATAAATATTGATCGTCTCTCTGAGGGTAAAATGTCTAATTCTACATTACATCTAAAACATAATTGGCAAAGTTAAAATACAGTTTTTAATTTTATGAAAATGTGTACAATACTCATGTGTTCAATATTCACAATGTATTTACTACTTGTGAATAACTACGTTATTCATTATAAAATATGAGATCCATACTCATAGTATAGAGTCTATGAACATGGGTAGACGTACATGCACACTAGGTGCTCAGTCAAGTTATGCGAGTATGAATATAGGCATGGACAGACAGTACATGCACACTAGGTGGTCAGTCAAGTTATACAAGTATGAATATAGGTATGAACACACTGTACATGCACACTAGGTGGTCTGTCAAGTTATGCGACTATGAATATAGGCATGAACAGACAGTACATGCACACTAGGTGCTCAGTGAAGTTATACGAGTATGAATATAGGCATGGACAGACAGTACATGCACACTAGGTGCTCAATGGCTCAGTGAAGTTATACGAGTATGGTTATAGGCATGGATAGAGAGTACATGCACACTAGGTGGTCAGTCAAGTTATACGAGTATGAATATAGGCATGAACACACTGTACATGCACACTAGGTGGTCTGTCAAGTTATGCGAGTATGAATATAGGCATGAACACACTGTACATGCACACTAGGTGGTCTGTCAAGTTATGCGAGTATGAATATAGGCATGGACAGACAGTACATGCACACTAGGTGGTTAGTCAAGTTATACGAGTATGAATATAGGCATGAACACACAGTACATGCACAATAGGTGCTCAGTGAAGTTATACGAGTATGAATATAGGCATGGACAGATAGTACATGCACACTAGGTGCTCATTAAAGTTATACGAGTATGGTTATAGGCATGGACAGACAGTACATGCACACACTAGGTGCTCAGTGAAGTTATACGAGTATGGATATAGGCATGGGCAGACAGTACATGCACACACTAGAGGCTCAGTCAAGTTATGCGAGTATGAATATAGGCATGGACAGACAGTACATGCACACACTAGGGGCTCAGTGAAGTTAAACGAGTATGTTTATAGGCATGGACAGACAGTACATGCACACTAGGGCTCAGTCAAGTTAAACGAGTATGAATATAGGCATGGACAGACAGTACATGCACACTAGGGCTCAGTCAAGTTAAATGAGTATGAATATAGGCATGGACAGACAGTACATGCACACACTAGGGGCTCAGTCAAGTTATGCGAATATGAATATAGGTATGGACAGACATTACATGCACACACTAGGGGCTCAGTCAAGTTATGCGAGTATGAATATAGGCATGGACAGACAGTACATGCATACTAGGTGCTCAGTGAAGATATACGAGTATGAATATAGACATGGGCAGACAGTACATGCACACTAGGTGCTCAGTGAAGATATACGAGTATGAATATAGGTATGGACAGACAGTACGTGCACACTAGGTGCTCAGTGAAGTTATACGAGTATGAATATAGGCATGGACAGACAGTACATGCACACTAGGTGCTCAGTGAAGTTATACGAGTATGAATATAGGCATGGACAGACAGTACATGCACACTAGGTGCTCAGTGAAGTTATACGAGTATGAATATAGGCATGGATAGACAGGACATGCATACTAGGGCTCAGTCAAGTTAAACGAGTATGAATATAGGCATGGACAGACAGTACATGCACACACTAGGTGCTCAGTGAAGATATACGAGTATGAATATATGCATGGGTAGACAGTACGTGCACACTAGGTGCTCAGTGTAGATATACGAGTATGAATATAGGCATGGACAGACAGTACACGCACACTAGGTGCTCAGTCAAGTTATACGAGTATGAATATAGGCATGGACAGACAGTACATGCACACTAGGTGCTCAGTCAAGTTATGCGAGTATGAATATAGGCATGGACAGACAGTACGTGCACACTAGGTGCTCAGTGAAGATATATGAGTATGAAAATAGGCATGGTCATCATTTACATTAATGAATGATCTTATCTAAAAATGAATCTGAGTACATGGTTTAAGGAGTGTGATTTATTTATCTGCACAGCTATAATCAGCCCACAATGTTGCAGAAAATTAAGCCCTTTATTCCTTATAAAACGCTACATTTGGCTGTTACAAACACTTAACCTGCCAATGTTGTATTTTTCCACTACAGCCCTGAAATTGGCAACCATTTGTTTATTACTCATGGATGGTGACAAACTCATTCAATTTGCAATGTTTTATTCATAGGAACATGGGACTACATTAAATTCTTTTAACAAAAGAGAAACAACGTTGCTAACTGCCATTAAAATAATTTGACGTTACAAATAATTTGACTAATTTAGTACCAAGTAAAAACATCAAATATTTTTATTATAAATCTAATAGCAACATTCAGATAGTTTAAAAAAATTACGTTTCACAAACATTTTAGAATAATGATTGAAGACAACAAGACAAAAATAAACAAAGTATCATACCAAGTGGAAGCAATTTTTAAGCAATGTTGCAATGAACCTTTTTGTAAAACTACAATTATTAATTTAATGTTCAAAGTTAAAATGAAAAATATTTTAATGCATCAAATACTCGTGAAACATATAACAAAATAATTAACACTAACTGACGAAATTATTAATATACCAAGTACTTTAGAAAATGCATCACATATCGTAAGGTCAATCAAAATCAATTTTGGGACAATATTTCTAAACATAATAGGTTGCTTATTAATTGAATTGATATTCTCTCAATTCTCCTTTGCTACTAGCAAATATTGACACTTCTTCACGAAACTGGCCTATAATTTCTTTTACCACAACTACTTAACGACCAACTTGATGTTAATGATGTTGTTAGGCTCATTAGTTCGCAGCCACTTTCAACTGTGACAGCAGCACTTTAAGTGATTAGTAGAGGTTTTGCCACATTTAGACAGGCCTATACTTGCTTCTGTCACAACTAATTAACGACCAACTTGTTACTGTTAGGCGCATTAGTTGACAGCCACTTTCAACTCTTACAGCAGTACTTTAAGTGATTAGTAGAAGTTTTGCCACATTTAGACAGGCCTATACTTGCTTCTGTCACAACTAATTAACGACCAACTTGTTACTGTTAGGCGCATTAGTTGACAGCCACTTTCAACTCTTACAGCAGTACTTTAAGTGATTAGTAGAAGTTTTGCCACATTTAGACAGGCCTATACTTGCTTCTGTCACAACTAATTAACGACCAACTTGTTACTGTTAGGCGCATTAGTTCGCAGCCACTTTCAACTGTGACAGCAGCACTTTAAGTGATTAGTAGAAGTTTTGCCACATTTAGACAGGCCTGTACTTGCTTGCGTCACAACTAATTAACGACCAACTTGTTACTGTTAGGCGCATTAGTTGACAGCCACTTTCAACTCTTACAGCAGTACTTTAAGTGATTAGTAGAAGTTTTGCCACATTTAGACAGGCCTATACTTGCTTGCGTCACAACTAATAAACGACCAACTTGTTACTGTTAGGCGCATTAGTTCGCAGCCACTTTCAACTTTGACAGCAGTACTTTAAGTGATTAGTAGAAGTTTTGCCACATTTAGACAGGCCTATACTTGCTTGCGTCACAACTAATAAACGACCAACTTGTTACTGTTAGGCGCATTAGTTCGCAGCTACTTTCAACTTTGACAGCAGTACTTTAAGTGATTAGTAGAAGTTTTGCCACATTTAGACAGGCCTATACTTGCTTGCGTCACAACTAATAAACGACCAACTTGTTACTGTTAGGCGCATTAGTTCGCAGCCACTTTCAACTGTGACAGCAGTACTTTAAGTGATTAGTAGAAGTTTTGCCACATTTAGACAGGCCTATACTTGCTTGCGTCACAACTAATAAACGACCAACTTGTTACTGTTAGGCGCATTAGTTCGCAGCCACTTTCAACTTTGACAGCAGTACTTTAAGTGATTAGTAGAAGTTTTGCCACATTTAGACAGGCCTATACTTGCTTGCGTCACAACTAATAAACGACCAACTTGTTACTGTTAGGCGCATTAGTTCGCAGCCACTTTCAACTGTGACAGCAGCACTTTAAGTGATTAGTAGAGGTTTTGCCACATTGGGGCAGGCTTATAACTGAATTAAAAAAAAAAAAAAAAAAAAACACTAGATGAATGGTCTTTAAGTGAATTTTGCCCTGTCACACCAATCCGACAGTATTGTTTATTTCCAGTAAAAAAACATTTTAGAATAGACTAAAGTCTTATAAACTTGGATCTTCTATCTCCATGAACTCATAGTAGGTTTTCTTTTTTCACCAGTCAATATTGTTCCGGTACTTTTCCTGTTCCCTCTGAAAAACTTTCTAATCATATAATGTTTGCTGAATGTGTTGCTAATTGGACACTAGTTTGTGGTAAACTTTTTTGCGAACCCGTTTTGATTATTATATATAAAATATTGCTGTTCCAGTGCGTTTGCTCATTAAATAGTTATGTCTCAAAAGAATGGATCAAGCTTAAACGTGTTGAAATAAAGAAGCCAAATAAATCACAACAATGCCAAAATATGAGTGCTGTATGCAACATTTGTGGTGTGATGACTAATATTCCATCTTGTAAGTACACTAGACCTGATGTTTCATGATCTGCCTTGCAAGGTGTGGTACCGGCTTACTACACCTTGTGGGCTGCTTTATTCTATTTCCGTGCTTGGCTCGACTATTTTAAGCGGCTTCTTTTAAACTCGATCCGACCGATTCTGTTTCGTACTGTACTGAGTTTATTTCATTTGAACATTTCAGTGTACTTGTCACTCAAGACAGGTAAACACCCTGTTCCTGAGACAATTAGAGTCGGACCTAACCAGAGAAGGTTAGGTTAAACCTTCTGGTTAAGTATTGGGGAAACTGTCAACTGTAAGATGTATCAATGCGGGAGGTTTCCTAAATTAGATAGGAAGAAATGCTTGAGATTGCGCGAGAGAAGAAAAACATTCCAAAGGGTCATAACAAATTTAATTACATCATAAGTAACACAAAAACTCTCAAATTCTATAAAAAAGTTACCTCAGTTTCAAGAACGTGTTTTTTGTAAGACAAACTAAACTAATTCTTAGTTAAGTATACACTTTAATAGTGAAAGAAACTTATTTACTGTTCTGTAAGCCCAGTACCTGAACGTAAAAACAGGACATTACTCTGAAATTCTTCAGGATAGCAATGATTCGACTGAAAATTTGTAGTTAATCTTGTCTAACCCTTTAGTTCAAACGTGATATCAAACTGATAGGCGTTGTTTATTTTTTAAGAGAGAAAGCCACCCCTATTGACAAAAAATAAAAATAATTTCTTGTTCTAGAAAATAATTTATTATACATAGGCCCAATTATATTGGACAACCCCTAAGAACCACACCCCTATTGAAAAACAACTAATAAATACAGTTTAAAACGTGTTTCTGGACATTATTCGGGCAACGTTTTATTCCAGTAATGAATAATTTAAACATTTTAATTATAATTAATTTATTAAAATATCCATCTTCGTGCGCTTGATAAAAGAATGAACTCATATACATGTAAAATAGAATGTTCACGTGTATTCATAATTTTTGAAAGATATCCTGGAATGAAATGCAATTGTCTTTTTAACGATAACTTCTTTGATTTTTAAAGTATCCAATCAATCAAAAAATAATTTTGTAGTGAATTTTAAGGGTTATAAGGCATGTGAATTTATTTGGTTTATTATCATAAAATTTAATTTATTAAAAAAAAAGTTAAAATACTCAGATACGTTGGGTTTTGCTTATGGTAAAATATTCAAACAGTTGTATCTCTATCACCTTTTATGCTAGAAAAGAAATCAAATTAACAAAAATTGTACAGTAAAAAGGCTAAATTTTTATACGTAAAATAACGTTAGACTTTACATAGTTAAGTTTTATACATAATATAAGTTCTAGAGAAGCAATATGTGTAGCAGCATCATTGGCCTATGAAAAACTCAGAGAGAATAAATTATTCTGACTATTGCCGAGAGCAATGGCTCAACTTGCCAAAAGCAAATTAAACACATTGACCTAGAACGACTGGCAAGTGGGTCAATGAAGAAGACATAATTTTGAGGCTGATACAATGTGAATGTTTGGCAGTTACGGCTTTCGTAAAAATGAAGAATAACAGATAGACAGTTTACTCCTTCTCAAAATCAAATCAAAATCATTTATTTGCAGTTTGACAATTTAAAAATTGTATTACAAAAGTCATATAATTATAATAATTATGCATTCATCATATATGTTAACATGTTGATAGTGTATATTAACTCATTTTAACTGACTAATATAATCACAATGTGTACCACATTAGCGTTATTATTAATATATTACATAAATAAAAGCAAAATCAGTCACCTGACAAATACTTCTCCACCGAGTAAAAGGTTCCTTGAACTAAGTAATTCTTTAGGAAAGCTTTAAATTTTCTGGGGCTCTCTTCGAGTTTAATAACATTTGGCAATTTATTAAACACTTTTGGCCCAATATTTTGAGGTAGGTAAGTCGCAATTTGAAGCCGATGCTGTGCCGGTCTGTGCTAATGTCGTTGCCGCGTATTATGAGTATGCACATCTGCTCCTACTTGAAAAATACCAAATTTAAATTTATAGAATATTAACATTTCATATATGTAGAGGGACTGCAAGGGTAAAATTTGAAACGTTTTGAAAAATTCCCGGCAAGATTCGCGTTTATTTAATCCAGCCATTATACGGATTGCTCTTTTCTGTAACCGAAATACTCTTAAAAGCAAAGAATTTGATGCTGAACCCCAAAAGAGGATGCCATAATTAAGCCTAGATTCTATGAGAGAGAAATATAAAAGCCTTATGAGAAAGATATTCTTCAATTTTGCATTGAGCATCCTCCTGCATCCTAGTGAGAAGGAATAATTGGAATGACAACTTAGAACATAACAAATCTATATGTGGATGCCACGAGAAATTCTCATCTAAAATTAGTCCTAGATATTTACACTCACTTACAAACGGTAGCTCAAAATTATTCAAGATTATTAAAGGGTCCATCTCAAATGTTTTTTTTATTTAAAAAATATATACAATTTGTTTTATTAGGATTAATGTCTAAATTATTGCTATTCAGGTACTGATACAGATTTGTTAACTTTAGGAAACTGTCTTTAACTGTTTGAGATTACAGTGGTGTATGCGGGGGAAAGAGGGTCTAGCTCCTGAACATAATTAGTTTGTAAAAAAACAAATTGAAGCAACACTCGACAACAACTGTAGTGGACAGTTGTTAGTGGAAAATAGTAGTTTCATGATTATAGAGGGTGACTTTAACTATTTGTATATCTAACACCCCCCCTCCCCATATTACCCTGGGTAGACCCCTTTATTAGAACATTTGGACTGTTCTCAATGCCAATATAGTGGTAAAAAATACATAACAACCAGGCATATAATGTGTTTCAGCTATTTATTGTATAGTGCAATGATTCAGCAAGGCAATTTTTCGAATCAGTTATTAAGATGTACATTATTCGCAGGAATTTAACTGTTTTTGCGCACATTATTAGTATCACTAAGAAAATTAATTTTGCGATGTTTTGGTTTTAACGGTTTTGCAGTTTTAAACTTTTTTAGCATTAAAATAAACCTAAAACACATCTATTTATGACCAAACGTGGATCGTCAAAATATGGGTGAATATGTATTTTGAATTAGTATGTGATAGATATAGTGGGTATATACTTGATTATGTAATATATTGATAATGGCTTTACCTTTTTAATATCCTCTATTTTGATGTATGTAAAACCGGTTTCGTGGTGACCTACCACACCATCAGGTATATCCTCTGTTGGGATTTATCGTCGAATTTAAATTGAGACATATAAGACTATTTCATTAAAACAATGATATAATTATACATACACAAATATACGGTCGCGGAGCGTGCACGCATCTTAAGTCGCCGCCGGCCCGACCTAAAATGCGTGCACCCTCTGCGACCTTATATTTTTGTGTATGTGTAATTATATCATTTTTTAAATCAAACTGTGTTGTGTCTCAATTTTAATTCGACGATAAATCCCAAATGGTGTGGTAGGTCACCACGAAACTGGTTGTACATACATCAAAGCAGAGGATATTAAAAAGGTAAAGCCGTTATCAATATATTATATATGTATTAATATCCAGAGGGAGGAATCATGAATTTTAATTAGATTATGTGGTCTTTGTTACCAACCCCTAAAACTGACATTTATACATAGTAAAGTCATGTTGTAGGTTTATTTTTTATAATCTACTATTTGGGTAAAAATAAACAAAAGTCTACCGTAGTCATGTTGGTGTCTTCAAAAGTAGTATATGGGACCAGATACTTGTAATTGATTCGTCCGACAGGCCAGTCGAGTGCAAGCGGATAAGCAGAAATTGATTTGCCATAGATAAATTAACACTTTCCAGGGAATAAAAAATATCTAATCAAATATTCATGTTCAGTGAGTGTTTAATCTACTTTATAACAGTACCAAAGGGTTTTAATTTTTACTCTACATGTTAATATGTATGTGAGTTTACAACTAATAAAAACACGGGTTTTCAAGCAACTTTTTTAAAGCAGTGACTTTGAATTGTAATTTAAAAAAAGTTAATAGAGATTATTTTATTTTCTTATTCAAGTATTGTAAGTAGTAGTATTAGGTGTATAATACTGACATTTCATTATGAAATAATAAATCGTTACTACGTTATTAATTTTTTCGTAGTTGTTGTTATTTTTGCACTGAAAAGGTATTTCTAAATTTGGTTTGTTTCTATCGATTCTACTTCTCACTAGCAAATTAGAGATCACGTTGTCAATGCTAATAGAACTTTAAAAAATATTAAATGACGAAAATAATTAAAAATATTATAGATGTGGCGCGGGCTCATTTTATCATTCTTCCATCTCAATTTATAACCCTTCCATCCTTATTCATTTACACTTATGCTCTGTTTGTTTTTAAAAATCAATATCTTTTCCCTACCCATAGTCATTCCTACAATACAAGAAATAAAAATAATTTTATCATACCTCTTCATCATAAAGCCATATTTCAGAAATCATCTGCATATCTTGGCCCGGTCATATTTGGCAGCATCCCAGATAATATTAGAAAAAGTGATAGTGAGAGGGTTTTCAAAAACAGGTTAAAACAATATCTTTTAGACAAGGCTTATTATTCAATAGACGAGTTCTTAAGCAATCAATGATTTTCACTGATAGGTATGACTGTTATATTTAATGATGTTCTTATATATATCATTGTATTTTAAATCATTTTAGACCTTACAAAAACACTGATTGACTATGTTCCAAACATTGTTAAATGTCAATGAACAATAAACGATTTGATTTGATTTGATTTGATTTGATTTGATATCAGGCTATAGTCTGTTTCCGGCAACAATGGAGCGCTGCATTGTTGCTATAATAACAAACGTAATTACATGATAAGTAACACACACAAAAACGATCAGATTACTATAAAAAAAGTTACCTCAGTTTCAAGAACGTGTTATTTTTAAGACAAACTAAACTAATTCTTAGTTAAGTATACACTTTAATAGTGAAAGAAACTTAATTACTATTCTGTAAGCCCAGTACCTAAACGTAAAAACAGGACATTGCTCTGAAATTCTTTAGGATAGCAATGATTCGAATGAAAAGTTGTAGTTAATCTTGTCTAACCCTTTAGTTCAAACGTGATATCAAACTGATAGGCGTTGTTTATTTTTTAGGAGAGAAAGCCACCCCCTTGATAACAAATAAAAAATGATTTCTTGTTCTAGAAAATAATTTACTATACATAGGCCTAATTATATTGGACAACCCCTAAGAACCACACCCCTATTGAAAAACAATTAATAAATACAGTTCAAAACGTGTTTCTGGACATTATTCGGGCAACGTTTTATTCCAGTAATGAATAAATTAGCAAGTGCGTGTGTGTGTGTGTGTGTGTGTGTGTGTGTGTGTGTGTGTGTGTGTGTGCGCGCGCGCGTGCGTGCGTGCAGTGTGCATACGACTTAAATTAATTGCATGCTGGCTTACTTTAGTTTGACGTTGCTTGCGTTATCAGAATACGGTTCGGTTATTAAATTACACTTCTTGATCAGAACTGTCACATAATTATGTCACTGTTGGTGCCATCACCATCATGATTTGAATCTGATTCAGTAGTTTAGATTAATTAATTAAATCCCGATTCACTTAAGGACGAGTAACTAAATTAATTTAATATCTTTCCCAGAATCATTTATTATTTTATCGAGAAAATGTTCAAGCAACTACAACACTTTAAATTTAAATGCACATTTGAAGGAAAACGATTAACAACAACAAAAATTGTAAGTTGGAACATTGTTCCACAGGAATATATGTTTTGAGGTCCTTAGCCAAATACTGCCCAACTCAGGTGCTGATGACGGCGTATTTCAGCTTAATTTACCCCCACTTTACATACGGTTTGGTATTGTGGGGAGCCAGCTCAAACGGCCAGTTTCTCAGAGCGTTCAAATTGCAAAAGCAAGCGATTAGCATAATCGCTCTGTTGAAGTTCAGAGAATCTTGCAAGGAAGCATTCAAGGAGTTGCAAGTGTTGATCCTGCCATGTCTCTACATTTTAGAGACAACCTTATTCTGTTTGTCTAAATGTGCTATGACCAGCGTTCGGGACATACACACATATAACATACGAGGCAGGAATACCTACCGAACTGGGAGACACAGGCCGGGGGTTTATGAGCACCTGCCCTCACAAGCAGGGGTTCGTTTAATCAACAAGTTGTCCAATTCAATAAAGAGTGCCCCGACGCCCAAGGCGTTAAAAACTCGTTTGAAACGCTTTTTAGCGTTCCAAGTATTTTACAGTGTTGACGAGTTCATAGCACCTTATGGGTGACCGCATAATCAGAAGACTGTCGTCCGGCGCTGAAAGTAGGTACATTGGCAGTACGAATGTGGTGTGAGTGGAGATTCTGTATGTTCGACTGAGGTTTTGATGTGGCGTGATTGATAACATTTTAGAACTAGTCTGACAATTGCTATACAATGTTATGTTCTGGCAATAAAAGATTTGATTTAATTACGCTCAAACAAGGACTGCTTAATTCAATACTGAAACTATAAGGATAAAGGCTATCTTGTAATACAGGTACAGTTATTAATGAACGAAAGTTACAAAAAATAGTTATCTGTAATCGATAAGATAAGAAGAAATGATGCACTTCCACTTTGTACCTAAATCAATATAAAACAGGTTTGACGCTCGCCAAAAATGGATCCTCTACAAAACAGATTGTACAGCCTCCATTGATCACGCCAGCCGGCAAGCCGTACAATTTTAAAATAAAAACTGTAAATTATTACTTCGAAGGTTTATTATGACCATTCTTATATAGCATTGAGTTTAGTCAGTAGTTTTCTTTATTTCAGTGAAAAAATTATTTCTGTAATTGAACATATTAAGGAAATATTAGGAGCCTGAAAAAATTAATAACTTAGTAACAATTAATTATTTCAACGTGAAATTTCAGTATACTACACATACAAAGTGTGAACAAGAAAAAAACCGTGTTTTTTAGTTGTACCTCACATAAAATTTAACACTAAGTAAAAACTAAAAACTGTTGGTACTGTTATAAGTAGATTAAACACTGAACGTGAATATGTGATTAGATATTTTTTAACATTTGTTTTGTAAATACAGTAGCGCCACAAAGTCAGGGGTCTATAATAAAAAAATCCTATTGTAGGTTTATTTTTGCACTACAAAAATGTAAAACATTAAAACAGAAACTTCGTTAGAATATTTCCTTAGTAGTACTAATTATGACATATTATGTATCTAAAAACATTCAAATTCCTGTCAATTCTTCTTAACGATTGATTCGACGAATTATCGTTTTGAATCATTGAACTTACCAATAAAACCCTGTTTGTTAGGGACTTTTCAAAAGTAAAGCTTATCAAAAGAAGCTCAATAACATAAATTAATTTGAGAGGGGCCTCAGTCTATTCGCAGGGGACCCTTCACTTCTCTTCAGTTAAAAGTTAAAATTCTGAACATTTTTAAAACCTACAGAAACAGGATATAAATACACATGTCATTACGTACAATTAAAAGAGGAAAACATCGGTGTGATTAGCTTTTTTTTATGCCTCTTAGTTTCTTAGTAAACAACTTTCAAACTCGAGTCCACATAAATTCTGCGTCGACAATAGAGTTTACTCTGTTTAGACTTTAATGATTTGCGGAAGAAATTGATTTAAGAATTCTTTTTTCTGTTGTAACCAACTTGGAAGATTCTCTTTGAAGGTCAGACACGCGGTGGTGACCGACGGACACGTGTGCCGGACGTCTGCCAACAACATCTGAAGTGACAGTAAGACTATTAGCTGAGTTCTGGACCACTGGTTATCAAAAATGTGCCAATAAATAAATCATAAGCAAAATCTCGTCAATGTCATGGCCACTAAAACTTGTTTGTTTTAAAGCACTTGAGTGCATAATAACGTGGTCTGACTTGTACATCGTATTTTGAAAGTTTAAAACTTGGAAATCATACCCAAATAAATAATTGAGTAAACATTCCAACATCTGTCGTGTACTGTCATTCTTATGTACATTTATTCTTATCTCCATTATGTAATTTTGTTTTTTTCATAAAACAATTTATATCTTTGTTGTTATCTTTACAATTGTTACAAAATGCAGTAAACGGGTTCATGTTAGAAATAGTATTTTATTAAATAGTACTTAATAAAATAATATTTTTGAAAATAATATTATTATTTTCAAAATAGCTTCTATTTCATTTTAATTTTAACAAATATCTAGACCAGAGATTGTTTGTAATCTCATAAACAATATCCCTATCTTTGCAAATTTACGATGAAATATTTTTTTTAACATGGTTAAAAAGTACTTGGAAAGACGCTTAACTGGTACAATTTTCGTCCAAATCCATCAACAGGTTTCCGAAATATACTGAATTATACTTTATGAATAAAAGAACAGAAATAAAAAAATTTTTTTTCCTTTTGATTACACAATTTTTGTTTAAACATTGTTAGAGATAAAAATAAAACATATTTGTATTCAGTAGGTTTCAGTGTATTGGTCAATATAGTTTTTTCTTAAAAAAAATTACAAATCATAGATTACAATGTGCGTTAAGTATAATGTGCAAATGCTATAATTTTTATAACAAAATGTATGCATAATAAACACTTGGCTACCATATTTGAACTTCTCTACTCACATAACATCATTTTAAAAAGTCATCAAAATTGGTCCATTACAAGCCGAGAAATTAAAAAATGTTTTTCGCCTAAGCATTTTGAACCTTTGAGTTCAGTTTCTAGAAAACCACCTTTTGGTCATTTTTAAAACGAGGGTACGACTTACTTTTTAATTTTAATTGATGTTGCCAAAAATGCACGCTTATTTGTATTCGAAAACGACTTGGTATTATGAACCTATTGATTCATTAATCCACTCCGTATTGCTTAAACATTTGCTGTAAACACTTGTTAACTTTGACAGCTTGTATCTCGGAAACCAGTTGATGGATTTGGACGAAATTTGTATCAGTTAAGCGTCTTTCCGAGTACTTTTTGACCATATAAAAAAAAAATTTTGTCGTAGATTTGCAAAGATAGTGAAATTCTTTATAAGAAAAAAATTATTGACTTACAAAAATTCCCGGGGACCTTCTAAACGCCTGATTTCAAATTTAAAAGAAAGTTATAGCTTACTAGTATATGTAAAAAAAATTGGCAAGTGCCTCAGCCATGTATTTTTGCAAAATTTTAAACACTTGCTTGTCTGTCAAAAGCAAATAAGATTGCACAATTATTATGCAAAAACTATCCAACGGAATTTGACAAAATTTCGTGGCTTTATTTATCATATTAAGAAGTTTTCTCCCTGGGTCCTCAGATAAATGTAAGTGCTCAAGACAAATTTTAAAAAAGCACCCTTTTCCGGTGGTTTTAATATTTATTGTTATTTTGCAACAAGAGCAATGAATTTCGAGTTTTCTAACCAACTATACCTTACTAAAATTTTAATAACAAACCTTTTTTCTCCTTCAACTTTCCTCCAAAGTCAGTAATTCCAAAGTTATATAAGAGACTAGAGGAAAAAATTTATTTTTAAATTCTTTTTTTATAATGTTGTTAATAAAACATTTTTTACAACTTTTTGAGATGGAGCATATTTCAATTAATTATTGTTATTTGTGTTGTTCTGGAGGGTTTAAAGCAAAAATTAGCATGCCACCTCTCGAGTCCACCTTGAAAACAGGTCCTAGATATTTGTTAAAATTAAATTAAAATAGCCGCCATTTTGAAAATAAAAATATTATTTTATTAAATACTATTTAATAAAATTCTACTTCTAACATGAACCTGTTTACCAAGTATTGTAACAATGGTTAAAATAACAACAAAGATATAAATTGTCTTATGAAAAAAAAAAAAAACAAAATGGTGTCTGGCTGCTTAACAAAGAGGAAATTGAAAAAAAATTTATTCTTGATTTTAAGCTTAGAATCACACATAGAATATGAAAATGTCTAGGCAGCCCAACCTTTTTGTAACATCCTGAATAAACGCAATGCAGTATAAATAGTTGCAAGGTTTTGTAAGCGTTTATGCACAATCTCTGCTTATTAATTTTGATATAATCCGGACAGATTTTTTTCTATAGCCTGAAAATTCTCAAAAAGCCATTTAGTTCCACAAATTAATTTATTTCCAACTCTGTTTTTAAATTTTTGCTTAAGTAAAGATTCCTGTCGTCAGCATACAGCACCAGTCTTTAATGTTGCAGTGATGCTGATATGTAATTTATGTATATTGAAATAAAAAAGAGAGGTGAGTATTGATCCCTGGAGGATCAGAAACACATTTTACTTGGTTTTGACGTTTGATTTGAATCTTGTGCCCTTTGAGACCGTCCAGTTGGTAATGATTTGATCCAAGACAGGGGTACACCTCATATACCACAGTGATGTAGTTTGTAAAGCAGAATGCTATGGTCAACACAGTCTTGAAGATGTTGAGGAACACTTAATGTGCTTTTTTGGCTCTCCAAGCTGTCCACTATTGTTGAACCAAGACCCAAGACTTACTATTGCATCAACTGTCTCTCTGATTATCTTTCTCTGAAACCAAATTGTTCGTTCGCATTAAGGTTATATTTTTCCAGAAATGTTGTCATTTGAATCTTAAAGAATTTCTTGAAAAATGTTGCTCATTATTGGAAGAATTGACTTATTCGGAATCTCACTAGAGTTGACTTTTAGAAAATTGGGATGACCTGGCCAGTTTAAGACTTGATGGAAAGTGCCTTTTGCAAAAGGAGAGATTAATTAGATTTGTCAAGGGCTTAAACAGTTTTTAAAAATTTTCTTTAAAAGTCATGTTGACATGAAATTTTTGTCATATGACTGTTTTGCTGATAGGCTCTGGATGACTTTGACAACTTTTTCTTCTGTGACTGGTAATCACACCACTGATGTTGAGCTGGAACCTTGGAGATGAGGGGCTCTTTAGCAAAATGTACATAATATTCATATGGTAATCTACCTACCTATTTGCCAAATTGTTCATTACATAGCCAGTAACTCACCCATACCAAATACAATCAACTTTTTATGAAGAAATGTTTTATATCTTTTTTATTGCCAAACTTTGAGATATTTATTTTATTTTTAGTCATTCTATATGTGTTACAATACAATACAATACCTGTATCAATTATTTATTCAGTTTTTTTTAATGTAAGGTTTATAAATAATTCTCCCACAGCATTAGTTGTCTTCAAATTCATTGAGATATAACTGAGCAAAGCTTTTGTAACAGTATCTTTACAAAATCAAATACAAATGATTTGAACCACCAACGTTCAAGATTCAAACATGCAAAAATATATACATAAATAATTAAAATTATTAATTAGTTTTCCTTCATATTGTTTTTGTTCATTATTTTTGTTGTTCAGATAAAGCTTATTATGCAGGATCTTGCCAATTTCCAATCTCATACAATGTGCTTGCCAATTCTGATACCAACAAAAATTTTATCATCATCCAAGTACTGTATGTCAGTCTTGCAGGTTGAGAACAAAAGTCCTCTATCAGGAGAGCAGATCTGTGAGTAATCAGTCCTTTCTGCACAATTTCTTAACTATTTGGTTGGTAATTTCTCATATCCACAACTGTTTTAACACGTTGACTGCCATGAGGGCCACCGGTGGCCCTCACTAGATTTCAGCCTGGTGCCACAGCTGTTTCTACGGTAAAGTTCAATATTCATTGTTCCGAGTTCTGTGTTCCTTGCAACCGGAAATGACCCCCCCGAGTACAAAAATAGCCGACATCTGGACTTTTGCCACCATTTTGTGAAGTTATTGATGAGATACACCGGTGGCCCTCATGGCGTGGGGGCAAAAGTTTACATATGCCATATGATATTATGTTTGAGCTGTTTTGTTGTGATGTTTATATTTTCTTCCCGCGCACTGATCCACTTTTGAGGTTAGATGTTTAGTAAGTGACATTGATTCTTTTTGTCACTTACTATGTCTAAATGTCGTAAAAACTAGTTCAAATATATAAAAACAAATTTAGGGTTGCTTTATTTAAAAACCAGAGGACTGTTTTCTATAACATTTTATGAGCTTTCAGAATATATAATTAAAAATTACGTAACACTAAAAATGGCGCTAAAATTTATGTTTAATTTATACAAAACGCGGGGCCACCAGTGGCCCAACTGGCGTGCAGCGGCACGTATGACGTGGGCTACCGGTGGCCAACATGGCGTCAGGCGGACATACAGTTTAACTACGGCGGCCTCAGAATGACACAATAAATTATCTACGCTGGCAGTCAACGTGTTAAAAACTACCAGTACTTGTCAACTAAAACATTAGTTGCCTGTGAATGTCAAATCAAATCAAATCTTTTATTGCCAGAACATAACAATGTATAGCAATCGTCAGATTAGTTCTAAAATTTTAACAATCATGGCATATCAAAACCTCATTTGAACATACAGAATTTCCACTCACATTTATATTGCCAATGTACCCACTTCCAGCGCCGGACGTCAGTGGTGTGCCATGAACTCGTCAACAATGTAAAATGCTTCGAACGCTAAAAAGCGTTTCAAACGAGTTTTTAACGCCTTGGGCGTCGGGGCCCTCTTTATTGAATTGGGCAACTTGTTGATTAAACGAACCCCTGCTTGTGAGGGCAGGTACTCATAAACCCCCGGCCTGTGTCTCCCAGTTCGGTAGGTATTCCTGCCTCGTATGTGATATGTGTGTATGTCCCGAACGCTGGTCATAGCACATTTAGACACACAGAATAAGGTTGTCTCTAAAATGTAGAGACATGGCAGGGTCAACACTTGCAACTCCTTGAATGCTTCCTTGCAAGATTCTCTGAACTTCAACAGAGCGATTATGCGAATCGCTTGCTTTTGCAATTTGAACGCTCTGAGAAACTGGCCGTTTGAGCTGGCTCCCCACAATACCAAACCATATGTAAAGTGGGGGTAAATTAAGCTGTAATACGCCGTCATCAGCACCTGAGTTAGGCAGTATTTGGCTAAGGACCTCAAAACATATATTCCTGTGGAAAGTTTTGAGCAGACATGGTCCATGTGAACATTCCAAGTCAATCCCCTATCCAGGAATATACCTAAGAATTTGGAACAGTTGACGACATCCAGCAGGTTATCATCCAATATGATGGTTGGCCCGTCATATTGGATGACATGGAATGTCTTCAACACTCATGTTAATAATCTCAACATATATTTGGTCCAATTTTTAAAAAACCTTTAATGATTCTATCAAGTAAATACATTTTGGACTTGATAAAGTTGACTTACCTTCAACATTAATTTTTCCATGATATATCCAGTACAATCAGCTATATCATGGGACAGAGTTTTAAACATCTGTCCCAAAATAGTGGATTACAAAATTGAATATTGACATTGCAGACATAAGATAGACAACTAGCCTTCCTCAAATTATAACACTTGTTCTCTACAACAATAAATAATTTGCTTCAAAATCTGAAAAGAATGGATAGCTCACTCAAGTTGTTTGTCCAAGTGAGATACTCAACTGTCCATCCACTCATAAACTGGCCGCAATCTGAATATCCTTATTGAACCACACCTGTTTCCAGAATCTTTTTCTTTCATAATTGTAAGAATCTGATTTTACTTTGTGAATGAGATGTTTATGAATAAGTAAGTAGGTGTTTGAAGTAGGTGTTTGTTACTAACTAATGTAAACTGATTCTTAAAAAGCAGTTAGAGTGCTGGTACCAAATCGGCATGGTTCTGAACATGGTGTAAGCTTCCTTCCAAGGATGAGGTGTCCCTCAAGTGCAGAGTGTTTTTCACTGTTTGTTCTTGTTGTGTTTTGTACTCACTAACTGGGTAAAATTAAGTCATTCGTTTAGTGTATTATTTGTCCATAAAAATTTATCTAAAGATAATGTCTAGAAATTATTACTTTGTCTACCTTTTGAGTCACTGCTGATTTTAACACCAATTAAGTTTAATGAGTCAAAAAGGATAAGCATTTAAGTTTCTTTTTTCTTGTTCTTTTCTTAGTTTTTTAGTAACTGAACTACTGCTCATATATTGTATTTTTATTAGTTACAACTGCTGAAAGTTGTGTTAAATTTGTAATGTGGTGTTTGCAGGACAATGGCTACCAGGCGGCGCCCACGTACCAGAGTGTATGACTGCAACTTCAACATTGGTCAGAGCTACTACAAGCCAGTTATGGACAGCCTGGATCGCAAGTACTCAGGACGTCCAGATGTTGTGACCCCCGTAGCGGAGAGGCTCGCTGGCAGGGAGAGCTCACCTGGAGGACGGGCCAGCAGACTGATGGCAGAATTTGAGAATGGAATAGAGTCCCACAGGCCCTCACGAGCACCATTCACTACGGATGACGATGCTGAGATTGATGCAGAGTTTGAGGCGACAATGAAACGGATTAAATCAGCCAGGGCTGCACGAACAGCAGAACTTGAGGAGGATTTCAACAACCTAACTACCAGTAATAGAAAGAAATTTAATATCGCTGATCAACTTCTGGATAGTGTAGGGTTAAATAGCAAAACACAAAGAGCTATCGAAGACGAAGTTCTATACAAGCAAAAGAGTTCTGCAAGAAAATTCTTCGATGATGAAGATGATAAGGTGATGACAAAATGGACAGCAGTTAGGCCAGGTGCCAAGGCGATGCAGGAGGCTGAAGACTTTGCAGAGGAAAGCTCTGCAGCAATAAGGGCCAGGAAATCACGGGCAAGATTAGATGACATTGATGCTGAGTTGGAGGACCTGGCTGCTCGCGGAGCTGCTCGCCAGAAGAGAATAACAGACTTAAGAGCATTAATTGATGAAGAGAGTGAAGGATCATCCTCACTCAAGGTCTCTAAAAGGATGAGTGTCAAGTCTACAGCTGAGAAGAAACAAGTCACTTTTTAAGCCATTTTAAGGACTAAGTTAATGTGATTTCATCTTGAGCCAGTTCACTGAATGTTCCATAATGTACATTAAAACATTGTTTTCTTTTGTTATAGTGATGATTGTTATAAAATAATAAAATGTAAAAACCTATTGAACAAATATTTATATTTTATATGTAATTCCATAATATCTGCAAATCTGATCTAGTTGAAGCACTCACAACAGGTTAATGGCTGATTCCTTTATAAAGTGTACAGTTCTTTTTAATAAGATTACATAATCCTAAAACTAACCTTGATTTCAACATGTTCAAACAACCTGAATCTCAGTTTTTTTTTATTTGAAAATAAACCAAATACTATAATATACAAAAAATTGTATACGATTAAAAGAAGTAGTCATTTTATAAATTATACGTAAACTAACAACAGAAAGAAAAATAATATCACACAAACAAGCCTTTACCTATGATTGCTCTGCCTACATGAATTGAATGAATTTGGGTTATCAATGCATTTCAATAATCATTTATGATAAAAATAACCTGAATCTTAGTTTGTAAAATGACTACTTCTTTTCAATCTTATTCATTTTTTTGTGCATATTATAGTATTTTTTAAACATTTTTTCATATACAAGAAACTCCATTCTTTCTACAAATATTTTAACATACATTAGACTCTAGGTTATTTTCAGAGTTGTAACTTGCGGATAATCCTCATAATTGTAAAAGTACGTGAAAAGTAATTGATAGTGGCTAATAATGGACCAAGGTACTAAAATCAATGAAAAAGTGGCTTAAGTCAGTTTTTAGGAAGAAAAGAACAAACAGTAATTAAAGTTACAAATTTTGTAGCTAAATGTACAATTCTCTTTAGCTTGAAAAAACTACAGTAGCTAAAGAGAAGATATACAAAGTGGCAGTGGTAAAAAATGGCTAACAATAGAACATTTAAAAAATCAATACTGCTTAAAAGTGTTTATTCAAAACAAACACAAATAATGTATATTGAATATAATTAGGTTTGACAAATTTGGCTTATAAGTATTTTATATAAAGAGAATGTATAATTTCAACCTTACCAAACATTTTTGAAAGTGTTAAAAAAAGCACAAAAGTGGATTAAATCAGTTTATATTAAATGTACTCTGTAAATGTGATTGCCAGTAAAATGTTCTTAATAGAAATTATTTTAATGCTGATTAATAACATTTTCTGCTGAATATATTCTATTGTAAAATATTTTGTTGACTATATATATTCATCAGAAAATATTATTAATCAGCATTACAATAAATTCTATTAAGCACATTGTACTATATATATTCAGCAGAATATTTTGTATATGTTTGTAGTTGGTGAAGTGATAAAAGAAAATGAGCTCATTTTTATTAAATGAAAATCAAAACCGAATACTGTAATTTATTTCATTTTTTTTTAAATATTTGTGCTCAAATAAAACTTTATTGGCTTTAGTTTAAAAATTTTAAACTAAAGCCAATAAATGTTTAAACTAAAAATATAGATTTTGTTAAAAAATCCACTATTGTATTATTTTTCAAACTTACAACTTAATTATGGCCTGGGAATTAATGTAAGGGATGGTTGATGATTAAAAATATTGGCTACAATGTAGTCCCATGAAATGTTAAGATCTTTAATAAAAATGTCATATAAATTATTAATTTAGGAAGGGAAGGGAAATTTGTAGCTTGGAACAGTTAATGTCTGATAGATCCAAAACAAAGAGAAACAAAATTATTTATTGGTAATTTAAGAAAGGTTGTCATCCTCAATGGCTGAATGCATGTTTGGGTTTATCATTCTGAGGATACAAATGTTCAATATAGGACATAGTACATTTATCATAAATACAAACTTCTTAATCCCGTTTTAAAAATATGTTTGTTTTTTTTTTAGTAATGGTGCCAAACACTCTAAAAAATAAAAGTACATTTGCTTTCTTTCCATTTGTATCAATATATCATTTGTTTTGAAGCACATCAATGTTTTAAGGTTTTTGAAAAACGTGTATCAAGGTTTGCAATTTGTTTCCTGATTTTTTTTATTGAGGGACAACTCTGAAAACCATTAAAAGTGTGATCTGGTTTCACATTTACAAAACGTGAGAGGAGAAGTGCGTGAGAGTCAATTGTCCATGCAGTATAGGTTCTATTCTTCTTCTATGAATAGCAGCTTGTTGAGTATTTGTGGCCTGGGCCGGGCCTACGCAGCTACGGGCGCCGAGCCAACTGCTCACCTCATCCCCTCTCTATGAAGATTTTTGCACAATCATTGTTGTTGGAAGCTAAACAAATTACCGTTTCTGTAAAGACAGTTTAATCTTTGAAGATAAAAATACTTTGATTGCAGTTAGAAACAATCAATACAGACCATTTAAAACTGAATATTTTACTAAAGTTGTTACAACTGAAAGCAAAATCTCCAATCACATCAGTTTAAATTGAAAGGTATAATTTTTCAATAATAAAAGGCACCAGAAGTTAAAGAGGTAATCTGTAGTTTAACTACTGTAACTGTATGAGCTTACTGTCGGCGCAGAAATTATGTTCACCCAAGTTTGAAGGTTGCTTTCATAGAAATTAAGAGGCCAATGAAAAATTTCAATCATATAGCTTTTCCCTCCTTAAATTGTTCGTTATGACATATGAATTTTGTAATGTTACTATAAGTTTAAATAATTTTTATCCTAGTTGGAATTTAAAAAGTACTGGAATTTCAACTAGTTTTCACTGTACATCAAATTTACACTGTTATTACACAAAAAACCCCGTATTACATTAATATTTTAATACAAGAATGTTTCCTATAAGTTTTATAAATTTTAGAATTTTATCTTCTCCAGATAAAAAGTTCTTATCTATTACCTGAAACAGGTATCTATCTATCTATCTATTTTCTTGGCTTCTAGAGATCGTAAAATGAATTACTTGTCAATATTGTCAAGATATAGAATAAAGTGAAGCATATCTATTAGCAACATCAATAATAAAATTACAGTATTACAATATCAATAATGAAAAATATAAATGCTCTTGAAGTTGTATGGCTCAAATGAACTCTCACAGCTGCTTTTATTAATTTTGCTATATGTTACTAAAGCCACACACCATCTAACAACAGGCCTCAATCTGATTATTTGACACTTGAGTATGAATTGAATAATCAATGCTTGCAGCATTTGGACTTTTTCTATTTTTGGATTGCCACAAAAATACTAAACTCAGTATAAAAATAAGTTCAATCCTAATTAGCTAAGAAATAGAACTATGTATATATGTAAAGTAATACTTACGGTTCTATTTGTGAATATATACTTACAGCTAACTAATTAATGTAGTTCAAATGAGTTTAAACAATATTTTTCATTTAAGAGTCACTTTGTTGTAACATGAAAGTTAACGAATAGCTGTGAAAACGATTGTACAGAGAAGCATGGTGTTTGGACTAAGGTGAGTTCTGACTACAATCTCCACAATACTTTGCCCCCAAGTAGCTGGGCTAGTTATTTTTCATTTAATTACCCATTAGCAATAACAACTGATAAAGTAAAAACGAACAACTGTTTGAATGTTTCCATGCAACTTAATGACAACAAAAAGTTTGTCAGCTGTTAATTTTGTTCCCATTCACAATATCAATTAAAGTGAAGTATCAAAATAAACCATGAAGTCTGTGTTTTCATATAAAAATAACTAGAATCGCTACTTAATTCTGAATCAGAATTTTGAATTTTTAAAGTAAACTTTGAAAAAAGTTTGAACATTGTATTTCATCACTTGAGCAAGCGAAAAAATATTACCTTTTATCACCTGAAAGGTTAAATATAATTTTACTATGAGAGGAAGCTTTTAAGATGTTGAAGCCATTTCTCAAGATGTGGTTAAGTTTACGAAGGTCAATGTAGGTGACAAGTGTCAGCAAAATCCTGTAACTAGTATCACTGCCGATATCCTTCTTCATAAATATCTATTAAAATAACATCAATTTTTTAAATTAAATTTTTATCAACATTTTTATTAATGTTATTTTAAAAAGTGGTATTTCCCCTTCCATTTCATTGCAATGTTCCCAAGTCAGAAGAATGGAGTTAGTACACAAAGGGGTTACAACTTTTTAAAACAAAATTATATTCCACAACAGGCATAACTTACTTGGGACCAGCTTCCAGTTCCACTCACTCGCTAAAGGAGCCCGTTGTTAAGATAGAATGGGTAACAGGATTCAACAAGTACCACTTGAGTTCATGTAGTGTTCTAGATTTACAGAAAGGTAAGAATTATATTTAAAATATGGCATCAAATCTTGACATGTCTATTTATTATTCTTATTCTAGATACTTAATTAAATATTTCCTACAGTATAATTTTTTTAGTCATAAAATGAATAAATGTTTACAGATCTTGTTTTCTTTTAAATAAAATAAAAAAATTTTTATTAACGGAATAGAAATAATATCAACTCTGCAATACACTCGCGGGCAACAGGTGTAGCCCAACCGTTGTGTTTTGTCATTTTTTCATATAACTGAGGGTGAGGATTAGTCAGCTCCTCAGTACCTTCTTATTAAACAAATGCTTTAATCTTTCTGAGTGTTTTGGCACATTTTTGGGAGTAGCAGTTTGTTACATCTGCGTTCAAAGCGTTGTGGGTTACCCTTGTAGCTTGTGCGGGTAATCACGTTATTAGAGTTTACAATGTTAATTTATATGGCTTTTAAAGTTTTTATTTATTTTTTAAAATGTATAGTATTGAAGTTGTACTTAAAAGCCTGTGAGTCCAGGAAAAATAATTTGGAAAATTTATACAAACACAACATCACAAAATATAAAATTATACATTGCTTATATTCTGGCAAGACATGGATATGGTAATCATTTTTCCTGTATAAGTAAAATATATACTTTCCTTAAAAGCTTTGAATGTGATGTAAAATATGTCTTGAACACTCGCATGACGTTAGAACAGTCAGTTTTGTTTATAGTCCAGGACATGAAGGTTTTCTGCTCAGATTTAGTTGAATATTAATATATTTCCTCGAAAATGTGTATGTATACTGGGAATAGCTCAAAGATCAAAATCTACCCTATGCTGATTTGGGCTTTTACTCGGGGGGGGGGTTACCACCCCACCTTGGGAGTGGGAATTTTTACGTTTAAAATGACCACGGAAATCAATATAAAAATGAATTTAAAGTAAAAAATGTTCTTTAAATTTTTTTCAAAAAGTCAATTTTTGTAGCTATTGACGATTTTAAATTTTCATTAAAAAAACACATACTTCGCAGCTTTTTTTTAACATAACTCCAAAAGTGAACATTTTATCCAAAAAATTCAAATAAAAACAAAGCTCCTTAAATAAACAAGTAATTTTTTTTTTATTATTATTACTGTAAACTCAATACTAACTGATATGGCTTTCACATTAGCACTGAGGTAAGTTATAACAAAAATAAAATCGGTTTAATTTTTGTTGTGATGGAAATAATTACAAAAATAACCCTGTCATAACAACCCCATGAAGTAAATGTACAATTTACTTAAGTTTGTATCAACAATAAATTCCAGCAATTTAATCGTATTATACTGCTTAGTTTTTTTTTTTTTTTTTTTTTTTTTTTTTTTTTTTTTTTTTTTTTTTTTTTTGGAGAAAATCTAGTTTAAAGTGAAAAGAGGATTTTCATTCGTACCTATAGCAATTTTATTTTCCTTAAAATAATTCAAAAACTGTTATGTAAAAACTGCTAGTATACTAAATATTGCTGTTTTTACTGAATATTTTTATATTAGTTTTATTTGTAGAGACTGGAAATTGAATGAGAATTGTGTATCATAATGCTTTTATTCTTTCAATTTTTATGGATCAAAAGTTAGAGTAACAAATTTAATACATTGTAGTAGATTATTAAAATTAAGTCTACTTTACAATGATATTCAATTATTCAAAGAAATTGTTTTTATTTTCAATTTAGTTGAATAGGGATAGTTTTAGGGTTGAAAAATTACTAAAAATCACAAATAATGTTGTAGAAAATTTACCCATATTAACTCAACGTAATTGTATCTGATTTGATTTTATAATATGCAATACTCTGAATTTTCACAATAAGGGGTTGTTGTCACCCCTAACAAATGATAAGCAACTATCGGCAAAGGGTGTATTTCAAAGTAGATGATCAATGATCAATGCATCTTCATAAAATGTTGCAATGGGTGACTTTTTGAGGTTGGAAAGTAGCATTCAATATTTCTTTACGCTTTGAAAAAATATCAAAATGAATGACATTGTATTGAAATATAAAATAATTGAAGATGTAAGTTAATATTATTTTTTCAATGTAGTCATAATATTTAAGGAGTGGTTTATGTTGAGACAGTATGTCAAATTATCAATAATTTTACAGAATATCGAACAACCTTTATCCAACTCATTTGAACTTGATATTGTATACTCTTTATTTGTAGTTTTTGAGTTTTGACAATAAAGAGTAGTTTTCACCCCTGAAAAATAATAAGCACATATTGGTATAGGATAAATTTTGTAGTGGAGGGTAAATTGAGCTCAATTCCAAAGTTTCATGCAAATCTATGCATATTCACAGATTTCAGAGGTTTCATACCACTTTTAAATCCTGGACCATTAGTAGAAATATAAAATACTGCATGGGCTACAATGGTATAGCGAGCACTGCAAGGTTAAACTCAGAGGAATTAAACAAAAACTATATATTTAATTCCTCTGAGCAATAACTTGTAGCACAAATCTGATCTTTTAAAATATTAATCTCAAAATAAGAAAGCCTAAAGTTCCTGTTAATGCTGTACACTTTGTTGTCAATAAAGTAATTTTACATTTAATTTAATTTCATTGATATATTTTGATAATAATATGCCGTAGCTACATATAACAAGATTTGGGAGGTTTTTGTTGAATTTGTTTATTAAACTGGTGGAGTCAGTAGAGGACTATAGATTGAAAAATATCATCAATCAATCAAAATGTATCAATCAAAGGTTGTCAATCAATCAAAATGTAGGAGCATTATTTATCAATATCACATGATTACAGTGAATGAAAGGTGTCTAATATTAAACACAATCTCACAGATATACTTTCATATGTTGTAGTTAATGAATTTACTACCCATACACTTACAGTGGTGATGACCCATCTACCCACTCATACACGTACAGTGGTGATGACCCACCCACCCGCAAACACATACACGTACAGTGGTGATGACCCACAATTATGAGGTTAAGTGTAAGGGAGGACCTAATGGAGGACCTAACCTAACTTTGCCTCACAAAATAAAACGTTTTTCATTTCATTTCATTTTTCATTTCATTTCATTTTCACCCACTCATACACTTACAGTGGTGATAACCCATCCACCCACCCATACACGTACAGTGGTGATGACCCACCCACACACGTACAGTAGTGATGATATCACCACACCATACAGTTTAATTAGTGTGTGGAGCCCCAGCTGAAAAAGTAAACGTAATGTCATTGGCTGGAAGAGAACAAGCAATGTCAAACTGTAAAAGTCTCCTGACTTGAGACTCAGCAGAGTATTGTCTCCACCTTGAAGTGTGCAAGTCTTCGTAGAACCCTGGTCTTGTTGAGAACAAGGTGAAGTTCTTAAATACCACTTGAAAATGAAGAAAATTTAATCAGATGGAAAGTAAAAAAATATATTTGCACATCATCCCAAACTGTAAAGCAATGGAGTCCATGAAGAGAGATTTCTGTAGCACTATATGGTTATATATGTGTTACGGGATGAATGATGCGGCCCGTAGGACCAAAAATGTAGAGGGTTTGAGAGGACCAAAAATGTTCAAAGAGTGAGTGCGAGTAGAGAATGTTAATAAGCACGGAGGACCACTGCTCTTCCGGAGCAGACGGGAGAATCAACTAGAGAACATTAAATAATGAATTAGAGATAATTAACTCACCACAGAGCTTGGCTGAACACTTATCCAACAGGAGTAGTTGGAGACACTTGTGGTAGTCCAGTCCACCTTCCTTGATCACAGTCCTAGAGCACTGAAGAGTAGTCGCGGAAGTACGAACGCTTCGAAAGTCCAGTAGACCGATCACGTACCGCACAAACGAAGTTCTTGAAGGTCTGAATGAGTAGCACAAGTTAGAGGAAAGTAACAAAGTTAGAGGGAGTTAGAATTTAAAGCACACAAACTACTTGGTGAGTTGGGGAAAGAGACCACGCGAGAGAGGCGTTTTCACCTCGAGAGTTTCTTGCGTTCTAATGGGTGAGAGAGAGACCACGCGCAAGAGGTGCGTGCACGTCGAGAGTGCTGTGCTGTCTACTGCGATCTGGAGTGAAACCGACGCCTCGCAACGCATCAGGCGAGTGTAATTCTAGACCACCAATAAGAGTTCGAGTTTTGAGGTGGCGTGATGGTTATTCTGAGGGCAGATAACCCTCTCTCTCTCTTGGTTTCGGTGAGAATGTGAAATACCAAACTTCAATTCTTATAACTATAGAATATATGAAATATGTACACTTATCTTATTACCTAACAATATGATCATAAGCATCCTGGTTTATATCCCAGTGCTCTCGTGCCAACCACATCATAAGAAGATAGGAATACATGATAAGCTAACAAAATATTATGTAAATGTTGTTCTTTGACTCATTACATCTCATTAACAAGTGCAGTTTTAAGGGTTATTAATTTTTAGTATACACATATATTTAATAAGGAAAGGACAGTTCACCTAACTCATCTGAAATGTGATGTGTGACCCCACTGTCTAATCACAACTGCACTTATTTCTCTAATCATCAATGAGATAAAATAGACTCACAGAAACAACAGGAGAACAAATAAGGAACATTCTTGAGGCAATTAATGTTCTGACCAGAAGGTGAGATCAGACCAAGTAAATAAAAAACTTGCTGTTGGTATCCAAAAGTCTATTATAAACTTTTATTATGTACAGTACAATTTATTAAACTGTTATGAAATAAATAGGCTTTTTTTGTAAGTAAGAAATGTTGAGGATATATGTTGCCAGGCTGTCCAATATCTACTAACATATAATAAATTGATGTAGGTACTTGATTGAATAAATCTAAACAAAACAGTGTGTACTCACCATGTAAAAAATATTTAGATAAGCTTGTTGAGGAAATGTTGTCAGAGCAGTGATACCAATACTCAGCGAGTCTTGACTAGAAGTCCTGCATTAGTTACCTTAGCATATACATTGTGAAATAGGGCCCACAACTAGCAGAAGTTGGCTTTATTTATGACAAAAACTATACACATTTAAATATTTGCTTTGTTTAGTTTATTACTGTTTTTTTGTAAAATAATTTTAAAATATTTAGAATTCATAAAGGGCTTTTCATAATACTACCCATTTTTAAGTTGGTATTAGATGTTAACAAATATATTATTTTGAGAAAGAGTTGCAGTTAAATAAACTATATAAAGGGTCTAGTCCTCTTTAACGGAAGAACTGTGCCCTTTCTTTACACCAGCAGTCTAACAACAACTTCTTTCTAAAAAAAATAACAGGTATATTTCATTTAGTGAATGACTCGACTTAACATGAGCACGCTTAGTGGTATTTGAGCGTAGCTCTGACACATGGTGTTGCCAATAGTACTGCGTGTGACATATGACAGACAACTTGTTGATATAGAATTCTGCTTGAAGAGTTATTTATCATTGGTGAGGGAAGGGGTTGGTACGTGAAGCATGCAAGGGTTTCCCTTAGTATATAAATAATGTGATGAGAACAATCTTTAAACAATAGGAAACAATAATGTAAATTCCACGATCATAATATTTTAACTCACACTCTAAATCACAATATCAATCAAGTAGGTTATAAAACCAGGAGCCGTTATTGACGGAATTGTGGGTGGGCCACCAGGAGTCGTTATTGATGGGAGGTTGGGTGGGGAGAGCTGCAAGTATTTGCTTGTAGTTTTAACCCTTAGCACGCGGCAAACGAATATATACCCAGCCTCTACTTTGCCTCAAACGTGGTAAACGAAGATATCCAAAATGAAATATTTCTGTCGATAGTATAAATAATAGTTCCCAAAACTTCCGATAGAGTGCAGCATCATCATCTTAGACATGTCTTTGGCCAACTACCTCAGCCTATAAAAAACATAAATTGTCAATGAATGAAAAGGGGCAGAGCAGCCAATTAGAGCGTGCATGGGCACGGCTCCGTCTCCTGCCTTTGCACACAAGTAAAACGAAAATATCCTCCTTCTGTCGCTCCACCCAAGCACATTGTTTTCAATACCTATCGTTCTTTTTCTCTATTTTCTAATTTTCAATTAATTTGTTGTAGTTATTATTATATCATAAATGAAAGATACTGTTAAAAGTTTCAACTAAAATGTTGAAAATTTTTTATATATACGTACTTGTTATTATAGTTGAACATCAACAATAAAATAACATTCAAAGTTATAATTGTTATTTTAAATATAAATTTATATATTTTTTATGGACCTTTACGTTTTTAAAACTTTAAAAAAACTAACTTCACATTTCATTAAAATTATTTTTTTTTACATAAATGCATATTACTTTTAAATATGGTAAAATAATTTCTGCGTGCGAAGGGTTAATCCCTTTTAAAAAAATTCTCATAAAAGTATTTTCCAAACCTTAACACCAGTACATTTTTCTTTCTGGCAATAAAAAATTATGGAAAATAAAATGTTTAGGTACTTATAACCTTTAAAACAATGTTAAATTTTTTTTATTTTAAATGTTTCTACTTATAAGTGGGTTCCTGAAAGGTAGCCACAAATTTAAATAAAAATTTCTGTGAGTGGGATAAGTTGTCAATATGTTTGTCAAAGGCTGCTCAAAATAGATTTTCTGGCCACTTGCTCCTAATAATTAATTATTTTTTCAGTGAAGAAGCTTTTCTACATTAACATAAATACTTCCAAATATCATCTATTTTACGAGAAAGGCTGATGTTTCTGACATAAACAATTATCGGTCATTTCAGTTCTTAGCAAATTTCTAAAAATGTTATATATTAATTAATTAAATTAGTAAATGATTTTGAAAACGACATTGCACATCAAAAACTATGGTTTTATATAAAATTTAATACTCAAACAATTCCTATTGATTTTGTGAATGAGATCAGATGTTCTGGCCAAACCACAAGCTGCAGTCTGTGAGTGGGATAAGTTGTCAATATGTTTGTCAAAGGCTGCTCAAAATAGATTTTCTGGCCACTTGCTCCTAATAATTAATTATTTTTTCAGTGAAGAATAAATAATAAGAAGAATAAATCATTCCAAAGCGTTTGATTGTGTTGACCATTCAACATTAATAATAAAGTAAAGTGATTTTGGAATAGATGGACCCACAAAATATTGTAACCCTTTTCCCATAACTAACAGAAAACAAAGAACTTTCATACTGTACTTTATATTATATACACTGTTATAATAAATAAAACTTTCTTATGGCTTTTAGTGGGGAGAGATTCACACTTAAGACAATGTTCCCTCGCCTGCTTAGACGAGGCCATTTTTGTTTTGTTTTGTAGGCTCGTTGGACCACTGGCTTAACGTGACTTCCAAACCACAGGAGTAGAATCTGTTAATGGTCACACTGGGAATCGAACCTGGACCAGCGGCATGGCAAGCCACCGCCTGTCATCTGTTGTCAAACATGTCTGTACACGCCACGAGGAGGCATCCTCAGTGATCATAGACAATACCAAGGGATGACACCAGTGCTAAGCTTAACAAGTATAATAAGAATAAATATATTATTTTCTAATTAATAATTACAAAACTAAAATACATTTGCATCATTTTGAAAATGAATGGCCACTTTATTTGGAATATGGCCATTTATATAAAGAAATGATAAAAAATTATTAAAAAACATAGATATTGAAGTCTAGCATTAGCAGAAAACTTAAGAAGACACATCATACCCTGTGTTATATATATAATAAGTATATACAGCTTATTAGCTAGTAAGCTGTTTACCCGTGCCTTGCTATGGGATTAAGATACAAACAGTAATGTTTTAGTTTATTTATGGTAGCTTCTCAGCCAACCCCATCACTACCTGCGCTCGTAAGGGAAGTTTACGCCTTTAGCCCCTTAGTGCAACTCGGCCTGCGGTCTCGTCAAGTAACTGTACAGCCCCATTTGAGGATCTTGGCATGCGGCCTTGCCAGGACATATGGTCTGTATCACAAGGAATTTTGGTTTTTGGGGAAGTGAAGCCCATAAACATAGTTTTTTCTAAAATCTGATGGTATATTAGGAATCGAGTGAAAAGTACATTTAACCTGACACCCCTCTTGGGTGTGTTTCAAAAGTTTTCAATTAATTACTTTTTAACAATTGATGATAAATAAATAAATAAATTAACTCTGTAAGAATAATATTGAGTTTAAAGGCCAGTGGGATGGAGCCCTAGAGTCGGATGTGAATAAAATCACTCCAAAAACCTTCCCGGGAGTGAACTCTACAACTTTTAACCCATACGATGAACGGGATCATAATATAAATAATATTGACATAACTGTATTGCATTCAGGGAAAAATTAACATACTGTATGAAATGTTGATAAATATCTTAATATAAAACGAATTTGTAAACCAACATTTCATCCAGCATATTAGTTTTTGACTGAATTCAAAAGTCTATTTCAGTAACCACTTTATCACAGAGAAATAAAATACAGCAAATGTTTATATTAACAAATACAAATAAGTTGCAGAAACATTTACATCCCATACTTAACATTTTTCTTTCATTGGTTTGTTAGTAATCAAACCAAACTAAAACTCCTCGGTTATTTTTCCAAAATGTTTCAACTTCTTAGTGATGTTTGTCATTTTTCATTCCTGAAGAACATTCTACGAAATATTAGGAAACTTTCAAGAAAAAGATTAGGGAAATCTGTTAAGCTGTTGTCAAATCATGGAATGACAACAAATTTCAAGTACTCATTTTTATATAATAAGATAATAATTAAATGTATACTAAAAAAGTAATAGTACATAAATAACAAAAATCCTTATAAATATATAATACTAATTGGAATGGAGTATAATTACTTGCTTACCAAAAACTACTTTAACTATATACGTATAAAAAAATAAGTATACATTCTATTATTTAATTTAAATACAATCTTATGTCAGATGATAATTCATTGAATATATTGACAATGTTATTTACAATATTTACCAAATCACTATAAGACATTATTAAACAATTCACGAGCCTGAGAAGATAAAAGCCAAACAGAAGTGTTTTTACAAACTTTGTTTATGATATTAGCACTATACTTAAGTGACAGAAATTGATATCTTTACTTTTGGTAGACAGTTTTGTCGATTGGTATTAAAGCGAGTATGATAGTACAAATCAGTTGCCAAGTTTCCACACCTAATAAAAAATAACCTAAGAACTCAAAAAATTAAAAGATGTTGAATTGATAATATTTTTATTTGTAGACATAGAGGAAAAGAACTCTGATGATTTATCTTCTTTAATATTATACATAACAAATCATTATGTGTTATTCTGAGCTTTTCTAATAAAAAATTACAAGTACCTCCCTAACGAGCTGTACCATACTGCACTTGAGAGTTAATCGGGGCAAAATGTTAAATATTTCATTAGTGATGTACTGTAAAAATTTTGTAAGTAATAACATTTTCTAATTGATAACCCAACATTTTATGTAAATTGATGGTGTGTTGTTGAAAGGTAGTGTTTGTTTACTTGTTGTACAGCCTAACAATTACAAAAGTCTATCAATTTTAAAGGCTGTTTTGGACACTTGACAGTTCAACTGGTCGGTATCATGGCCTGTGGGTGAAAAAATATAAATACAGATTACATTTTCTAGAACTTTTTTTAAAGGAGAGGTATGTCAAAATCCAAAGAAATTGAAATGTTTATATTTTGTTTTATTTGAATTAATTTGCATTCTATTACAAAGTCATCATTTTCTTAGCATGGGATAGTCTCTGTTGAATAGTTGACCAATAATACGCTGATCTTTGAAACTGATCCCTGAGGAATAAATCCCTCTACAAAAATTATAGAACTATAAGTGTTTCCAATATACTTCTCTTCTTCCCATAAGAAAGTACCCAAACCAACTTATTGCAGTGCCTCTTATGTATCCTCTATAGCTTCCAGTTTTTGTAACATAACACCAAACTAATCGAAAACCTCTCTAAAATCAATTAAACGTGTTACTTCGAGCTTATCATTTAACCTGTTATAAATTATGTCTGATGCTTCCAACAGTGCATCCTCAGTTGATTTTCATTAGATAAAACCAAATTGACATGGACTAAAAATATTTAACTTCTATAAATAATTATGGAGCTTTTTAACCATTTTTTTTATACTTTATAGAATACTGATATCAAGTTGATTGGTCTTATGTTGTCTAGTTTAATAGATTTGCTATCTTTTAATCTATCTACCACTGAAATTAACTTTAGGCTTTCAAGATATATTCCTTTGCTAAGACTACTGTATATTATGAACACAAAAATGGTGGTATCTCATCAATTACATATTTCAATAAATGTATTAACATAAAAAAGTCAGTTGGTTACTTTTTTCTTTTTTTTTTTTATAGATTAAAAGTGTAAAATATACCTGGCTGTAAATACACCTCTATGGAAGTACTCCGAGGGTCAATTTTAAGCCCGGCCTTCTTTTTTGATACACTATTCATAAATGATCATCCTAAATCTATAAATAAAGAAATTATGTTATTCCCCAACAGCTATGGTTAAAAGCATCTTGCTAAGATATTAAGACTTGGTTTAATTTGAATGATCTGTGGTTAAATATTGAAAAAAACCCAGATGATTACCATTTTTACTAGAAATAGTCAATGAACTAAACATACTTAATATATTGCAGTCATATTATAATTAGTAGGTATTGAGTTTGGTAAAGAGATAAATTTTAACACATCGCTAGTAAAAAAAGACTAAATATGAGTAAAAATTTTGAAATACCCAACAACAGCTAATCATAAAAATAGAGCTAAGAACAAAACCAATCCAGATTGGCAGATTATAAAGAGAGAAAGAAAGATCAGAAAAAGAAATTGAGCAGCGGAAACTGAAAATAAACGAGGAGAAAATGTCTAATGTACATAAACTTTTTGGAAAGCTTAATGAATTCTTCACCAAAGCTGCACAACAAACAGTAGCTATCAACAATCAACACAAGCATGGTAGACCAACTATATCCCATAAGGCAGAGTGCAGACTCATGCAGTGTTTTATCACCAAGAAAGAAGTGCAAGAAGTAATACAGAATTAAATTTAAAATCTCAGCAGGATTTGATAACATATCATCAAAGCTATTCAAGCAATGCAGTGATGCTCTTACGCATCCCCTCGTTAACCTCATAAATTAAGTCACTATCATCAGGACTTTTCCCATCGACCCTAAAAATGTTAAATTTATATCCCAAATACAAAAGTAGCTACCACATGACACCTAGCAACTGTAGATCACAGAGTTATTCAGAAGGGAACACCTGTATGACCTTACAAATATATTAAGAACTGCTACTTTAGTCATAGAATTAATCAGAAGTAAACAACTGTATGATCTTGAGAATATACTCAGAACTGACACTTGCGTCATAGAATTAATCAGAAGGGAACACCTGTATGACTTTGTGCATATATTAAGAGCTCATACTTTTGTCATAGAATTAATCAGAAGGAAATACATGTATGACTGAGAGAATATATTCAGAAATGATACTTCAGCTATAGAATTAATCAGAAGGGAACAACTGTATGACCTTGTTAATATATTAAGAGTTGATACTTTTGTCATAGAATTAATCAGAAGGGAACACGTTTATGACTTTTTGAGTCTGCCCAGAACTGTTACTTCAGTCATAGAGTTAATCATTTGTGCAAGAGATACATGCGTAATGACAACAATGTGCTTTGATGTATTGTTGCCAGGAACACATTCTCTGGCAGCATGGTGACCTGGATAGTTGATAGGGACAAACCGGAGCAGCGACGACCCAAACACGTTGTAGGATTTGCCAAGGAACATAATAGTCTAAGCAATGTAACATTTACTTGTTGTTTAACAGACTATTCTCTCTCTCTGAATCAAATAAAATGAATATTAGATTTAATATAAACTTTTTCTCAAAGTCTGCTAATAGCAATAAAATGTTTTAATAATGAACTTACGATTATTTTCTTTGTAACTTGACTGATAATGGTTGCCTAAAATAAATATTAATTTTTGAAATATGGCATTGACCAATCTTTTAATTACATTTTTCATGCAGTCTCAAGAATGTTACAAAATTAGTGTCACACTTTTTAATCTCACTACTTCAACAGATTAATTTATAAAATTTATTATTTAATAATATGTCTGTTATGGATAAGACAATGGATTTATGCAAAGTAAGTTGTAGGTAACTACAAAAGTATACATAATTACTTGAGTTAGTGAAGACAGTTTACCACATCGAATTGTAATATTAAACTGTATAAATTTGAACTTTAAATTCAAACATATAGTGAAAAATCCATTAAAACAAATCTGTTTGACTTAATACAAGAATACATGTTCTGAAGTAAATAAAGAGCCTGCTTTACAACAACTTAATCAGCAGTAATAGTGAATATAGTTTTACAAGCAAACAGAAACTGGAAAATATAAAATCTTGTTTAGAGATTGAAGAATGATCATATAAAATATAATTTTACCATACTACTCAGGTGGAAGGAAGGAATGTCATATTAAATCTATTTTTGTGTTTGAGATATTCTAGTCAGTGTTTGGAGACTGAATAACAGTCTCCTGTTATTCAGTCTCCAGGGAGACTGAAAACAGAACCCTAATAATATGCAATTATTATATAATATCTATTAAAATGTAATATAATTAATCACAAAAGGATTTATATTCATTAAAATTAGTTTGGAAACTTTACATTACTTTAAGAAAAAAATGAAAATTGTTTTTGTAGTTAATGGACCAAGTCGACGAGTTCTGCATGACTTGGCGGGGCCACACTATTGTTCATTTTTGTATTCTTAAAATAAATATTATTACTTTACATATATGTATCTCATGTAATAAAAATATTTGTGCCAGTAATTTGGTTAGTTGGTGAGGTTCTGATACTTCAGATAGTTTAAACTCCATTACATTTACATGCTAAACTAACACTCCACTACTGGGCTCCTAAATGGAAAAACACAGTTTACCATTGTCATATTGTTGTCAGTTATTCGTGGTGTAGATGGACCTCAACAGAGCGCCAGCGCTCTCAACACCAAACCCAACAAGTGATGCAGTCAACATACACTTGTAGGCCCCAACTGGAACACACACATTTCTTATCTCTAATGGAATGTTGCAGTACAGTATGTTGGATAAAAGATTTAATTTTTTTAAGTTTACTCATTTTATTACAAGAGGTATCTGAATTCCAATGTTGTGTAAAAGGTTGGAATAGTTAGTTATGGATTATTGGTTTGATCATTTGAACTTTATTACAGAAAATATATAGTGAAAGAGTTGTTATACATAACTGTCTAATTGAAAGAACAAATACTTCTTGGTATAAAAAAGCAGAGTTAATTATAAATTGCAGTTGATAAGAGGCAAAGATGAATCTCCTAAGTTTAGCTTTAAAATACACAACCTATGTAGATTGATTCAAAATGTTGTCTACTTACTTGAGAAGAAATATGTTTAGATAATATTTGATATAAGAAAATAAACTTTAAAACTGAAACAACCCACTAAAAAATAAGTGAAACCATTTTAATTTAAAATTCTTGTATCATTCAACATTTAATTTATTTACAAAATAATACTCATTCTTCACCGAAAGTATGGATATATGTTTTTTTTTTTTATGGATGTGTGATCCATCCATCATGTTTGAATAGTGATAGCATATAAAATCTTTTGTATTGTATAAAGGAGTTCTCTGAAATAATTGTCGTGTATTTGTTAAATATTGTATATTGTATCTCTTTACCAGGATTACTACAAAATGGGCTAAATCTATAATGTTTGTTCAACGAGAGCCTTGTGCTGACGATTCAATGGGAATGGGACGGTGGATAGCCAAATAATACTCATAATATTGATCAAAGTTACACCAAAATAATCTAAAAAATCAAATTTTCTTCTAAACTATGCCAGTATGAAATTCTAAAGTCTAAAATCTGTTTAGTAAGAACATACAAAAATCTATGATTGACTTTTTTTAGGGAAAACCTTAAGGATTTTGTAGATATTGTTTCGTTGCTAAGGAATATGTTACATGATATCTGATCAATTTTAAATTACGTTTTAGGATGCACATTTATAAATAGATTTATAAAGTTACTGTAATTACTTATGCTAAATGTATTAGCATGAAGATTAAGAAATCAATTAAAATGATGTTTTTTTTGTTTCTTTTTATTTGTTTGTTCTTTTTTTGGAATTATATACGGGGTAGCTGGTCTTTACCCCGTAACTTGCTAATTACTTAAACTAATTTCTTGTTTACTTTAACAACAACTAACTTGAACTATGTTATTGAAATATGTTTAATTCATTTTTGTTTTTCTACAAAAATACCTTTTTTTACTAAATGTTATCCGAATTTAGTTTATTATGGAACTTGAGGCTAATATACTGTGATATACTACATTCATTTATTATGGAACTTGAGGCTAATATACTGTGATATACTACATTCATTTATTATGGAACTTGAGGCTAATATACTGTGATATACTACATTCATTGATTATGGAACTTGAGGCTAATATACTGTGAAATACTACATTCATTTACTATCTACTATTATGGAACTTGAGGCTAATATACTGTGATATACTACATTCATTTACTATCTACTATTATGGAACTTGAGGCTAATATACTGTGATATACTACATTCATTTACTATGAAAATGAAAATAATGATTTATTCCACATCTAAAAACAGATTACAAACTAAAATTACAAAACAGCTCGGAATTTACTCTGCCACTTTTTCCAGTAGTGTGGCAGAGCAACTGAAATAAAGATTAAAGTTTAAACAAGAGTCCAGTCCAATCACTGTAAATGCTTCCTCCTCTGTGTCGTCTGCTTAATACTATTAGTTATTTACACAAAACTATATACAAATAAATAAAACAAATTTAAACAAGACAAAAAAGAAAGATTTACTCTCTTTGAGAGACCTCATTTTAATAATTTTAACAAGAAATGTTAGCGTTAATAAATGAAAATATATATATATATATATATTTATAAACAGACAATTATAGTAGTAAAGAATATTTTAGATTAAAACATTATTCAGAAATTGTAAACTTTCATTGGAATGTAACCAGTTCTTTAACAAAAAACTAAAATGTTTAAAAGATGTGCACAATTTGATTTCAAAGGTAACTGGTAACTGGTAAAAGGTAACTGGTTAAAATACTTAGGGCCCAGATACATGAAGGAGTGTCTAAAAGATGACCTATTGACTTTGGGTGTTTGAAAGATTTTTTGGACGTTACCTCTAGTACTATAAACTAATTTAAAAACTCCTTGGTTTTCACTTCTGATGTAAAACAATCTAAGTACTTTAAACACGAAAAGGTGTTGAACTGGCAGGATTTTAAGATGGCAAAAAAGAGGAAATGAACTTTCCCTTTTAGCTTTATTTAATATGATTTTGATAAAGTGATTTTGCAAAGTACGTAATTTATCTATGTGATATTTGAACGTTCCGCCCCAGCACTGGATTGCATACTGCAGTCTAGATTGAATTAGTGCATAATATAAGGATCTCATTAATTTTTCATCACAAAAGTTTTTCAGAAAATAAAATTTCCTAATGCCTGATTTTAATTTGCCATGTAAAAAATTAATATGTTTTTCCATGAAAGCTTTTCGTCCAAATAAATACCAAGGTATTTGAAATTGTCTACTTTTTCTATACTTACGCATTTACAATTATCACCTGAACATAAAGTTTCATGGTATTTTAGAGGTTCGTTAAAGTTAAAATCGTGAAAATCAAAAATCATAAATTTTGTTTTATTTACGTTTACTATCATTTTATTTTCAAAACACCAATTTCTTAAGGTTTGTATATCCTTCACCATACAACTCCACACATTTTGATAGGAGTTCTCAGCATAGAAAAAAGCAATGTCATCAGCAAAAGCACTTGGTTGGGAAAAAAATGGTTTTTTTAGCAGATCGTTTAAGAAAATTAAGAATAGAGTTGCAGACAGGAGAGATCCCTGTGGGACTCCTGCTTTAATGATAAGAGGTGAGCTTAAGGTGTTACAGATTTTCCCCTGTTGTCTGCGATTGGTAAGGAAACTTTGAAACCAGCTTAGGGCTGTTCCTCTGACTCCAATTGAATTTAATTTATTTAAAAGTATTTCATGGTTAACTAGATCAAAAGCCTTCTTAAAATCAATAAATAAACCTGTCATCTTTTTAACATTATTAAAATTGTTATAAATTGTATTTGAAAAATTAAGCAGCGCATCTTCAGTAGATCTTCCTGCTCTAAAACCATATTGATGTTCACTAAAAAAGTTTGCCGAATTTAAGAATTTAACTAATCGTATTTTCATGATTTTTTCAAATATTTTAGAAAAAATAGCTATCTACTATTATGGAACTTGAGGCTAATATACTGTGATATACTACATTCATTTATTATGGAACTTGAGGCTAATATACTGTGATATACTACATTCATTTACTATCTACTATTATGGAACTTGAGGCTAATATACTGTGATATACTACATTCATTTACTATCTACTATTATGGAACTTGAGGCTAATATACTGTGATATACTACATTCATTTACTATCTACTATTATCTATACACACATATAAAAACACATTTTTTCTCTGCAGGTATTCATAAGGACTACTAACCAAACCTCTTATTTTTTTTCTGGCTTGATCTTTATATCATGTGAAATTAAGGGTTGTACTATAGCCTACATTACTTGTTATTGAGACTTGGCAATGCTGAGACATCAAGTATAATTTATAGGCAGGGTAGGGAGACCATGCAACTAGATGGCGCCAACCACCCTCCCTACAACTAGGATTTATAGTGATAAAAAATCAGCAACCCTTTGAATATGTGGATGGTCACAAATATTGAGGAAGACTCTTGTTAAGATGAAAAGTATGTTTTTAGCCAAACAATTAGTAAATCTAGTTGTCAATTTGATTTACTATTGATTTGTGTTGTTAATAATAATAATAAAAATAAATTTGTGTTGCCTGATGATGCCAGGAAAGGCCTTGTACACATTTTCCTCAATGACAACTTACCTCAACGTTGAATGGACACACTGAACCACATGACCAAGCTTCACAGTCTCGGACCCCTGACATAACACGATGTGATTATTTCCTGTGGGTATATGTTAAAAAACATATTTATGTTCCTCCCTTAGCTTGTGATATTGATGAACATAAAAAAAAAGAATATCAGCTGTAGTAACTTCAGTGACGCCTTACACAGAGTTTGGGACGAATTCAGCCATTGACTAGATGCCCAATATGTTTGAGTAAACCCCTTGTTTCTAATCAATATAGCTATTTAAAATTGGATTATTCTTTTTTAAATACCCTGTATATATTCCACATATAATTGAGAAAAGTACACTCAGAATCATATTTCCTTGTTCATCATCTTAAAGGAATGTAAGTAATAATATAACATGTAAACTAGGAAAACTTTAAACTTATCTTGTCGTACAAATTTACAACTATTGATGACTTACCATAATATATCATTTGTCGAAGAAAACACAAATTATAAATAAAATATACCCATTTTAGTTTTATATTAACATCATCCTAAATTTACATTAATCCATTTAACAAGTGTTAATATTGTAATAGTTTTGAAATATCAATATTTTAGAAATTATTCATATATTTCTGATTATGAAGCTACATTCAGTAGAAGCCATTCCTCTCATCTAGCTACACTGAACTGTACACTCTCCTCCTAAAGTTCCTCAAACAGGGTTACTTATTGGTAATTAAAGTGAAAAACCATTTAAGCAACTTGGCTCATATACAAACCTAGCTCAATGCCAAAACTTCAGAATTATTTGAATGTCAAACAAATAGCTTGAATTTGTCCTCTGTATTATAGTAACCTTGTAAGTGTTTCATAGTTTTAACTTCTTAAATGTTTTATATTAATCTTAAGCATATACATGTCTACTAATATAAAATGTTCATCCCTTATTATACATATCATTTGACCCCTTATCATATGACAACATAAAAATAGGGGCTAAAGAACGGAAGGCGGTCCAACCTGTCAGTCACAGAGCCAAGTTGTAATTAGCTCACAGCCTCTGCATTTCTATCAACATCATTGGAGGGGGCTGCTAACTGATAGCACCGAGGCCTTTGTTCAGTTGGTTGGGCGCTTGAGTCAGGACATAGTAACCTTGGCATATAGTGAGTTGACAGTGTCACTATAGGCATACAGTCAGTCTCTGTTTCCCGTCCAGCCCTCACACACAGGTACGCAAACATGTCTTCTTTATAATATGTAATTACTCTGTCTGAATGAGAGCCAATTTGAAAAGTTCATTTGTTGCATATTACACATAGCTACTTAATTGGCCAAACATCTGCGCTACGCTGGCATGGGCATAACGATCCTGATACATATTTTACACATGTAATATTTTAGTTAATTCTCAATTCAAGTCTAAATAAAATGAAATAAACTTTATACAATAAAATACTAATATAACTACATAAATATTTAATTTATATTACAAAATAAAAAACTAGATATATCTAGTTAAATTAGTACAATTTTATATCTCAACATTTCATTCAACAAATATTTGTTGAATAAAATGTTGAGATGTGACTAATACTATTCCAGTTGCTTGTATTAGAGTGAACACTATTTTTGGTCAGATTTTTTAAATTTATTTGCAGATTTATTGTAATGTATTCGTTATTGTTGGTTTACCTAATTATTTTAAAATAAAGGTTAAAAAATGTTTATATTGGTTTATGGTTTGCTTCATGTTTGGTATATTGTTTATTGGTATCGAAAATGGTTTAAGAAATGTGCCTGCAACATTGAATGGTTAAATTACTGAGAATTTAGTTAAATAAAACAAATCTTTACTGTATAGTTGTTTTTGCAGTGAATGATTGATTACTTGTTCGATTATCTGTTACCTCCTCAGTTGTCCTATTTATTTACTCCGGCAGTAACACCCATGGACCAGTGACAGCATTAGACCTGTCTTCTTATTCTACTTAAACACTGCAGCCATTTTCAAGTTGGTCAATCAGTTATGAAAAAGAATAATTTAAAAATCTTGCTGGATCTCATTGCACAGAAAAGAATCACTTTTGAAAATACCAATTAGGTAACCTCAAAGTCGGTAATAATTGCACTCATCCAATAAAAATAGTTTCAGTATTTTCTTAAACCTATGTATACCAAGTCTTCATTTTTTATTTTTGTATGTGAGAAATATCTGAGAGGTGCACTTATATTATGTGCTTAGTTATTTCAGAAACCAGTGAAGTGCCAAATGTTTACTTTTGAGAAAACTAAAAGAAAAGTTTATTATCAGATAATTTTTTTTAATTGGAAAACTTGTACACTTTTTAATTTGAAAGTGTTTATAGTATTAAGTGTTACAATGTAGGAAGCAGTTTTATTATGCACAATATATTTTGCATTAATTACAAAAAATCTTCAGTAAAAAATGTATGTACCAGCCATTTTTAAAGATTATTAATAAAAAAGATTGTCTTTTATGTAATCAGTATTTTATTTATTTTAAGGATCAATGATTTTTTTTGTTAAGTTTTATAAATACAGGAGTTTTATTGAATAGATAAATTTAATTATTTTTTCAACTTGGACCTCTTTAACAAGCGCATCACTATATGTCATAGGTAGCCTGTGAGTGTGTGAGTGTGTGTGTGTGTGTGTGTGTGTGTGTGTGTGTGTGTGTGTGTGTGTGTGTGTGTGTGTGTGTGTGTGTGTGTGTGTGTGTGTGTGTGTGTGTGTGTGTGTGTGTGTGTGTGTCCAGCAAGTAAGATACTCATTGGTATGGTTTTAGAAAACACTTGAAGCAAGCAAATAATGTAGCCAAAGGACAGACGGAGTAGCCAAGTTTTTCACCCTGACATTCCCAATAATTTAGTACAGAAACAGACAATTGACTTTCTCATGATTGGATTTTAGAGTAAATGCAATATTTTCGTAATGCGCGAAAAGCAATAGCATAAATTGTTTTTTTGGGAAGAAGTAATTCGTATATGACTTTACAGCTTTTACAATATACAAATATTCTGTAATAAGAAATAGTGTGAAAATATGCAGTTTTCATGAATTTTAGGAAGTTAAAACATGAATTAACATTGCTTAAAATTATTTTAAATAAACATGAATTTATTAAATTAAAATTTAGTACTTCATTCAAATATGTCATAAACTGCAGTTTTAGCCTTAGATAATATATAACAACCAATTCTTAAAAACTTCCTAATTTACTATTGATTTCAAAACTATTAATTCAAGGCAAATACAGGTTTGTTGTCCCATTTTGAATACTGGCACATTTTTAGAAATTTGTAAACATTGCACTCTTAAATTAACCATTTATTTTAAAAGGTCAAACTCAAAACCAAATAATTCCATTTTTAACAGTAAAAAAAAAAAAAAAACAAATTCATTAAATAAATAATTTGATTTATTCAACTTTAACAGATTTTTCTTTTAAAATACTGCATTATTACACCAACAGAAACATATCTCACTGTTAAAACAGATGTTTCATTCTTATTATTAACCAGATGATAATTAAATACATATTATATTGTATGACTTTCAAAGCCAGCCACCAAACTAAATGAAGGAGGAATTAAAAATTGTTAAATTAGACAAAAAATAGCATATAAATAAAATCCAAAGTACAAAAGTACTTTTGTGTCATAGTGTTTAAATATGAATCTCTCGTCACAGAGCTAAATCCAGGTTTCTAACCATTCAGCACCTGCTCCTCAAATTGAATGAAAACCAGCTAATCCCTCCTGAGAAGAACGCAATGGGCAATCATTAATTATGTGAGTCATAGTTTTAATTTTGACTTCACAATAACATGACTGATAATTTACCAGCAGTTAATTCTTCAGTCCTCTTATATTTCCAGCAGTTGCTTCTTCCCACACCTAATCAGGAAGGTTCATTCCACCAATAACTGTCATACAGTCCAATGCCAAAAACTTGTTATGACCATCAAACCTATCCCAAGTTGATTTTTGGTGACAATTTGTTTGAGATTAACTAACAATCTAATGAAGAGGTGTATCCTAGATTTGATGCCCTACACGTTGTGGGATATCTTGCAAAATAGGGAGATTCGGACTAGATGACTAGACTAGTCACTGCCCATGATTGCAACGGTTGAATAAGTGGTGCAGTATCATGATTCAACTGTCCATTATCCCTCTTCATGGTCCACTGTAGTCAAGAGAAGACTTCACAATCAACAACCAAAAGATCAGTTTGATGAAGAACAACCGAACAGGTATAGGACCTCTAAGATGGTTATGAGTTACTAGGAAAGACTCCTTTGCTTATTAAAGAGGACTTCCTAAAAAAGTATTTCCTTTCCTTATCAGTAAAGAAAATCATTTGTTTATTACAAGGTTTACACCTACTATTACCAAAAATTAGATTTCTAGCATAGTTAAAAACTTCTTTTGCTATGACTAGACTAAAAACCTGGACTAATAGCTACAATTATTTCAATGACTCAGTAGCAGAATGCGATTTTGCAAAAACTCTGCAATCCTGTGGTTTGCCTTTGTGGTCTTTTACTATGCCCATTTTGGGGTGTGCTTAAAAAACCCACATATTTGAGTCCATTGAGTAATTGGGAGAAGCTTCAAACACAGACGCATTTTTGACAGACGTTAGTCCATAGACTCCAAACTAAGTCCAATGAGTTTTTTTTCATTCTTGACTGGTACCACATCCAGCATTGTGTGAGGCTCTTACAGAAACTTGGCTTTCATCCGATCATGTTTCAGCCTCTTTTGTTCCAGACAGTTTTATTGTTTAAAGAGCTGATAGGAATTAAGATATCAACTGCACCTGCAGGGGCTTGTGTTATGCTTACTGTCAGCAGAGACTTGGTCTCATTTAGGAGACCTGATCTGAAACGTTTTCTAGTGTTTGGGTTGAGGTATGTGTACCTAGTGGTAAGAACCTGTTGTTTTCTTGTAATTATTTTGCCCCCTCAGTTCATCTTGGCTCTTATCTTGAAGTTCTGTTCGGAAATCTTGGTTTCATAAGGCATTACATTGGTTAGGAGATTTTGATGCTCCCTGCTATATCTGAGGGGAATGCTCCTTTTAAACTGGGTGCAGCTCTTATTCCAGAACTAGGATAAATTCTCTGATAAAGTTTATTGATTATCTGAACCTTTCACAACTCCATTTAGGTACAAACTTCTTGGACTTTATCCTCACAAATTACCAGGAAATAGTTTTGTCGTGGTAGTGTTGCATTTGTCAAAGAAGATAAGGGCAATCCCCCTCTTGAAATCTCATTCAAGGGGTGATTTGATTAAAAGATTCTTCCTGTAGAGAATTTTTTCATTTTCCTTTTGAGAATTATTTGGATTGTGACATTAGCTTTCATTGTACAACTGGATAGACGATCTTCTCAGCGCTAGTGTTAATGCAGCTGCCAAGGCTTTTAATTCAGCTATTATTCAGTCAATGAGAAATAATATACCACTGAAACAATGGAGAACTTCAAGATACCCTAAATGGTCCTCATCTGACTTAATAAGGTTACTTTGTATGATAGCTGCCATAGCTGAGAGATCACAAATTTGTGACGGTCACTTACTAGGTTTGTTGCTCATTTAGAACTACCCAGGGGATAAGGGCTTGTGGAGATAGCTTTAAAGGTTTGTTGTGAGCGCGAACAACTTCATCCCCCAAATACTAGCTGGGCCATAACGTGGAACAGTTTTGATGGATGCAATAAGTTCCTTAATTACCATCCCCTCAATACCTGTAGGTGGGATGATCCTCCTTCATAGGGGGTGGACATCGGTTCCGAACTGGAGTGGGCAGATTTAACTACTGGAAATACAAATGTGGATTGACAGTAGATCAGTCCTTTGATTGCAGAGAGTCTATCCAAACAATGGATCACATAGTTTCAGGGTGCCCCCTGCACAGTTATAGCTAGCATAAATAGAATCAGTGAGGCAGGTCTTACTTAAATGGCTTGACCGATTGGATTTAGCTCTGTGACAAGAGATCACTTTATATTTTTATTTCTATTAATATCTAGTAACTTTTGGAGTTTTTCCAAGTTAAACACAACTTTTATATCATTTTTAAATTAAAAAATAGTAGCTGACAAAAACCATACGCTATATATATAAGGTTAATGAGGAGGAAACATACTGCATGTAAAGAAATGTAAGCTTTCAGGAGGTGCAGACGAGTATAGGTTTATTGTGGCCTGAAGAGAGCTGTAAAAGTTTAATTAGATCGCTGGAGGAGGGAGCATGCTTGCAATGTTGAGAGTAGGTCGCTAATATAACAGAAGTTAAAACCCACTAACTTCTGGAAGTATATGGACTGATTTAGTGACAATCCCTTTCCATTCCAGCAGTAAGTATGATCATTTTTCTGATTTGAGATGGATCAGTTCTGAGCCCACTTTTGTTTCTCATTTATGTCAATGACATAGAGTCATCATGCACCAGGGACGCTTGGTCCAGTATGCTGATGACTCTCTCGTTTCAGCTCAAAAAATTAAGAAATGCTAGAAATACAAACTTTTGTTGAACTGAATGAGTGCATTCAAAGTTTTTATAGACTAAATCTGAAGAAAAACTCCTCGAAACCTAAATGCAATCACTTTTAGGATGAGGAGCTCTCTTTTGAATTGTAAATCCAGACTGGAAAGGATGTTAATCACACAGGCATTTTACTCGGTGGACGAGTTCCTTAATTTTCAGTGGGATTAGGAGCAGATTTCCCTAGAGGTTAAGAATGCCTTACTTGACCAATTTTTTAAAGAATGTATTTAATTGTCAGTTTTTGAAAGTGTTCTGTCTAGAGATCACATGTAACAATTATTTTATTATTTTGTACTTCCTCTTAATAATTTATAAATAAGTGATGAATGAGCTGTATGTTTGAATGTTTGTTGACCTTTGCTATGCAACTGTAAATATTGTCCTGGCAATAAAGATTATTATTATTATCAATTTGTCCTCATTTCATGCAGTTACCTGTCCTGCAGTTGAGCGCTGTCTAGATTTTCAGAAGGCATTCCTCACTATGCATTTAAAAAATGCTCCTTTCCTTTGAAGTATACCTTGACCTTATTCAGAGGATAAAATCTTATCTCTTGGATAGGACATTTAATGTGTGATTTGGTGATGGCCCGAAAAGAAATATCTTTTGAAAAATAATGCCTACTCTAATAACAAGGATACTCAGCCAAAGTGTTCAACATATTCAAATCATTTAAATATTTTTACTGATAAACCTATATCAGAACAATTGAGGTTGACATGAAGTATGTAATAAATAAGTATTGCACATATAAACATATGAACATATTGCTTTTGCATTTTGTATTTCAGCAGACTTTGGATCTGATAGACAAATGAGTGCAGGTGTGGTAGAAGCCTTTAAATATGAATTGGGAAAAATCTTCTATTTCTAATTGTGTAAATAAACACCTAGCTTACCAAAACACAAAAGATGATGCAGGTGTTTATAGTCTAATCACTAAACCATAATATTAATATTAATCGCAAATTTCTGGTTATATTGCTGCATTCAAAATGCTTGCTAAAGATTTTAAGGCAAAAGATTCCAAATATTTAATATGCTCCCCAATGGGATTTGTAAAAGATCTTACTAAAGTAGAAGATTTTATAAATAACTTTCTGAAATTCCAATAAAATACAAGAGCCAATAGTATTGTTGTTTATAATGATGCGTAAAAAGAACTCTCAGGAATGGGCTGTCATTTGATGAGTTTGTGAAGAAAATATGGAGCACCATTGTGTTAAAAAAAGTTAAAGATCGTCTTATTTACCAGGTGCAGTTAGGACCTCTCTAACACTTAACTTGGGTACCAACGGCTTAAGGGTGACTTCCTAACCACCATTAGTGACCGGGTAGGTTGGCTATATGCAAGGACGGAATCGCTCCGACGGCACCTATCCAAGGGACAGCACGCTCGATGTTGCTTGACTCCGTTATCTTGCGATAACATCGGAACCCTCAGGTCAAGACCACTGGCTAGAGACTGGAATTGTGTTAGAGAATTGAAAGATAAAATTATCAAGAGTTAACTGTGAAGCAGTGTCTTTAGAGCACCAAGCATACGAGCATATACATCCTGCCAGAGGACCAACCAATCCGAATACTGTTGATGAAGCAGTTCCCAGCAATGTGGAGGTGCCACAGCCACTAACATCTATGCAGGCACTTCCACCACTGACTACAACTCTGTACAAAATGTAAGAGGGTCCCACAGCCAGTGACTGTCTCATGGATTGGTGAAGTTTTGACAAGTCTTTGGATATTTCAACACAATCTAAAGGCGATAATTCTTTTTTATAAATTAAATTGGCGAGTCTAATAATAATTTAGCGCCAAATGTAAATTGTAGTTTAGATTCAAGCAAATCTAGTTCAATAAATTATACTGCACTTTCAAATTGAGAAAATAACTCTGTAATTTCTTACAAACCTTAAGAACAGTCTAACAACTATGATAGTAATTCACTTATTAATATGAAAAAATCTAATATTTTGAAAACCGTCTTTAAAAATATTTCATCAGAACATACAAAACTTACAGACACGTAAAGACAGGTTTTTCAGGATTTTGGACTTTGCAATCATGTCTACGGCCATTCATGCGTTTTTAAAGGGTTTCACTGGTAAGGCCAATATATTGGGCAGAACAGTGCTGGCACTGGAGTTGATAAATTAGATTGGTGGAATCACAGGAGTGGTTTCCAGGTATCTTGTAGGTTAAGGAGGTAGTGGAGCTGGTAAAAGATGTGGCTGGGAGATGAATAGGGCAGGTTTTGCAAGATTTCTTGTTACAAGGATTGGAACCGGGTGGTTGCTGGTCTTTAGGACAGGTCAGGATGTTGGGATCAGGTAACTTAGGATTTGGCGGAGGTTTTTGTTTTGTCTGAAAGTTACAGTAGGAGGGTTTTCAAGGAGATCTTTGGTGTGGGGGGAAGCTTTTAAGATGTTGAAGCCATCTTTCAGGATTTGGTTGAGTTTTTGTAGGCCATGGTGGTAATTAGTGATAAGGGGTAAGCATTGGGAACTGCTTCTGGTTTGGGGTTGGTTTTGGGACTGGGCTAAACGGATTTGGTTTTTAACAAGGTTGGTAGGGTAACCTCTCTTTTGGAAAGCACTGACAAGTTGGTTGTTGTATTGGTTTAGGTTTCTGGGAGAGGAAATGATACGTTTTGCACGGGTGGCTAGACTATAGGGTAGGGAGCGTTTAGTTGGGGTGACAACTGGTATAGTGAAGGTATTGTTGTTTATTCGTAGGTTTGATGTGAATATCAGTTTGAAGGACACCGTCCTCCAATCCAATTTCAACATCAAGGAAGACTATGCGTTCAGAAGAGGATTGCCAGGTGAAATTCAGGGATGAAAAGTTTTGTAGGCTTTGAAGAAAGGTTTCAAGATTGGTTTCGGAGTCAGTCCAGATCATGAAAATATCGTCGATGAAACGGAGCCAGCAGAGGGGTTGGACGGGTTGTTTTTGAGGGAAAGTCTTCTCCAATTTCCCCATGAACAGGTTGGCATAGGAAGGGGCCATGCGGGTACCCATAGTGGTACCCTTGATCTGGAGGTAGTTAATGCCAGAACTTTGAAAGTGGTTTTTTTCAAGGATGAATTGAGTAAGCTGAACTAGGAAGGAAGTGCTAGGCTTGGTGTTTGGAGGGCGTGTATTGAGGAAATACTCAATAGCAGCTAAGCCATGAGCATGGGGTATATTGGTGTACAGTGAAGTGGCATCAATGGTAACCAGTTTGGTGTTAAGGGGTAGAGGTTGGGGAAGATTGGAGAGAAGACTAAGGAAATGATTGGTGTCCTGGACGTGGGAAGGACGTTGTCGTACTAGAGGTTGGAGTTTGTCATCGACAAAGGCAGAGATGCGTTCGGTAACAGAATTATAGCTGGCCACAATAGGCCTACCAGGGGGAGGGATGGTGCCTTTATGGATTTTGGGTAGGATATAAAACTGGGGTGGAGTAGGCTGTTCATTGATAAGCAGGATTTGGCTGGCGGTGGTTAGGTATTGGTGTTTAGCATGATGAAGGAGGAGATTTTTCAGTTCATCCTCAGAGAGATCTCCTCCTTCATCATGCTAAACACCAAAACCTAACCACCGCCAGCCAAATCCTGCTTATCAATGAACAGCCTACTCCACCCCAGTTTTATATCCTACCCAAAATCCATAAAGGCACCATCCCTCCCCCTGGTAGGCCTATTGTGGCCAGCTATAATTCTGTTACCGAACGCATCTCTGCCTTTGTCGATGATCATCAGACACACTAACCTTAAACAGTTAGTTGGACGCAATCTCGCCTTCTCAGTTTAAAGTTACCCGAAGCAATATTGGAGCATACATCTCACTGATATAAATTGCATGGTGGATCACAGAGTGGTTTCCAGTATCTTCGTAGTTAGAGGTAGTGGAGCTGGTAAAAGATCTGCTGGGAGATCATGCAGTTCTCTCGTTTCTTGTACATGGAACCGGCGTGGTTGCTGGTCTTCTAGGACAGTCAGGATGTGGATCAGGTACTTAGATGACTCTCCCATTTTCGCGGAGGTTTTTGTTTTGTCTGAAGTTACAGTAGGAGGGTTTCTCAGGAGATCTTGTGTGGGAAGCTTTAAGTTTACCATCTTTCAGATTTGGTTGATTTTTTAGGCCATGGTCGTAATTGTAGGGGTAAGCATTGGGAACTGCTCTCTGTTGGGGTGGTTTCTGGACTGCTACCGATTGGTTTTTAACAAGTCTGTGGTACTCTCTCTTTTGGAAATCCTGACAGTTGGTCTTTTATTGGTTTAGGTTTCTCGAGAGAATATCGTTTCTCATCGGTTGCTTAGACTTTAGTAGTCGAGTCTTTCATGTTCTTGGGTGCAATCTGGTATCAGTGAAGGTATTGTTTCTTTGGTAGTTTGAGTAATCTCAGTTTCTGACGCACCTCTCTCTCAATCCAATTTCAACTCAAGAAATTCGTTCAATGAGTTGCCGTGAAACTTCAGTGAAGTTTTCTAGCTTAAAACGCTTTCAGATTGGTTCTCACTCATCCAGATCTGAAAATACGCTTCTAACCGAGTCCCAGAGTTACTCTTTTTTAATCTTCTCCAATTTCCCCATCAACAGTTGCTAAACCATGCGCTACCCTGTCGTACCCTGATCTGCCCAGTTGCCCACCTTTCGAATCGTCTCTTTCCCTCGATGAATTATAGCTACCTGAGGATCCCTCACCTTCTCCTCTTCGAGGGCCTCTCTTGAGATCTCTCTCTACCCTATGCCTCTTTGGTTCACGCTGATATGCATCATGTAACCTCTCGGTCTCTCAGTCTCAGTTGGCATCGTCCTGCGACTCAGAATGCTTCTGTCCCTGGACGTGGGAAGACTTTCTCTAGTCTGATTTCTTCTCTCAAGCAACTCGTTCGTCAGAATTCCTACGCTCCCACTATGCCTACCCGGGTGATGCTCCTTTCATTCTCTCGCTCGCTTAACCTCCTGCCCTCCTCGTCGGCTGTTCATTGATACGATTATGCTGCGACTTAGGTTTTGGAATATTTGCTGTGATGTGGAAATTTGTGAGATTTTGTGTAATAATATTTTGTGTACTAATTTTGGATTTGTGAATTTGTTTTAATGGTAATTTGCTGATGTCTATTCTCTTATATAAGTTCTTGCCTATGCCCTTTACCTACCTAAAACTAAATCAGAAATGAATAATCCTTTAAAAATTTGTACTGAACTTATACAATAAGATTTGTTTCATTCAATGACATTCAAGTCTGATTTGTACATTAAGGAAAATCTAATGCTGATTATTCCAGCCCAGCGATTAAGATGAGAACTCACACAGTGGCAACAAATAACCAATGCCACAAAAACCTAATTTAAGTGAAGTACTGTAGTGGGATTTAGCAATCTATGTCTCAGTGAAATAAGATAAACACAATTACCTCTGAAACACATTCAGATAATGAAGAGTACGAAAGAAACTTTCTATTACATTTAAATTAAAGTTCAGAGCAAGAGTTATTTTTAACTTAGTTTTTAAACAGTTTAAAGTAAACTTTTATCAAACCTGTATTGTAATGAAGTCTGGTGTACCTGTGTTGTGGTTGGGCGCCGTGGTCAATGTTGGGTGGGTACGATTTGTACAGTGTATGAGCGGGTGGGGCATTTATGTTAACCTGTGAACATAACAGGCATACATAACATGGTACACATCCTAAATATAAAGTATAACCCAGATTCTTCTAGCAGTATTTTAAGTTAATAAATATATTAATAATACATTTTTGTTGACAAAGAAACTTTTAAGTTGCAAGTAACTTAACTATGAGCTTAGTATTATGTTTGCTCGTAGCAGAAAAATTTACTTAGATAATTCTGTTCAACTTTATCAATATTGTTCACAAATATTTTATAATATAAGCACAAAATGCACAAATATACTACAATATAAGTACAAAATGCATAAATATTGGTGCTTATATTGTACTATATTTGTGCATTTTGTACTTATATTGTAGTATATTTGTGCATTTTGTGCTTGTTTTGGAATGTATCAATATTCTTCTTCTAAATGTCTTTATTATTTGAAAAATACTTTATTAATATACAAGATTAAAAAAACTGATTTATTTAATGAAAATGTCTGTTTACATATTTATTTACTTAGTTCTGTAAAAATAAAAATAGAAATAGAAATAACTCCTGCTATTATTTTACAGTAAATGTTCAGTTCAAGGCTTAACCACTCACAAACCTTACTTGACTTAGTTCAATTTTAAACATACTAAATTAGCTTTTGCAAAATTTGAAGCCAACTAAATTACCTTTCGCAATATCTGAAGCCAAATTATTAAGTGAAACCCAGCCAGAAAAGAAAGTAAAATTCTTTGCAAACATATTACAAAGGTTAGGAACCTTATAACAAAGTTTGTTATTGTACCTTAGTATAATAAAAAGGAAAGGACATAACATTTTGAATAATTGCAATGTCTTATATTACAAGTTTGGCAATGGCCAAAAGCAAACAATAATTGCATTTGGTGATTTGTTGGTTGACCAGAGATGGCAGAGGAGGCACCGGCTGAAGCGCCTGCACCAGTGCCCGAACCAGCTGAACTGCCCCCTCCACCACCTCCAAAGGTAATCAGAGCTAAGTTTACAGATTTAAACATGGTCAGTTGCATAGTTGGTTAAAGGCTAGCTTGATAAACTAAGGGTTCTCAATTTGATCAATATTGGAGTCATAGTAAATTTTGAAAAGCATCAGCTGATAGCCACTGATTTTTAATTGTTAGCATCCTTGTTGTGAAAGAATTTTCAGACTCACCCCCATATTAATCTGATCAATGGGGAGCCACCCACCTACCCACTAAACGGACTAACGCTAGTCTAGTCATTTATCATTGGGCTATGAATAAATGACGTTTCCTAAGGAATAGTCTGCTTTAATTTGTAACAGTGACTATATTCGCTTATCTATACTCATCACATTCAATTTTCATATTCGCCCATATTTTTACGGTCGGTGTCTTAAATATAAATCTGCTTATCTTACATATTCAGACAAGCCATGTCCACACAAAATTTTTTGGCTCCAATGATTTGTAATTTTTTTAACATTTTTGGGGTGTTTTCAAAATCAATGGGAACCAGTCTCAATCCTTGGAAATTTCTGATTTCTGCCCCAGAGGCTCTTAGACATCCGCTGTAATCAACTTCTATTAAAAAAAACAATATGGAACCATTATCATCTTCTAGCAGAAAGTGGGGTATCAAACTATAGGTATTTATCTCCTAAATCATATTATACCACTATATTTTGGAAGAGACAACATTTAAGGGGTCTGCCCCCCTCCAAAATAAAAAATATGCTCAACAATCCAAAATTGGGTAATGTTAAACCAATACACCCAAGTGAGGTGTCAAATTAAAGGTATTCATCTCTTAATTACTAATATACCATCAGATTTGAGAAAAGACTATGTTTATGGGTTCCACTGCACAAAAAACCAAAATTCATGGTTATACTGCTTAAGAATCCTGGCAAGGCCATAGACCGATCTTCTTCACAAGGCAACATGCCGAGATCCACAAATGGGACTGTAGCAGAGCGTTTTAGCGAGGCTGTAGGCCGAGTCCCACAAAGGGTCTAAAGGTAAACACAGGAACAGAATTTATTAATAACCTACAAGGTAGAGCATCAACGAATAATCCTCAGGATCCCTGGGAGCTACATCTTCAGTTTGCAAAATTCAACCCAGCGAAGCTCGATATCCCAGTACTTTTAAAATAAAAAATGCAGAACCATTGCTTTATACACTTTAAAGTAATGACAAAATTGTGACTTTTCCATACAATATACTACAGTGAAATGGGTGTAGTCATTAAATAAAACTTGACAAGTATTTATTTCCATTTTAGATTCATTGGCCCACAAAAAATGCTATGAATTGTCTCTTGGCTTGGCTCATACTCTTTCCCTGTTATGAGGATACCACAATACAAGCATAAATTGCACAAATATACCAAAATACAAACACAAAATACACAAATATACTACAATACAAGTACAAAATGCACAAATATATTACAATTATTTTTTATTATATTATATAATTTTATTATATTATATTAATTAATATAAATATATTACAAAGTACAAAATGTACAAATAATGTGGTGATTGATTTCGGCAAACCACATTCACCTCCCTCAGATCAGAGGTATTCACACAAGAAGTTAAAAGTTAAAGTTCGTCTTATTTTACTAGGCAAAGTTAGGGCTAAGAAGCCCTCTCTAACACTTAACCCTGGGGACCAACAGCTTAACGTAACTTCCGAACCACGGGATCGGTAGGGCAAAAACTGTAAAAGGTCTTATCAGGAATCGAATCTGGACTGATTACGTGGCAAGTCATCGCCTTAGGCCCTTAGCTACGGTTTGTTGAACAATGTACATGAATTTGTTGTCAAAAGATGGAAATAAATTCTTGTTCTATTATATTCCATTCAGATAAAGTGAAAAATGTAAGGCAAACTACCTTGAGAAGTAGACAAGAAAATACAGCAGTAATCTGAACCAAACTAATTTGGAGTTCATTTCCTACTACTGGAACGTTGACTATTAGTAATAATAGTAAACGTAACTTCTGGCGTTCCTTATCGATAAGGAACGCCAGAAGGTATGTTTAATATCATATAAATTAACATGTACGTCTCACAATACTATAATGACTAGATGTTGAGTCAAATATTTATAAGTCGGTCCGAAGATGTCCACATAGATGGACGAAATCGATCACCATATAAATATTTGACTCAACATCTAGTCATTATAGTGTTGTGAGACGTACATGTTAATTTATATGATATATACCAACACGTAACATGCTAATCAAGAAACGTTTAATATCAGCAAACTAATTTACTTAAAATAAACTTGAACACTCTAGATAGTTAAAAATAAAAAAACTCAAAAGATTAATTGACCCAGACATGTTTTTAAGAGGAATGGTATAACAACGAAACAGTGATTTTTATGATTTTCTTTATCTTTGAATTTAAAACCTGAACTAAAACAAAGATTAAAACTTGCCTGTAATTTTGATTTTCAATATTTAACTAGTTTGGCCTAAAGGAAAATGCAGGGTTAGTATCAGTAGTGGCTACATTGTCTTGAACCTTGTAGAAACTGGAAAAACTGAAGAGTTCTCATCACTTGAGTTTTCAGTCTTGATACTTTATATAATTGTTAGAACTTTCGTTCTATTCTATATTCATTTGCTTTGGTAGACATATTTCATCTTCTGTTTAGCAATTTTAGACGAGAAATTATATTAACAATATTACATTTTAACATACAGGCTGTTCACTGTTCTATGGTCAAATTGGAAAAAGGCAGAGGTAGATAGATGACAAATCAGCTTGGGGGAAGATAACTGTAATTCAATAAATCCCCACACAACAGCACTGAACTATGTCCAGTTCTAACTTTCTCCACTAGAAAGCAGCACTGTTCACACACTGAATAGTTATATAAGGGAGGGGTATTTTTTTAAATCAGTGCAAATTTTAAAAAAATTGTTTAAAATTTGATGTTAAAAAGTTGTTCCAATTAAAAAATTGTTTTCTTTATGATCCTTAAGTTTAAAATTCTTTTCTGTTAAAATTAAATTCTGATCCTTACCAAAAATTAACAGTAGAATCAAAATTAAGAACACCACAAAACTTAGTGAAAGGGGGAAATATTGTACTGAAATTGAGAAAAACAAACTGAAGGCGATAGGTAGGTAGGGAGTGGACTTTTAGGGGTGACAATGCTTTTTCACCATTTTCAGGGCAACTTGACCTCGTATAAAAAAAAGTTAAATACAAAGTTGTGGATAATCTAATAATGTATAATTTTGTCTGAATAGTATATTTCATAACAAGAGTGGAAAGTGGGGTTTTGCATGTTCGAGACCATATGTTTGAAGTGCGAGACTTGTCGAGCACTTCAAATGGTCGAGAACATACAAAACACTTTCACTCGAGTTTTGAACGATACTTTTCACTACACTACGGAATAAAAACAGGTGTTGTTGACTGTGGAAAATTTTCGGTTGTAAACAATGTTACTTTCGGTAGTAAATAATAGACAGCTGTTGAAAAGATGATGTTTCGCAGGTTGTAAACACATAACGAAAACAGCTGAACTCATAGTAGTGTAGTGAAAAATTCTTTTCACATAACCTCAAATTTTCTGAGAAAATTGGAAAAATCGAATGTTCAATTTTTAATTTTTTCTTTTGAACAAATAATTTTTTTACAACATTTTGAGCAAACATATCTTTTTATCTACAGTTTCCGGTGACAACCGCGTCAAGGTACTATCTACAATATTTACAAGATGACCAGACGTTTCGCCTATACTGTGATGTGGCATCCTCAGTAGTTTCTCTGAGACTCAGAGTCTTAGAGTAAATATTGTAAATATTGTAGATAGTACCTTGACGCGGTTGTCACCGGAAACTGTAGATTCTAGTTATGACACCGGCCGTTTAAGCCTAAGTTCTAAGATATCTTTTTATGTTCCTATGGAGCTATAATTTTTTTGTAGTGAAATATTTATTCCAAAAAGTTTTTTTTATAAAAAACAGAAAAAAGTGTTTTTAACTTCAACCGAAAAATCTGAACTTAACAAATATTTTTTTCAAATTTGTTATAGGGAATTGTTGTTCAAATTTAGTATAGGGAAAATTTAGTGGTACGTTAAGCCAAAATATTTTAATTATATAAAACTATTTTTTGCAGTATTAACTGAGTTATTATGTTTGATCTGTGGTATCACTTATTTAAAATACTGTATTTATTTCATAGATTTAATTATAATTAGCACGTATACACAAACAAGGGACATTAATTAATCCTAGTATGATATAATTTGAGTTTTGATAACTGTAGTATTGTTACCAAGTTAGGCTAATTTTATTTTTAGAGACTATTCATTACAACCTTCAATTTTTAGAATATTACAACATTGATATTTATGTATTCTTATAGATAATATGGAAATTCTATTTTCAGCTATTTTGACTATAGAGATTACTAAACAATATTTTTAAATATGTTTCAAGATACTTTATCAATGTTTACTACGGTAATTTACAATGCCTGGGTTGATTTACAATTTCGTTTAGTTCTCACATATTTTACAAATATAGCTGTACTATCATGTACTATACATTTAACACATTCGCTGCGGCAAGTAAACCAATAGGGTGTCGGGGGAGCTGAAAATTTTTATTGCATGAAAACTTACCTTTAGGTGTATGAAGTTGATTGAAGTTGGTGATAGCCTGATTCTTTGACGTTTTCCTTGTATAAATGACGTCATAAGTTTGCCCCCACCGGTGGGGGCGCCGCACCTGGCGCTCGATCACCGTTGTTTGACCCTCACAAAATCACTTGGAATGTCGTTTTATTGTACAAAACCTCCTTTTTTATATAAAATACTTGGTAGTTCAGCATCTAAGTGGTCAAAATACCTCAGTAAAATTAAATGACGTCATAAGTTTGGCACCCACCGGTGGGGGCGCAGCTCCTAACGCTCGATCACCGTTGTTTGACCCACACAAAATCACTTGAAATGTCGTTTTATTGTACAAAACCTCCTTTTTTATGTAAAATACTTGGTAGTTCAGTACCTCAGTGGTCAAAATACCTCAGTAAAATACCTCAGTAGTCAAAATATAGCCCGACACAATTTCCAGAGTTCGGCAGTAAAATAATCTTCAAAATACACACAAATAATTTAGTCACAATAATTAAAATATTGAAATGTATGTACAGACAGTAATACAATATATACACACTCAACACAAAGCACCAGGAATATAACTATAAGTATTAGTCTATAAGAACAGCATGAAACGGTACGCACCCACCGGTGGGGGCTCAGCTATATGGTAGATGTCGTAGAACTCGAAACTAACAACGCGGCAAGTAAGGTTAGGTTACTAGGCAACGAAGCGAGGTGGAACAAAACAAATACAACGAATGGCTGGGCCAGTCTGGGCTTTCTAGTAAACAGTGACTCAAGCCCCCACCGGTGGGGGCGCCGTGATTCGAAAACAGACCCTGCCCCCACCGGTGGGGGCAGCCGCAGCGAATGTGTTAAGTAGTAAATTACTTTTTGAGTTTTATGAGCCACCGGTATAACTCCCTGATAATCTATATTTGCTATTTACTAATGATTATGTATTATATAACTTATATCAGAGTTATATTGAATAAATAAATAAACCCAGGTTAATGTCCCATTTTTAAATTTAATTGTACACATGTAAATAGATTGAACATGAATAAAAATGTTGCATGTTGAATAAGACCAATTTGTTAAGAAGGCTAATGAATATTTATTTATTTAAGTTGTCTCTGTAGTGCATGAAAAGATAACAAAATAGTAAGTTAATAATTAAAAATTAAAAATGTGGTACTCATTAAATTACAATCATTTAATTGTTTTTATTTAATCCGCCTAATCAATGTTGGCTAACACTAAAAATAAAACGTAATCGGAAATGAGTTCTCTGTTTAGACATGTTGAGTTTGTCAACAGAGGCGTGCAGTCGCTGACGCCTCACTAACACCATCTACCTCAGAGCTCCCAACTAACTGAAAGGTGCCCTGACAAAAATGTGCACGCTCTGATACATGGGAGTGCAGCATCTCTATACTTACTTGATCCCTGGTATTATTAACCTACTCTTCCAGCCAAAGATAATTATACAAATTTCAACTATTAATGTGTACAGATGTTGTTTACAGAAAAATAACTAGTTTTACTTGAAAAACCCCCTTTTTCCTTTTTTAAGTGTTACTCTGCACTAGGTTGGTTAGTGCCTTTGTTCTAAAAATTTAAATAAAATATATCACACAATTTCTTAATGAGTTATGTACCAAGAATTAGCAATTTTAGGTAGCCATCTCTCCATAAAGATTTTTTTTTTTAATTTTCTCCCTCAACACATGTGAGTCAGAGATTAGTCTTGTTGGACCATAAGTTGCATTCTTACATTCAGGAAAAACCACCAGTAGCAGCAACAAATCTTCCCTTAATAAATGAAGGTAGCAGGCTCCTGTAAGACTCCCATGGTAAAAATGGACAGCCAAGACACATTACCCAATATGGCGCACCTGTAGTTTACGGAAAATATAACTCACTGATCACACTTTTACAGCCAGAGGGTTTTATGATGACCATTAACGGCCTGCCCTGCACTACAAAATATACAAAAGGACATACTCCATCATTTATAGTAAACTCTAGCAATTAAGTTTTCACCATTTGTATTCTCTATTTATTGTCTATTTCATATTTTTGAAAGAATAGTCACAGTGATATACAGTGATATTGACCCACCCATACACGTACAGTGATATTGACCCACCCACCCGCCCATACACGTACAGTGATATTGACCCACCCGCCCACCCATACACGTACAGTGATATTGTCCCACCCGCCCGCCCATACACGTACAGTGATATTGACCCACCCACCCACCCATACATGTACAGTGGTATTGACCCACCCGCCCGCCCATACAAGAACAGTGCTATTGACCCACCCACCCGCCCATACAAAAACAGTGCTATTGACCTACCCACTCGCCCATACAAGAACAGTGCTATTGACCCACCCACCCACCCATACAAGAACAGTTGCTATTGACCCGCCCGCCCGCCCATACAAGAACAGTTGTTATTGACCCACCCACCCGCCTGTACAAGAAGAGTGCTATTGACCCACCCACCCGCCAATACAAGAACAGTTGCTATTGACCCACCCGCCCGCCTGTACAAGAACAGTGCTATTGACCCACCCACCCACCCATACAAAAACAGTGCTATTGACCTACCCACTCGCCCATACAAGAACAGTGCTATTGAATTCTATTGCAGCTATTGAGTGCTATTCAAATGAAATATATTTATCGAACTAATTGGTTCGATTCAGATTATCTCAGTAGTATATAATTAAAAAACTAGAGAAATAAAATTTGTCAATATTTGGAGTCTTAGTAAGTGTTGTGGATACGTTTACCACAACTATTTATCAAACAAGAATGTTTTACACTTTAAAGTAGTACTCCTTAATGTTAGACAGAACTAAATTAATAATCTAGGTTCCTATTAGTTCAGATTATTAAGTTTTACTTCAAATTTTTATTTATTTTGATTATACCATCCATTTGCAACTATAGGATTGTGCAACAATACAAAAAATATTGTTATTAAAACTCTTATGATAATTTTTTTCTTTTTTGAAAGTCTAAAAATATAGTGAAATACAATGATATTAAGAGTAGTTGCCTATTAACAGCAATTGGTGGCATATTATATACTTTGAGAATGCCAATATGTGTACCAATGGGAAAATTTACAAAACGTTTTGATATTAATTTTGTTGAACACTTTATCTAGTGTTAAAGCAATGAAATGGAGGAGCACAGTGATGGGCAACTAGATACTGATAGGGCCTTACTTGGTCCATTATTGCTTTTTGATAAATAAAACATACGACTGATATGAAATAAACTTTTACTTCAAATAGGCAAAAAAAAAAAAAAAACAACATTGGTTGGAATTTGATTTAACCCTCCAGAATATGTACATTTAATTATGTAAATCGTGGTGTTTTACTAACATTTGTTTACTGTGCACTGTTGTCACCCATGACCACTTACCACATACTGGCATAGGTAGACGCTGGCCCTGAGTAGTGTGTTCATCCATCAGCAAACACTTTGGGGATCCTAAACTTGTGTGGTGGGGGTTTAGTAAGTGTTGTAGGATAGGTTTAAGGTCAATAATAGCGTTTAAAGATATAACTAGCACGGTTTACAGAGGCACTTGGCCAGGCGATGCGCAGTAGACTAATTGGAGTGGGGGGAGCTGCCAAGTCAGTAGATGCCATATGGTAAATTAAAAATAGAAAATAAAACCATCTGAAATTTAAATTGTTATTTACAGCCTGACTTAACCTTCTTACTGTTAATAGATAAATAATAAATGAATATGATAATTATTGTTATAAATTAATGACGCATTTAACTTGTTTTTGTTTATTTGTTCATAGATCTATTGATTATATCATAATTTGATTTACTGAATTATAATCAAATTAATGTGCACATTTCCAGAGCAGACTTTGCAAAGATAGCATAATATGTTGTTTTTATTTTAGCAATAAGAGGTTCAAATTAAAAATGAAAATGTCCTTTCTGATTGGCCGTTATAATAAATGTAAACAAACTATAAAGAAGGTGAAAATAAATTCTTTTCTACACAGAGAAGCACTGGAAGCGCAGTAACTAAAACTAAGAGATCAGTCACATAGTGGAGGGATATAATAGTGGTGGGACTGAGACTGCCCTCTCCTCCACTCCTAGTATTATTCCCTTCACGAGTAGGCCAAGTGCCTCGGTAATCCTCACGTGTTATACTTTTCTTTTTTTGATCATCCAAATCAAATAAAAATAAACATAAATGAACTGTATCCTGCCTTGGATAGTGGATGGTGGGTTACACCTAATGGACTGTGGATAAACTCTAAATTGCATATATCCAGGCCTAAAGTTACTCATCCTTTCCATATTATCTTGTAAAAATGTGATTTAGACCAGACCCATACATTATTTATTACTTTGTTTGCATTGCTGATTTTTATTTATTATTTATTTTTTATTTTATTATTTTTTTTTTTTTTTGAGGCCAACCTCCTTCTTAACTTTACTCTGCCCATTCCTCATAGACTATTGATCTGTGCGAGGAACATAATCAGATAGAGTAGGGGGGCGAACCAGTACAGTAGAAGGTGAATATTAGTGATAAATCTGCCGGTCTAGGCCAGATTCGAACCAGCGCTATCTCTAACCCAAGCTCAAAGTCCTGACGCCTTAGACCACTCGGCCACCGGCTGGCCCTAATTATTTGCTAACATCAATAATACTAGAAGCAGTCCACATGGGTGATGTGCTCCTAATTCAGTTGTTTATAATTGGTTCGATTCAGATTATCTCAGTAGTATATAATTAAAAAACTAGAGAAATAAAATTTGTCAATAATTTGGAGTCTTAGTTTATTAGCTAGTTAGTACATGTATAGAAGGGTGGGGGTGGGGGGGGGTCATCACCACGGTACATGTTTGGAAGGTTGAGTAAGTCAATACCACTCTACATGTCTGGGGAGTATGGTGGGCAATACCACTGTACATGTCTGTGAGGTTGGGTAGGTCAATAGCACTGTACTTGTCTAAGGAGTGTGGTGGCCAATACCACTGTACATGTCTGTGAGGTTGGGTAGGTCAATAGCACTGTACATGTCTGGGGAGTGTGGTGGGCAATACCACGTACATGTCTGTGAGGTTGGGTAGGTCAATAGCACTGTACTTGTCTGAGGAGTGTGGTGGCCAATACCACGTACATGTCTGTGAGGTTGGGTAGGTCAATAGCACTGTACTTGTCTGAGGAGTGTGGTGGCCAATACCACGTACATGTCTGTGAGGTTGGGTAGGTCAATAGCACTGTACTTGTCTGGGGAGTATGGTGGATAATACCACTGTACATGTCTGTGAGGTTGGATAGGTCAATAGCACTGTACTTGTCTGGGGAGTATGGTGGACAATACCACTGTACATGTCTGTGAGGTTGGATAGGTCAATAGCACTGTACTTGTCTGGGGAGTATGGTGGGCAATACCACTGTACATGTCTGTGAGGTTGGGTAGGTCAATAGCACTGTACTTGTCTGAGGAGTGTGGTAGGCAATACCACTGTACATGTCTGTGAGGTTGGGTAGGTCAATAGCACTGTACTTGTCTGAGGAGTGTGGTGGCCAATACCAATGTACATGTCTGTGAGGTTGGGTAGGTCAATAGCACTGTACTTGTCTGAGGAGTGTGGTGGCCAATACCACGTACATGTCGTGGGTAGGTCAATAGCACTGTACTTGTCTGAGGAGTGTGGTAGGCAATACCACTGTACATGTCTGTGAGGTTGGATAGGTCAATAGCACTGTACTTGTCTGAGGAGTGTGGTGGCCAATACCACGTACATGTCTGTGAGGTTGGGTAGGTCAATAGCACTGTACTTGTCTGAGGAGTGTGGTGGCCAATACCACGTAAATGTCTGTGAGGTTGGGTAGGTCAATAGCACTGTACTTGTCTGAGGAGTGTGGTAGGCAATACCACTGTACATGTCTGTGAGGTTGGGTAGGTCAATAGCACTGTACTTGTCTGAGGAGTGTGGTAGGCAATACCACTGTACATGTCTGTGAGATTGGGTAGGTCAATAGCACTGTACTTGTCTGAGGAGTGTGGTAGGCAATACCACTGTACATGTCTGTGAGGTTGGGTAGGTCAATAGCACTGTACTTGTCTGAGGAGTGTGGTGGCCAATACCAATGTACATGTCTGTGAGGTTGGGTAGGTCAATAGCACTGTACGTGTCTGAGGAGTGTGGTGGACAATACCACTGTACATGTCTGTGAGGTTGGGTAGGTCAATAGCAACTGTACTTGTCTGAGGAGTGTGGTAGGCAATACCATTGTACATTTCTGTGAGGTTGGGTAGGTCAGTACCATACTTTGTCCATGTCTATGAAGTGTTATGTGCAATACCACTGTACATGTCTGTGAGGGTGGATGGGTCAGTACCACTGTACTTTTCTGGGGGTGTGGTGAACAATACCACTGGACATGTGTGTGAGGTTGGGTATGTCAATAGCACTGTACGTGTCTGAGGAGTGTGGTGGCCAATACCACGTACATGTGTGGGTGGGCGGGTGGGTCGATACCACTGTACGTGTATGGGTGGGCTGGTGGGTCGATACCACTGTACGTGTATGGGTGGGCTGGTGGGTCAATACCACTGTACGTCTATGGGTGGGCTGGTTGGTCAATACCACTGTACGTGTATGGGTGGGCGGGTGGGTCAATACTACTGTACGTGTATGGGTGGGTGGGTGGGTTACATCTGTACAGCTTAGATGTAACAGTGGCCTGCTGGGGTAACGGCGATATAGCAGTGGCAACAAGTGACGAGCCAGGTTATAGAATGGGTCAATACCACTATACGTGTCTGGGGAGTGTGGTGGGCAATAACACTGTACATGTATGTGAGGGTGGATGGGTCAATATCACTATACGTGTCTGGGGAGTGTGTTGGGCAATAACACTGTACTTATTAGGATGGGTCTACCACTGTATATGCATGGGTGGCGGGTGTGGGTCAATACCACTGTACATGTCTGGGGAGTGTGTTGGGCAATAACACTGTACTTATTAGGATGGGTCTACCACTGTATATGCATGGGTGGCGGGTGTGGGTCAATACCACTGTACATGTCTGGGGAGTGAGGTGGGCAATACCACTGTACATATATGTGAGGGTGGATGGGTCAATATCACTATACGTGTCTGGGGAGTGTGGTGGGCAATACCACTGTACATGTATGTGAGGGTGGATGGGTCAATATCACTATATGTGTCTGGGGAGTGTGTTGGGCAATAACACTGTACTTATTAGGATGGGTCTACCACTGTATATGCATGGGTGGCGGGTGTGGGTCAATACCACTGTACATGTCTGGGGAGTGTGGTGGGCAATACCACTGTACATGTATGTGAGGGTGGATTGGTCAATACCACTATACATGTCTGGGGAGTGTGTTGGGCAATAACACTGTACTTATTAGGATGGGTCTACCACTGTATATGCATGGGTGGCGGGTGTTGGTCAATACCACTATACGTGTCTGGGGAGTGTGGTGGGCAATACCACTGTACATGTATGTGAGGGTGGATTGGTCAATACCACTGTACATGTCTGGGGAGTGTGGTGGGCAATAACACTGTACATGTATGTGAGGGTGGATTGGTCAATACCACTATACGTGTCTGGGGAGTGTGGTGGGCAATAACACTGTACATGTATGTGAGGGTGGATGGGTCAATATCACTATACGTGTCTGGGGAGTGTGTTGGGCAATAACACTGTACTTATTAGGATGGGTCTACCACTGTATATGCATGGGTGGCGGGTGTGGGTCAATACCACTGTACATGTCTGGGGAGTGTGGTGGGCAATACCACTGTACATGTATGTGAGGGTGGATTGGTCAATACCACTATACATGTCTGGGGAGTGTGTTGGGCAATAACACTGTACTTATTAGGATGGGTCTACCACTGTATATGCATGGGTGGCGGGTGTGGGTCAATATCACTGTACATGTCTGGGGAGTGTGGTGGGCAATACCACTGTACATGTATGTGAGGGTGGATGGGTCAATATCACTGTACATGTCTGGGGAGTGTGGTGGGCAATAACACTGTACATGTATGTGAGGGTGGATGGGTCAATATCACTATACGTGTCTGGGGAGTGTGTTGGGCAATAACACTGTACATGTATGTGAGGGTGGATGGGTCAATATCACTATACGTGTCTGGGGAGTGTGTTGGGCAATAACACTGTACTTATTAGGATGGGTCTACCACTGTATATGCATGGGTGGCGGGTGTGGGTTAATACCACTATACATGTCTGGGGAGTGTGTTGGGCAATAACACTGTACTTATTAGGATGGGTCTACCACTGTATATGCATGGGTGGCGGGTGTGGGTCAATACCACTGTACATGTCTGGGGAGTGTGGTGGGCAATACCACTGTACATGTATGTGAGGGTGGATGGGTCAATATCACTGTACATGTCTGGGGAGTGTGGTGGGCAATAACACTGTACATGTATGTGAGGGTGGATGGGTCAATATCACTATACGTGTCTGGGGAGTGTGTTGGGCAATAACACTGTACTTATTAGGATGGGTCTACCACTGTATATGCATGGGTGGCGGGTGTGGGTCAATACCACTGTACATGTCTGGGGAGTGTGGTGGGCAATACCACTGTACATATATGTGAGGGTGGATGGGTCAATATCACTATACGTGTCTGGGGAGTGTGTTGGGCAATAACACTGTACTTATTAGGATGGGTCTACCACTGTATATGCATGGGTGGCGGGTGTGGGTCAATACCACTGTACATGTCTGGGGAGTGTGGTGGGCAATACCACTGTACATGTCTGGGGAGTGTGGTGGGCAATACCACTGTACATGTCTGTGAGGTTGGATGGGGCAATGTATAAATATACACCCATGTAAACTAAACATTAATTTTAGAATCATGGAAGTAAAAGCATTCAAAGAACTATGCGGGTCAACAACTGGTGAAAATATTTTAAGAGTGATGCTGCATGTCTCTGAGAATTGGCTCTATAACAACAAATTCATAACAATTTTGTATAATTATTGAAGCATATTCTTATTTATTGCTACAACACAATAAAACTCAACCACCGAGACATGCTCAACATTTTAAAATTTTAGATAATGTAGCTAACATGTAACAATATCAGTAAACATACAATTTTCAATTTATTTTTAATATCTTATTTTACATTCTCACTGTATCCCAATGCTAAATTTAGATAGTTTGGTTTTATTCATAAACAGCTACATTATTATTATATTCACTTAATGAAATTGAATTTAGGTTCACATATTTGGTAATGATTGATATTAATACCAAATATGTGCAAATAACAAATAAAATATCATTATTTTAGTTTCCATAAAATTTATACATTTAGTAATTTACATAAAAATTTGAATACGATTGTATGTTAGATTTAATAGTATGATAGAATTGTTATAACATTTATGTTGATTTTGCTCATCTCTATTTTTAATTTTACAAGTACAATAGTATGTAAATTAAGAAACATTAGTTTAAAAATCGTCCTTGATTAATCTCAAAATTCCTCATTTAATTATTTTCTAAACATAGTAAATGTGGTTAAACTTTATTTATACAATTTTATTTTATTTAAAAATTAATATGGTTTTAGTTTATAATCTTACTTAGTGTTTATTATAAAATTAATGAAATTGTCGATTTTACTGTAGAAGATATTCATATATTGAGTTTAAACAGTTGTAGTACATTAAGTATAAAGATATGACTAAATAAAAAACAAATTTTATGTAAATTTCATGTTACAATTCTGTTACAGTTTAAATATAACTTAAATTTATTGAAAATGTATAAGGCCAATAACATTTTTGTTCTATTCATGATTGGGTGATGATTGTATATTTTTGTGGAGGAATGCGTTATTGCTGTTGGAGGAGATAGTCACCCCTAGTTAAATTTGATATATTTTATTTTTTAAACTTAGCTGATAGTATTTGCAATTCCTAGAGAACATTTCATCAAAACTGACCTGCCTCTATAAGTATTTTCTTTATTTTCTCAGAACTCAATCAATTAATTTTTTTCTGGCCTCTTGTTGAATGGACTTCCTACACAGAAACAAGTGTTTATAAGCGTAGCTTAGTGGCATTTTGTCCTTTTAACAAACCTTCAGTCTAAGAGGAGTACCTATTCGTTTCTTCCTTTTTTATCATTAATAACTTCCATACAAATAATATACACACATGTTTATAAGATTGTTAGTTTGGCAACTGTATTTAAATGTCTACTTACATCTCTTTTATTAAAAATATTACACACATATAAATGTGATGTAGACATACATTTAGAATATAAATAGTTGGCAAAGTAAAGAGACAGGTGAACATTGTTGGGTGTCATTGTTCTGACAGCAGTCAGTATCTCAGTGGGCAAAGCGATGGCAGGGGCCTTTGTTCGGGACTACAACGAGGTTATTGTAAGTAGAGACTAGTGACTCTATTCAGAATATCACTGTAAACCTAGCTTTACATTTTTTTAATAATAGAATTAATAACAGAATAGAAAAAGTAAAACTTTTAAGAGCATGGTTTTTGTTATAGACAGTTAATTGACAAACAGTTGTTCTAAATGTGCTGTTATTACCTTTACTAAACCAAGATTAAATTTATTTAGATCTATGAACTTAACGTGAAGTAAATCATGAAGTTTAAAATAAAAAAAAAAAAAAAAAAAAAAAACATAATACATAAAATTATAACAGTAATTTATGGAATATTAAGTTTCTAACAGTGTATTTATTAGAAAAAAAACAGTAAAAATTGAAATGATATATGTTTATAAACTACTGATAAACAAAATTCTAGAAAAAATAGAGATTTAGAATAAAAATTAATCAACAATCCATCAAAACTAGTTTTACATTTTTCTTTTGTTGTTAAATATTGAAAAAAGGAAACATACAGTAGAACTTCATTTTTTTACATGAACATCAATGTAACAAAGTGCATAAATGTAAAAATTATTTTAAACCCTATCAAGCCGCCCCTAACATTCTATCGTAAATGTTCCCTCAATTATTTACGAATAAATTGCATTTAATATCTGTACAAAGCTTATACATATTCAATTTTCCCAAAGTTAATTTACCTCTGAAATTTAAATGAATCAAATTTTTCAACATGAAACTTTTATATAGTCAAATGTCATGGTAAAAAAAACCAAGCGTAACAAACAAAATATAAGGTAGAAACAAGATATGAAAACACTTTCTCAACTTTTGTATGTCTTCACTTGTAAAAGTGTAATCTTGTACATGCTTATGGTTACAAAGAACATACTTTTTGACGTCATTGTAAGTAGTCCAGGAGGACGGCCCACGAGGAGTTGAGTGAAAATCTTCAATGTAGGCCTAGGTCAAGTTCGAAGTATCAAATAAAAGATCTATTCAAATTAAATAAATTGCCGCAAATCGGACTTCAAAAGGTTTATCCTTTCCAGAGTAGCGGCCATTTAAATTTAGAAGAAAATAATCAGAATAAATTATTCCCTGCTGTTTACAGTTTCAAGTAAATTATTCTGATGAAAAAATCATAATGGAACAAAAATATATAAAATAAATTATGAAATTATGTCAGGAAAAAAATAACGTTGTGAAGGAGTTTCTACATTTCTTCCTTCCTGTATAATAGTTCATATATTAGCATAAATCTCACCATCTCTAGATTGTTAAAACCATTCATTATTATGCTGTTCAATATTAATTATTTCTCAGGATCCCCGAAGAAAGCTGGTATTCCGTCATTGGATTCGCCCAACATTCCTCAACTATCATTTCATCTACGACTTCAGACACAATTACTACGATGATGTCATTGACTTCATGGACCGCAGACAACGTGGCCTGACAAGAGAGTTACCGCGTCCACAGACATGGGCTGAGAGAGCTCTGCGCACTTACACCTTTAAACCCAGCCAGAATGAGTTTGTCTACTATACTCCTTTCCGGAAAGAAGAGCAACATTGCTACAAGGTGGCACACACATATCGTGCAGACCACACCAAGGACTACTTCAGCCGGAAGTTCAAGTCAGTGCTGTATTAAATAGCACTTCAGGTAAACATTCCAATAAAGTACAGTATTTTTTAATTTCTTGTTCTCAGTCCGCATGAGAATATGTAGTTAAAGTGTCGTGGGTAAGAATGTGGTGTTTGTAGTGTTGGAAGATGAATATTAAATAATAACAATTTATTCTGTAGTATTTGTATATAATTTGTCATATATAGTAGTTTTCCAAAATAATTCCCCAACATAAAATCTGTATCATTTTTTTGGGTGTATTATGATTGAATTAATAAGAAATTTCCATGTTAAGTTTTACAATCTTACGTATAAACTACACACACAACTAATGACTGTAATGACAGTCTTATTTTTCATTTAATTACCTGCTCTAACCAGACTCGTATATGACATCAATTAATAACATCTATTCCAAATGTTCAATTTTCCTTGATCTCATTTTTATCACCGTTAGTTGATCCAGCATTCTCTGTTTGTATACTGTCTCACACTCATTACAGAACAACACTTAACATAGGTCGATGAAACAAAACTAATATCCAACAAATCTACCAAAGGGTGTGCCAAAAACTAAGAGTCACTAGTTGGGATTTCAGAACGTTCAAATGTAAACATTTGTCTTGCTATACACAATTTTATTGGCTGATGATAGAGAATTTTTTTGGTCAAAATAAAAGTGAATTATCTTTTCCATTTAAAACATAGTGCTTTTTTGGCAGAAATAATCAACTTATTTTAATAACCTGTATTTCCTTTACGAATTCACATAAACCTACTAAAATTGAAGCTTTTTACTCCCTATAAAATTAGTTTTACTCTAATATACAACTTGTATATTAGAGTAAAACTATTGTATTGTAATAGTAGAGTATATTGGATTTTTTTTAATATAACCATTTTACTTTACATTTTTTTTTAAGTTTGTAATAAATCTGTTTAAAATATCCAACATTTAAAAGTCATATTCCCATATCAAATGCATGCTGGTATTGTCTATTAAATTGTTAAACCAGATATGTAGCATGTGCTTAATTGAACTTGCATTGAATTGCATTTATGTTCATGTCCAATCAAGTCCTTGGCTTTAGCATTAGATGTAACATTAAACATTAATTATTAACAAATTATCCATGGTTATGTTTAGTTCTACTAAGCAGCTAAATAGAATCTGGAATTCAGCTTTTGCTTTTGAAATCCTCACATTCTAAAAAATAAAATATATCAGCAGATTGCTACAATTATTTGTTGTAGGAAGAACAGTAGATGTTTCAACAAAAGTTTATCGATTTATAATGTCTTCCTATGATGCTTTGGATTGACATCTGACTAAGTTGGCCAAAGGACACTATCAATTCATTTTAGTCTGTAATCATGATTTGTTAAAGATTTATAATTAACTTAAGTTTTGAACTAACAATTGTTTGAGAGAGAAGAAACTTTTCTCATTCTCAAATATTTATTCTCAAACCTTAATCCGAGGTATCTGATTTATGAATATTTTCATTGTTATTATTGAGTTTTAAAAAGTTTAATTAGTTTCCAAGAACCTGTATTGAATATGAATATTAAAAATGTTGAAGAAACCCCCAACCCCTTGAAAAGATATAGATTTTTGTATTTACCAAAATGATTGTCTATCAAAAACAAATAAAATTATGTATAACGTGACGTGTTTACATTTGACAATTCTAAGATTCCAACTAATGAGTTTCTAGTACAATCTTGAGCCAGCAAGGGATAAATACATTTTTACATTATTCTTGGGGTGGATTTAGCAAGAGTAATTTTATTTCATTAATATATACTAAACCCTTTGTAATATGTTTGAGACACCTTGTATATTTAGTATATGGTAAGATATCACACTGTTCAACAGACAGAACAGTCATTTGTATTAAAAAATATTTAACTAATCCTATAAGAAGTTTAAACAAGGAAACTTTCTAAGATTTAACAAAGTTCTTTGACTTGCTTAATATCTTTTATGAAGGAATTATTTTTTATTAACCATTTTAGGTAGAGTTGTTAAATATCCAATCAAAACATTATATAAAACGATCAGTGTTTTCTTTGAGGAAAAGGAAATAAATGACCCCTGCCACTTATGCTTTGTTATAAAATTGACAGTCAAATTATAACAAAAATTTGTTATTTAAAGAAAGGTTTCTGAGAAGCAGTCAAACAACATTAATCTACATTATTGTTTGGTATTGTTGATTAACTACCTATATACTGAGTTTAACTACCTATATACTGAGTTTAAATACCTATATACTGAGTTTAACTACCTATATACAGAGTTTAACTACCTATATACTGAGTTTAATTACCTATATACTGAGTTTAACTACCTATATACAGAGTTTGACTACCTATATACTGAGTTTAACTACCTATATACTGAGTTTAACTACCTATATACTGAGTTTAACTACCTATATACTGAGTTTAACTACCTATATACAGAGTTTGACTACCTATATACAGAGTTTAACTACCTATATACTGAGTTTAATTACCTATATACTGAGTTTAACTACCTATATACTGAGTTTAACTACCTATATACTGAGTTTAAATACCTATATACTGAGTTTAACTACCTATATACTGAGTTTAACTACCTATATACTGAGTTTAACTACCTATATACTGAGTTTAACTACCTATATACAGAGTTTGACTACCTATATACAGAGTTTAACTACCTATATACTGAGTTTAACTACCTATATACTGAGTTTAACTACCTATATACTGAGTTTAACTACCTATATACTGAGTTTAACTACCTATATACTGAGTTTAACTACCTATATACAGAGTTTGACTACCTATATACTGAGTTTAACTACCTATATACTGAGTTTAACTACCTATATACTGAGTTTAACTACCTATATACTGAGTTTGACTACCTATATACAGAGTTTGACTACCTATATACTGAGTTTAACTACCTATATACTGAGTTTAACTACCTATATACTGAGTTTAACTACCTATATACTGAGTTTAACTACCTATATACAGAGTTTAACTACCTATATACTGAGTTTAACTACCTATATACTGAGTTTAACTACCTATATACTGAGTTTAACTACCTATATACTGAGTTTAACTACCTATATACTGAGTTTAACTACCTATATACTGAGTTTAACTACCTATATACTGAGTTTAACTACCTATATACTGAGTTTAACTACCTATATACAGAGTTTGACTACCTATATACTGAGTTTAACTACCTATATACTGAGTTTAACTACCTATATACTGAGTTTAACTACCTATATACTGAGTTTAACTACCTATATACAGAGTTTGACTACCTATATACAGAGTTTAACTACCTATATACAGAGTTTAACTACCTATATACTGAGTTTAACTACCTATATACTGAGTTTAACTACCTATATACTGAGTTTAATTACCTATATACTGAGTTTAACTACCTATATACTGAGTTTAACTACCTATATACTGAGTTTAACTACCTATATACTGAGTTTAACTACCTATATACAGAGTTTGACTACCTATATACAGAGTTTAACTACCTATATACTGAGTTTAATTACCTATATACTAAGTTTAACTACCTATATACTGAGTTTAACTACCTATATACTGAGTTTAACTACCTATATACTGAGTTTAAATACCTATATACTGAGTTTAACTACCTATATACAGAGTTTAACTACCTATATACTGAGTTTAATTACCTATATACTGAGTTTAACTACCTATATACAGAGTTTGACTACCTATATACTGAGTTTAACTACCTATATACTGAGTTTAACTACCTATATACAGAGTTTGACTACCTATATACTGAGTTTAACTACCTATATACAGAGTTTGACTACCTATATACTGAGTTTAACTACCTATATACTGAGTTTAACTACCTATATACTGAGTTTAACTACCTATATACTGAGTTTAACTACCTATATACTGAGTTTAACTACCTATATACTGAGTTTAAATACCTATATACTGAGTTTAACTACCTATATACTGAGTTTGACTACCTATATACTGAGTTTAACTACCTATATACTGAGTTTAACTACCTATATACTGAGTTTAACTACCTATATACTGAGTTTAACTACCTATATACTGAGTTTAACTACCTATATACAGAGTTTGACTACCTATATACTGAGTTTAACTACCTATATACTGAGTTTAACTACCTATATACAGAGTTTGACTACCTATATACTGAGTTTAACTACCTATATACAGAGTTTGACTACCTATATACTGAGTTTAACTACCTATATACTGAGTTTAACTACCTATATACTGAGTTTAACTACCTATATACTGAGTTTAACTACCTATATACTGAGTTTGACTACCTATATACTGAGTTTGACTACCTATATACTGAGATTAACTACCTATATACAGAGTTTGACTACCTATATACTGAGTTTAACTACCTATATACTGAGTTTAACTACCTATATACTGAGTTTAACTACCTATATACTGAGTTTAACTACCTATATACTGAGTTTAACTACCTATATACAGAGTTTAACTACCTATATACTGAGTTTAACTACCTATATACAGAGTTTGACTACCTATATACTGAGTTTAACTACCTATATACTGAGTTTAACTACCTATATACTGAGTTTGACTACTTATATACTGAGTTTGACTACCTATATACTGAGTTTAACTACTTATATACTGAGTTTAACTACTTATATACTGAGTTTGACCTATATACTGAGTTTAACTACCTATATACAGAGTTTAACTACCTATATACTGAGTTTAACTACCTATATACTTAGTTTGACCTATATACTGAGTTTAACTACCTATATACAGAGTTTAACTACCTATATACTGAGTTTAACTACCTATATACTGAGTTTAACTACCTATATACTGAGTTTGACTACTTATATACTGAGTTTGACTACCTATATACTGAGTTTAACTACTTATCTATCGAGTTTGACTACCTATATACTGAGTTTAACTACCTATACATTGAGTTTAACTACCTATATACTGAGTTTCACTACTTATATACTGAGTTTAACTACTTATATACTGAGTTTGACTACCTATATACTGAGTTTAACTACCTATATATTGAGTTCAACTACCTATATACTGAGTTTCACTACCTATATACTGAGTTTAACTACCTATATACTGAGTTTAACTACCTATATTTTGAGTATAACTACTTATATACTGAGTTTGACTACCTATATACTGAGTTTGACTACCTATATATTGGTTTTGACTACCTATATATTGAGTTTAACTACTTATATACTGAGTTTCTCTACCTATATACTGAGTTTGACTACATATATATTGAGTTTAACTACTAATATACTGAGTTTGACTACCTATATATTGAGTTTAACTACTTATATAGTGAGTTTGACTACCTATATACTGAGTTTCACTACCTATATACTGAGTTTAACTACCTATATTTTGAGTATAACTACTTATATACTGAGTTTCACTACCTATATACTGGGTTTAACTACTTATATACTGAGTTTGACTACCTATATACTGAGTTTGACTACCTATATACTGAGTTTAACTACTTATCTAATGAGTTTAACTACCTATACATTGAGTTTAACTACCTATATACTGAGTTTCTCTACCTATATACTGAGTTTAACTACCTATATACTGAGTTTAACTACCTATATACTGAGTTTAAATACCTATATACTGAGTTTAACTACCTATATACAGAGTTTAACTACCTATATACTGAGTTTAACTACCTATATACTGAGTTTAACTACCTATATACTGAGTTTGACTACTTATATACTGAGTTTGACTACCTATATACTGAGTTTAACTACTTACCTATCGAGTTTGACTACCTATATACTGAGTTTAACTACCTATACATTGAGTTTAACTACCTATATACTGAGTTTCACTACTTATATACTGAGTTTAACTACTTATATACTGAGTTTGACTACCTATATACTGAGTTTAACTACCTATATATTGAGTTCAACTACCTATATACTGAGTTTCACTACCTATATACTGAGTTTAACTACCTATATACAGAGTTTAACTACCTATATACTGAGTTTAACTACCTATATACTGAGTTTAACTACCTATATATTGAGTTCAACTACCTATATACTGAGTTTCACTACCTATATACTGAGTTTAACTACCTATATACTGAGTTTAACTACCTATATTTTGAGTATAACTACTTATATACTGAGTTTGACTACCTATATACTGAGTTTGACTACCTATATATTGGTTTTGACTACCTATATATTGAGTTTAACTACTTATATACTGAGTTTCTCTACCTATATACTGAGTTTGACTACATATATATTGAGTTTAACTACTAATATACTGAGTTTGACTACCTATATATTGAGTTTAACTACTTATATAGTGAGTTTGACTACCTATATACTGAGTTTCACTACCTATATACTGAGTTTAACTACCTATATTTTGAGTATAACTACTTATATACTGAGTTTCACTACCTATATACTGGGTTTAACTACTTATATACTGAGTTTGACTACCTATATACTGAGTTTGACTACCTATATACTGAGTTTAACTACTTATCTAATGAGTTTAACTACCTATACATTGAGTTTAACTACCTATATACTGAGTTTCTCTACCTATATACTGAGTTTGACTACCTATATACTGAGTTTAACTACCTATATATTGAGTTTAACTACCTATATATTGAGTCTAACTACCTATATACTGAGTTTCACTACCTATATACTGAGTTTAACTACCTATATACTGAGTTTGACTACCTATATACTGAGTTTGACTACATATATACTGAGTTTAACTACCTATATACTGAGTTTAACTACTTATATACTGAGTTTGACTACCTATATACTGAGTTTAACTACCTATATACTGAGTTTAACTACCTATATACTGAGTTTAACTACCTATACATTGAGTTTAACTACCTATATACTGAGTTTCACTACCTATATACTGAGGTTAACTACTTATATACTGAGTTTGACTACCTATATATTGAGTCTAACTACCTATATACTGAGTTTCACTACCTATATACTGAGTTTAACTACCTATATACTGAGTTTGACTACCTATATATTGAGTTTAACTACCTATATACTGAGTTTCACTACCTATATACTGAGTTTAACTACCTATATACTGAGTTTGACTACCTATATATTGAGTCTAACTACCTATATACTGAGTTTCACTACCTATATACTGAGTTTAACTACCTATATACTGAGTTTGACTACCTATATACTGAGTTTGACTACATATATACTGAGTTTGACTACCTATATACTGAGTTTAACTACCTATATACTGAGTTTCACTACCTATATACTGAGTTTAACTACCTATATATTGAGTTTAACTACCTATATATTGAGTCTAACTACCTATATACTGAGTTTCACTACCTATATACTGAGTTTAACTACCTATATATTGAGTTTAACTACTTATATACTGAGTTTAACTACCTATATATTGAGTTTGACTACCTATATACTGAGTTTAACTACTTATATACTGAGTTTGACTACCTATATACTGAGTTTGACTACATATATACTGAGTTTAACTACCTATATATTGAGTTTAACTACCTATATACTGAGTTTAACTACTTATATACTGAGTCTGACTACCTATAGGGTAATTCCGGGTTAGATGGACCATCTTTTTTTGTTTTTGCATTATTCAGTGATTATTGCTCCGATTCCCATGAAACGAAAACTGTGATATTTTGTCGTGTTAAATATTGTTTACTCATGGAGAGAATGCATTTATATCTATCATATATTAAATTAAAACACTTTTTTAAAAAAAGGCACCTGGTCCATCTATACCATACCCTCCGGGTTAGATGGTCCACACTATAGGGGATAGTTGGACCAGTATATTTAGGGTACTATAATAAAAATGCAAACATTTCAATAAAACAGTGTATTGCAATACGTATACAAAAAAACTATATTATAGTAGGAATACGTCAAGGGTCAAATTACAACCTTTTTTTATAAGAATGTGTCACAAAATAAACAAAAATATGTAGGCCTACTACATGTTATCTTTAACATCTAAGAGAATATAGGCCTATTTTACTTGTTTTCTTTCTTAATAATTGTTTTCAAACGCTTATTTTTTAGTTCTCGTTTACCACAGTTATCGCAAATTTCACCATATTTTGTACAGTTTTCGTGCATCCAACGTGAGCATTTTACACATTTTACCCAATTAGTCTTAGTGGTTTGGTCGTAGTCTTCGAGGCATCCTACGCATTCATTTTCATTTAACGTAAGGATTCCTTCATCATCACTGTCCTTACAAAATGGAGACACAGGCAAGGGTTTTTTCAGGAGGCATTTTACGTAAGATGACTTTTTCCTTATTTTATATCTAGGCCTATCTACTTCATTTTTGGAAACGATTATCGATCTCTTAAGATCTCGGAGCCTTTTTCTTTCTTCTTTTCCTTTAAATAGATTTTCCTTCTTTTCCTTGATTTGTACAATATTTTCAATTGAATCCGGCGAGTTCAGAATTTTTGCAACTCTTGCAGCCTTACCACGAGCCGTTATTTTTTTCTTCAAAATTGGGATTGGTGTTAACTCAGCCAATATTTTTGAAGGTGTAAGACTGGTAGTCTGATCTACTTCAGGCTGAGGAAATTGAGTTATACCAATGTCTTTCGAAGTGCTGGGTATAGCAATGTTGTCATCAATATCATTATTAGGGTTATTAGTACTGTTGCGTTCTTCGTCAGTAGAGGAGTTTCTAATTTGACTTACTCCAACAGTTTCATGTAGACTTGCAGTAGAGTCTTGGTCGGGAGCTAAGAACGCATAGTCGGGTATGGCAGACATATTCAGTGGAATTACACCACAGCTTCTGAAGCCTGATAGGGCATTTTCAACAGTAGCTGATTTTGACCATGCAGAGCCCAAAAGCTTTCCAAACTGAAGTCTATTGATTTGCCTTGAAGGGTTATTTTTGATAAATTTATTACACTCAACATTGTAGTAAGACTTCAGTGATTTAAAAAATGTCCTATCAAGAGGTTGCAAAAAATGTGTGGTGTGACTTGGCAGACCGAGTAAAACTATGTCGTTGTCCTTGGCAAACTCGAGCATCTCCACATTACCACAATGAGATGAATGGCCATCGAGAATTAAAAGCACTTTTCCAGGTGGTTTTCTTGGCAAGAATTGGGTTTTAAGCCAGTCATAAAATATATCGGAGTTCATATAAGCAGACTTTTGATTCATTACAATAGCAGATCCTGGAGGCATTCCATCACTGAACTCCTCTTTTTTGTTTTTCCCTTTAAATATGCAATAGGGGGGAATGTAGTTACCTTCACCGTTGAAACAGCTCACGACGGAAATTGTCTCTCCTTTTTCTCCAGAACTAATAGTACCGACACATTTTGATCCTTTCACAGCTATAACTTGTCCTGGTTTGTTGGTTAGTTGTAATACACTCTCATCCATATTAAAAATATGACCTGGCTTATTAATTAAATCATTGTTAATAATAGTTTCCTCCAGTAAATCAAAATATTCTTTGACAACAGATTTATTCATACCGAGTGCCCTGTTTTTGGATATTCCTTCAGACTTTCTTATCGAAAGATTTGGGTTACGCCTCTTAAAAGAATTAAGCCAATCGTATCCTGCCATTTCATTTTCGCAATTGAATGTGTGTTGTAGGCCAAGCTGATTAGCTAGTTTAAACGCCATTGCCCTCACCGTATCTCTGCAAGGTGTGAACCCACTAGCTTGCAGTTTTTTTATGTGATTTGCTATTTTCTGCTCATTTTCTGGCCCGAGTACGGAATTGCGCCCTAGAGAGCCTTTACCCAATACGTCTTTTTTAATTTTTCTTATGAGGGTAGTCTTGGGGATATTGTAGCATCTTGCAGCTTCATTAATACCGAGACATTTTTTCTTTACAGCATCTATAGCTTTTTTCAAGTCATTCTCACACCATGAGCCTCTTGTAGATCCAAGCTTTCTTTTGTACTGGGTAGGCATTTTCTGAAAGTAAAAATATCCGAAATAAAACCAATTTTATCTAATCAATGTTTTTGAGAAATTGGTCCAACTATCCCAAAAAGAAATAGTCCATCTATCCCGTTTGTCCGGGATAGATGGACCAGCACGGTATGAGCCTCCCAGCGTGTATCGCCATTACACATCTATAGTTATATTCTCTAAGCGTTTTACTACTTTAATTCAACACTGGAAACTAGTTAAATACTTAAATTTTGATGTTATAAGCCTATACATTAAACCATGAAAAAACTTTTGACTCACCTGATTTAGTTTTTTCTCCAAAACTCATAAAATAACTAGCTAAACTTTACAAAAACACTACAGCGAACTGCTTGTAGCCACCATGACACTGTAGCACTGACGCCAGAGGCCTCTGGCGGCTAGTTTCTGAACTGTGCCACTGGTCCGACTATCCCGGTGGTCCATCTAACCCGGAATTACCCTATACTGAGTTTAACTACCTATATACTGAGTTTCACTACCTATATACTGAGTTTAACTACTTATATACTGAGTTTGACTACCTATATACTGAGTTTAACTACCTATATACTGAGTTTAACTACCTATATACTGAGTTTAACTACCTATATACTGAGTTTCACTACCTATATACTGAGTTTAACTACTTATATACTTAGTTTGACCTATATACTGAGTTTAACTACCTATATACTGAGTTTAACTACCTATATACTGAGTTTCACTACCTATATACTGAGTTTAACTACTTATATACTGAGTTTGACTACCTATATACTGAGTTTAACTACTTATATACTGAGTTTGACTATCTATATACTGAGTTTAACTACCTATATACTGAGTTTAACTACCTATATACTGAGTTTAACTACCTATATACTGAGTTTCACTACCTATATACTGAGTTTAACTACTTATATACTTAGTTTGACTACCTATATACTGAGTTTAACTACCTATATATTGAGTTTAACTACCTATATACTGAGTTTAACTACCTATATACTGAGTTTAACTACCTATATACTGAGTTTAACTACCTATATACTGAGTTTAACTACCTATATACTGAGTTTAACTACCTATATACTGAGTTTAACTACCTATATACTGAGTTTAACTACCTATATATTGAGTTTAACTACTTATATACTGAGTTTGACTACCTATATACTGAGTTTGACTACCTATATATTGAGTTTAACTACTTATATACTGAGTTTGACTACCTATATATTGAGTTTGACTACCTATATATTGAGTTTAACTACTTATATACTGAGTTTGACTACCTATATACTGAGTTTGACTACCTATATACTGAGTTTAACTACTTATATACTGAGTTTGACTACCTATATACTGAGTTTAACTACCTATATATTGAGTTTAACTACTTATATACTAAGTTTGACTACTTATATACTGAGTTTGACTACCTATATACTGAGTTTGACTACCTATATACTGAGTTTAACTACCTATATACTGAGTTTAATTACTTATATACTGAGTTTAACTACCTATACATTGAGTTTAACTACCTATATACTGAGTTTCTCTACCTATATACTGAGTTTAACTACCTATATATTGAGTTTGACTACCTATATACTGAGTTTAACTACTTATATACTGAGTTTAACTACTTATATACTGAGTTTGACTACTTATATACTGAGTTTAACTACTTATATACTGAGTTTAACTACTTATATACTGAGTTTAACTACTTATATACTGAGTTTGACTACCTATATATTGAGTTTAACTACTTATATACTGAGTTTAACTACCTATATACTGATTTTAACTACCTATATACTGAGTTTCACTACTTATATACTGAGTTTAACTACTTATATACTGAGTTTGACTACTTATATACTGAGTTTAACTACCTATATACTGAGTTTAACTACTTATATACTGAGTTTAACTACCTATATACTTAGTTTAACTACTTATATACTGAGTTTAACTACCTATATACTTAGTTTGACTACCTATATACTGAGTTTAACTACTTATATATTGAGTTTAACTACTTATATACTGAGTTTAACTACCTATATACTGATTTTAACTACCTATATACTGAGTTTCACTACTTATATACTGAGTTTAACTACTTATATACTGAGTTTAACTACTTATATACTGAGTTTAACTACCTATATACTTAGTTTAACTACTTATATACTGAGTTTAACTACCTATATACTTAGTTTGACTACCTATATACTGAGTTTAACTACCTATATACTGAGTTTAACTACCTATATACTAAGTTTAAATACTTATCAGTGGCGAAGCGTGTGGTCATCTCTGGATTCGGCGAAGACCAGAACGAATTAATAGATGTACTGTATCAGTAAATAATTATGATGAACATACAATTTATTCTTTATTAGCATGAATGATAAATCAAAATGTTAATAACGTTATGCTGGTAACGTTTTGACACCCGCTTCAAACTCTCAGTTTACATGCAATTAAGCAAGCGCCAGCGACTAGCGCTCGTGCGGAAGCGCTGACATTCTGCGTATCTCGTACACCCCCCCCCCGCACTCATCGAAGAAAGTTCCACCCCTCCTTCACCTAAAACTGCATCCAATCACGACGCGTTTAGGCTCCCGCTCAACCACGCTAGACCGAGCGAGTCCGGCAACGTTCGGCAGCTCTCGTGACTTCTCGGTGGCATCCGTGAAGATTCGACTGCCGTAGCAGGCGAATTTCGACCGTTAGGCGAGGTTTGTAGACGTCAAAATGGTTTGCGTGCGTTGTGTAGTGTTGTGAATTCGAATTGTGAATTAATTAAGTGAAGTGCAGCTGTTATCTATCAGTGGGACTGCGGCGCTGTGAAATGATTGTAATAAGGTTAGTGGTGAACAATGGCAGAAGACACTGACATAATAGTAAAACTAAAGGAAAAACCAGTCAGTTCACTTCGGTTTGAAGAAAAACTGTTAACCATTCAAAATGTCAGACCTTGTCCTGCTTTACCAAATTTAACAGCTAATGTTTCCGACAGGAATAGGTCTTATATAAGACATTTTAATGTTTATAATTACAATACCTATGAATGGCTTTGTGGAAGCAAAACGTTGTCAAAATTGTTTTGTTGGCCCTGTCTTTTATTTTCAAAATCTACGTATGGGTAACGACAGGTTACTGTAATTTAAATGGAATAGCTAAGTCGGGATCAAAGCATGAACAATCTGAAGTTCATCTCCAGAGCGTTCTTGATCTTTATAATTTTGGAAAACAAAGGGTTGACGAGGGATTAAATGAGACGGTCCGAGTAAATTTAGGCTAGGCGCGCACTAGACCGACCACGACCACGACAAATACTCCGACTGGTCGGGTCGTACAGACATGCGGCTGAGCCCCGACCACGACCACGACAACGAATGTCAAGCTAGTAGTTGAATTCAGTACAAGATGGACGTTGAAGAGTTGGCAGTTGTTGTGCATCTGTATCGTAGGTACGTTAGGCGAAGAAGAAAGCAATACTGGGTGCATCCGATGTTGGCTGTCAGGTCTATGAGAGGGCAGTTTGCAACATTTTATGGAGAACTACGTCAGTATGAAGAACGGTTTTTCAATTACACAAGAATGTCGGTTAACAGCTTTGATGAGTTGCATTTTGGAGTATTTCTGTTAGAATAATCTTCTGATGACAGATCCCATAAAGAGGGTCTCTCTTTGATAGCCATAATAAAACCCTTAGTCAGCTGTGACATTATTAGTTAGTTACCAATCCAAACGAAACAACAGGTGTACACTGCTCGCTTGACAACTCAGTACTGGTCGGGTCGGGGGTATTGTCGGATGCAGTGCGCGGCGCGCCATTGTGATCTATGTTATTTTTGGCTGCAGTCGTGTCGTGGTCGGACCCAAGTCGGCCCGACCAAACTCCAGAGATTCTGGTCGTCCGACCAGGGTCCGACCGCTGAGTCGTGGTCGGACTAGTGCGCGCCGTTCCACTTACTTCTATTATAAAACTGGCCGCATGCGACTGGTCGGGGTATTGGTCGTGGTCGTGGTCGGTCTAGTGCGCGCCTAGCCTTACGTGTATGGGTGGGCGGGCGGGTCATCACCACTATTCACAATCAGAAAGTTAAAAAAAATCGAGAAGTGTTGAAGCGCTTAATAGATGTAACTTGTTTTTTAGCGAAACAGGAACTGCCCTTTCGTGGGCATAACGAAAAAGAGGAATTACGAAATAAGGGGAATTATATCGAAACCCTAAATCTTCTTAAAAGATGGGACCCTGTTTTAGCCGAACACTTTGAAACCGCAACGGTGTTTAAAGGCACGTCAAGTGATATCCAAAATGAACTCATTAACGTTATTAGTGAAGTCGTTATTGAGAATATTTCTAATGAAGTTCAAAAATCAGACTTTGTTTCAATCATGTTAGATGAAACGTCAGACATACGAAACCGTTCTCAACTTTCAATCATTTTAAGGTATATAAATAAAGATGAAGGGAAAATTCAAGAAAGATTTGTTGGATTTACAGACGTGAGTGCTGACCGTACGGCGGATGGGTTACTGGCACATGTTAAAAATGTTGTAGAATTTTACAAATTTAAGGACAAATTTGTTGCCCAGACGTATTAGGTGCAGCAGTCATGTCTGGCGAATTAACAGGACTGCAAAAAAGAGTCAAAGAGCACTTCCCCTCTGCTTTATTTACGCACTGTTAAAAATTATTTACACATGTGCTAAATTTAGTACTATCCCAAGGAATGAATGAAATATCCGAATGTAATATTTTTTTACTACTTTGAATGGAATTTCTACGTTTTCGGCCCATTCGAGCAAACGTTCTTTTTTTATTCAAGAACATTTAAAGAAAAGCATTCCGTCTTATGCCCCAACGAGATGGTGTTTTACATCTCGACTAGTCATTACGGTTGAAAAGTAGAGAAGAAATAATAGAGTTTTTCCCTCATTCACGAGAACAGTGAAAGCCAGTGGAAGGCTTCTGATGTGTGTATTGCTCTCGGGTTCGTCCACTTCTTAGAAGGCTTCTGATGTGTGCATTGCTCTCGGGTTCGTCCACTTCTTAGAAGGCTTCTGATGTGTGCATTGCTCTCGGGTTCGTCCACTTCTTAGAAGGCTTCTGATGTGTGCATTGCTCTCGGGTTCGTCCACTTCTTAGAAGGCTTCTGATGTGTGCATTGCTCTCGGGTTCGTCCACTTCTTAGAAGGCTTCTGATGTGTGCATTGCTCTCGGGTTCGTCCACTTCTTAGAAGGCTTCTGATGTGTGCATTGCTCTCGGGTTCGTCCACTTCTTAGAAGGCTTCTGATGTGTGCATTGCTCTCGGGTTCGTCCACTTCTTAGAAGGCTTCTGATGTGTGCATTGCTCTCGGGTTCGTCCACTTCTTAGAAGGTTTCTGATGTGTGCATTGCTCTCGGGTTCGTCCACTTCTTAGAAGGCTTCTGATGTGTGTATTGCTCTCGGGTTCGTCCACTTCTTAGAAGGTTTCCAAACTGTATTTTTACTACACGTGTTTTCCCCGTTGTTTGCGCAAACGGATGTGATTTTTAATATTTTACAAAGTGAGAACATTAATATTGTGAGCTGCTTAAATGTACTAAGAGATTTCGATGAAGACCTTAGAAATAAAAGGAGAGGTTTTAAGCACTGTGATGAGTGCAAAAAGCAATTGGTTGAAAAGAAAATCGGGAAAAATGACAAATGCGAAAAGTGTGAAGTGTGCGGGTTTTCTGTTGTATGGGAAAAAAAACTGTATCTTTAGTAGGCTTACCTCCTCCTTCTAGAAAGAGAAAAAAATCAGATGCGAACAGTGCATTAACAGCCGAGCAACACTACAACAAACTTTACTACGCCATAATTGATAATATTTTAACTCACATAACTAGCCGCTTTTCCTCTTTGAAAGATTTAAAATTTTTTGAACTTCTAAATCCCAGAAATTTTAAATCATTTTCTGTAATAAACAAATTTCTTGACCATTTGATTCTTGATCTAGTAAAACTGTATCCGAATACTTTTGATTCAGTTGGTCTTAAAAGCGAACTGGTTGTCCTCTATAAAAGTGAAATGTTTAAAGAAAAATCACCCTAAAAAATTGTTCACTTTCTCAAACAAGAAAATTTAAGTAATTCCTTCAAACAAGTTTACAAGTTAAGTGAGTTAATTTGTACCATCCCTGCAACAACTGCTTCGGCCGAGCGAAGCCTTTCAGCTCTAAAACGGATCCACACATACAAGAGGTCAACGCAAGGTCCGACTGTCTAACCTAGCAATCCTCTCGATTGAAAAAGACCTTTTAGAATCACTAAGGGAGAGTGAAGATTTCCATGGCAAAGTAATACAAAAATTTGTAACTAAAACGAGGAGGCTCGAATTTATATATAAATAAGGTAAGAAAACAAAACCAAATTAACTACTCTATTAATTTAGTATTATTTTGTAAAGATTGTAGGCCTATTTATCTAGTTCCAGGCTGTAAGTTATCTCTTCATTATTAACGTTTAAGCAACAAATTCAGATTTAATTTTTTTGAGTCCACAAACATGGGCTCAATAAAATAATTACAATACCAGCTCCGAGTAACCGGACCTTTCTTATCAATTGCAGACGTTCGACAGTAGAACAGTTCAGCGTGGGAGCCGACGATGACGCGGCGACGAGACGCGCCGGCGCACATTGAATAGAATACGATCTGGTTTAGCCATACAATCGTTATTGCCATACAATATTACATGAATAATAACATTACAAGATGATTTTAGTTGCATTACATAATTTGAAATACGTGTTTTGAATAAATTATATTTATGAATAATTTTCTGGGTTTTTAACTTCATTGTAAATTTCCTCTCAATCCCAAATTAAACAAAAAATTGGTTCATAAATATAATTATGCGATGACCGAGGAAAAATCTCACGCCTTGCCACTGCTACTTATATACTGAGCTACCTATATACTGAGTTTACTTTTTATTGTTCTCCTTAAACATATTACATGTTTATCTGAATTATATAATATCTTAGGAAAAATTATAAAATTGTATCTATGCTATATACTTAATTGTTACTAGATATGTGTGCATTTAAAATATTATGTTAAGCTAAAAAAAAATGAACTTTTAACATTATACCACATAAAAAAACAATCATAAGATGTAAAGATACGAGTTGGAAGTAAGTACAATGTGGGTAATAAACTCTCTTAACAGGTTAAATGTGCCTCTTCCTTGTTTTCAAACAACTGAAATTAATAAAAAAAAAAAACAAAAAAAAAACAAACAAACAACAACAACAAGTACTGTGGTGCTCTTTAAACAAATTTCAACATCCTAAAAATAGTCCTGAATTGTGATTTGTTAATCTGATCTTTTTTATCACACAAACCAAACTGTAAACCCCTCAAATATATTGTTCTACACTATCAAAAATGTCCTAATTTAATTATAAAGTTAGTTGTGTAGTTTTTAGTTTCTCTGGCGGCCATAAAATCTAACAAACTAAACAAAAAATACCAACCTTGTAAATATGTTGATGTAGAAATTTAAAGTTTTATACCGTACAACAATTACAATATTTTTTCATGGCTGGTGATAATGAACTATCAATGTACATATCAACACTTCTATTCCTCTTCAAACTTATTTGAGAAGAAAAGTGAACACTACCCTAACTGGAAATAAACTTCCCAACCGGTAAATAACAATTTATAAATATGCCTTCGATTCCTATGATGCAATAAGCATGTATTTGTGCATTTCAAGTTACATTGTTATTACATAACAGTAATGTAAATGAAAGATATAGTGCATATAATTTGATTCTACCTTGGTGATTGGGACATTGGGATTACTTTAAAATTCAAATAATTCATTAGCATATAGATTTGTACACAAAATTCATTTGATACAAATATTATTGATACATACATTATTAAAGCTTTGTACATTTAGACCACTCAGATACACCACCAAGTTTTTAAACTGATAATACTCCTTTATAGAGCAAAAAGCATTAGTTTCCAAAAACGTTTTTAACTTGCTGCTGAATTGCGCTTTAGTCTTTCTTTTTTCTATTTGTTGGGGTAGGTTATTAAGTGGCCTAACTCCAGCATAATGTGTCCCCTTTAAAAATGTTGTAGTTTTATGGTTAGGATAATATAATAAATTCTCTGCTCTTGTTTCTCTATTAGAATCTTTGAACTTGGAAAGAAGACTAAGCTGTTGAAAGTCAAGGTTAAAACGGAATATATATAGATAGATAGAACTGTAAACAGTCTATATTGCAAAAATATTTCACGACAAGGGTGTGACCAGCGTAAACCAAAGATTCTCCTAATAATATTTTTTTGTGCTTTGAAGACTTTGTCAACAGATGGAGAAGATCCCAAAAAACACTATTCCATAGCGAGTCAAGCTTTCAAAGTAGCCTCTGTAAATGTCTAGCAAGATATCCAAACTACACTTATCTTTCAATATATTAATGGCAAAGGCCGCTGAGCTCAGCCTCTTCAGCAACTACTGTATGTGACTTTCCCAGGACAGTGTTTCATCTAAAATAACTCCTAGAAACTTGGTCTCTGAGCAAATAGAAATGCCTGAGTCGGATATTAAAGGAGTGTCATCTGATAATCTCTTAGACTGAGAAGATATATGAAAATTCAGAGCATTAGTTTTAGTGGAATTGATCACAAGGCCATTTGCTTCAAATCAGGAAGAACATTCTTTTAAAGTGTCAGCTACATTTGTGGAGACTGTAGTAGAGTTATTACCCATAATTAGGACTGACACGTCATCTGCATACATAACAAAATATGAATGTGGGTTATTGTAATTTAGGTAGTTTATATATAGAAGAAATAGAGTCGGTGCGAGTATACAACCCTGAGGAACACACATCTTTGTCTCCATCCAGGATGAAAATTGTGAGGGGCCGTGAGTTTGAAAAGTATTGACCATTTGTTTACGGCCTTCAAGGTATGACTGAATCCAACTTAGAGACTGTCCATGAATTCTGTAATGAAAAAGTTTGTCAAGCAGAAGGGAATGGTTGACACAGTCAAATGCCTTGGATAGGTCAAAGAAGATTCCAACCGTCCTCTGTGACCCATCCAATGCCTCTCAGACTGCTTTAGTAAAGTCAAAGTTAGCGGATTCAGTGGATTTTCCTTGCCGGAACCCATGTTGAGAATTGTTCAGTATGTTCTACTTAGCGAGGAAGGCCGTAAGTCGGTGAAGATAGATTTTTTTCAAAAATCTTGGAGAGAACTGAAACTAAAGATATTGGGCGATAGTTTTTAAATTGCAAATGATCACCCTTTTTGTGAAGAGGTTTACTATAGTGTATTTAAGTGTCTTAGGGAAACTTCCAGACAAAAAAACACATTCTCTAACATGGCTACTGGATATGAAATGTCAGGACCACAGGATTGTAACAGATTAGATGATAACTCATCCCACCCACAAGATATTTGTCTTTGAGAGACTTTATGGTGTTTGTAATTTCATCCTGATGTATAGGAGACAAAAACAATGAGGCAGCCACTAGAGGTTTAAGCCGAGGAAGTTTGTTCAGTATGTTCAGTGAGGATGCTATTGGTGTGGAAGAGATGGGCTCATTCAGGAAAAATTATTAAATTTGTCCTCAATTGCCTGCCTATAACATGATTTCTTACCATTTATTACCATTTCTTCAATAAATGTTTTACAGATTTCCTACCACTTTCCCCTTTTACAATATCCCATGTAACCTCAGACATATTTCGAGCTCTGGATAATTTATGATCATTGGACGTTTTCTTAGAAACTTTAATTACTCGTTTAGAACTTTATTGTAGTTTTTAAAGTAGTTAATAAAATTAAAATCTGTTCAGTTTTTTACAATATTGCTCACTTCCCTCTTTTTGTAAAGTGAAATTTGTATGCCCCTGGTTAACCAATTTTTACTGTTTTTATCCTTAATACAAATGAATTTGATTGGAAAATTTTCCTGAAATGCATCATTTACGATTACAATGATGCATTTTTCGAAACATCTGTCCTCTTGAAACTACTTGAGCTACTTTAGTTTAGTTTACTGAGGGGAAAGGAGAGCTCTGAGGTCATTCATAGATTCTTTGGGTTTAATGTGCTCCCCTGTTACCTACTAGAATGGGATACCTATTCCGCTCGGCTTAACTAGCTCTAAAATCTTTTTCCCGAGGCTACCATTATTTCTACTGAGAGCTAAACCCTGAAAAGATTCTGTGCTACTTTAGTATGTATATCAAAGGTTTCATTGTATTCATTAAAAATAACAATAAATTCAACTAATGGTGATAGAAATATTCATTAAATATTGAAAAAATATAGCGGTTCAATTCTGTGAAAGCATAAATTGTGTGAATGATAAAAAATTTTAATTAATGTCTGAGAATATTATTCGTATGTAAATATCATCACTCTTATTAAAAAATGCTGTACATACTAAATAAACTGTTAATATATAATACAGAGATGATTTTATCATTAATTATTTAGTGTTGAGGGCGTTTTGAGAGATTTTAAAGCTTAATGCCTTTTTGGAGGACCAACTAATATCCACGTTAGTAGAGGAAACAATACAAAAGACGTTACCACGAACGATCACAGGGAGATGCGTTTTATAAGTAGAAAGTAATGAAAAGGAACCAACTGTACCTTTTAGATGAGATAGTACATATCTTGGAGCGAAGAACTGAGAAGATGAGAGTTGAGATGACCGTAGAGATGGATCCACCAGGCCTGGGGTGTCGATGTTGTCCCGTGGTCAGTTTTGAGCACAACACATCACTGAATAGAGTTTGCCTTGAATTAAATGCGGAGTAGATTGAGAGTAGAGAGATTGAGAGACGAGAAAAACACGATCACTGACTAATGAAACCAAAAGAGAGGTCACTATAATTCACTATAAGAGAGGTCACGGCAATCGCGACGCCGAGCGAACCGTTCTGCATAGCATCATGAGTTCAACTGGGGTTTAATTTTAGGTATACGGGTGAAGCGTGTTGACGGGGTTCACACCACCGGTTACAAGGGTTAGACAATGTCACCTGATATTTGACTTTTGGAAAGTGCATGTGCATAGAGGCCAGTAATATTATTTAAATTGCAATACAGTAAAAAGTGAATATATTATGAGTATGTGATTAACAATTTATGCTTAAGAGATTATAAACACAAATAAGAGGAACAAACTATTAAATTACTGAATTATGAATTACAACTAACTATATGTACAATAACTTATACTAAGTACGGAACATTAATTTATTTGATTCTGGGTTATTATTAGACTCATATTGAATTTCAAGGTATGTTTTTATTGGAGAGATTGTTATGATAATGCAATGCTTATATGTTTGTTATGTGTACGTTTTGACTGGCGTGACTGCTGTTGAACCGCTAGCAACATTCGTTGGTGACTGATCCTACAACAGTAATAGTTGCAGACACAGAGCTTTATTGGGAACTGTGAATGTGTTTGGAATATTTGTTCTATTATAGAATTGTCATTCATTTTAGTTGCAATGTTTCATTTTTCTTATGAAGAAGATAACAAATTTATAGAATCTCTAGCATTTATTTTCATTATACACTGTTATTACATGTGATGCCATAACTCCGCACACCTTAAAATTAACACTTACTATCCCAGGATCACTCGCGTTACTGAAACTTCCATGATGGCTTGCGCCGTTAGGGTGCTCCTAACTTTTGACATCCTCTTACTGTTCGAAGTATATGTTGTATATACGTACAGGAAAGGAGATAAATAAATCATTAACACATTTTAAATCACACAACATCATGTTTTATTGTAATTTTCAACTTATTAATTTACAAACACAACTTACAAACACCGGACTGACAGTTCCGCCGACTCGGTCATCATTTTTTTGTGATTAAAAATATTGTTAATAAGTTTGTCTTTATTTTTGTTGATAAATACTGCAATTTCGAAAATGTATAGTGCTGGTATTATTAATAATTTAAATTGTTTGAACAGATTACGACAAGAGGTACAAAAACTCACCCTTGCTAAATATCTAATACATTTTTTTGCAAAATAAAAATCTTTTTGCTATGTGGTGATGTTCCCCAGAATAAAGATCAAAATAACCATGATATTATGGCCATTTCAAAGCTTGTTATCTGAAATACTGTCCTTACAGCATAGAGTGATCTGCTTGGTTTAAGGTATAAATGATTTATGTGTATGTTCCACTTTACATTAGACTGTATGGCAAGGTCAAGATAGACAGTTGAGATGATCGGTGTAATCCCATCACCAGAGCTTAGTATTAGAGAATTATTACAGTTATTCTCACTGTTTGGTCTATTTGAAAAATTTATAATATTTGTTTGTAGGAAATTAATGATTAAACTGTTAATGTTGAACCAGTTATTTAATTAATATAATTCTGTAATTGCATTTGAGTTAATGTTTATCTTTTGATTTAATAATTACTGTTGTCTCATCTGCAAATAAGGTTATTTTTGAACTAATGTTGAAAGGCAAGTCATTGACATAAGTAATAAAAAGAAATGGCCCAAGTTTCGAGCCGAAGGCTTTGGAAAGATCGCAAAAAACACCAAGTATGCTCACCGATCCATCCAAAGCCCCAACAACCTCATTGATTACCTCATAAATTGCATCTGACATTGATGCATTTTTTCTGAAGCCGAATTGAGGATTGGTTAACAGATTTTGATTCTCAAAGAAATTAACCAGTTGCCTGCATACTACTTCCTCACATACTTTGAAAATAACTGGCTGAAGTGTATAGGTTGATAGTTCGTTTGTTGTTCTGTATCTCCTTTCTTAACACGTTGACTGCCATGAGGGCCACCGGTGGCTCACACAACAGTTTTAGCTAACGCCATGAGGGCCACCAGTGGCCCTCACTATATTTCAGCCTGGCGCCACAGCTGTTTCTACGGAAAAAGTTCAATATTCATTGTTCCATGTTCTGTGTTCCATGCAACCGGAAACGACCCCTCCCCCTCCCCGAGTGCAGAAATAGCCGACATCCGGTCTTTTGCCGCAATTTTGTGAAGTTATTGATGAGGTACACCGGTGGCCCTCATGGTGTGGGGGAAAAACTTTACATATGCCATATGATATTATGTTTCAGCTGTTTTGTTGTGATGTTTATATTTTCTTTCCACGCACTGATCAGTTTTTGAGGTTAGGTGTTTAGTAAATGACATTGATTCTTTTTGTGACAGAAACTAGTCTGTCTAAATGTGTCGAAAAACTAGTTCAAATATATAAAAACGTATTTAGGGTTGCTTTATTTAAAAACCAGAGGATCGTTTTCTATCACATTTTATGAGCTTTCAGAATATATCATTAAAAATTATGTAATACTAAAAATGGTGCTACAATTTGTGTTTAATTTATAAAAGACACGGGGGCCACCGGTGGCCCTCATGGCGCACAGTGGCACGTATGACGTGGGCTACCGGTGGCCCTCATGGCGTCAGGTGGACATACAGTTTTACTACGGCGGCCTCAGAATGACACAATAAATTATCTACGCTGGCAGTCAACGTGTTAAAAAGTGGTTTAACTATTGAATATTTTAATTTGCATGTAAAGATGCCCCAGCTTAAAGTTAAATTAATTACATGTGCGAGTGGTTAACAATCCAACTGGCTGAAGCTTTTAAAACTTTTGAAGGGATTTCATTCCATCCAGATGTTAGTGTTCTTCAAATTTTTTATTATAGTAAAACTACTAGTAACATATTATATTAAAGCAAAAACATAACATATTAAAGCAAAAAATGTTATTTCTATTTATGGCAACTTCAGCTAATTGAACTGCTTTACTCACAGAACTTTTCAATCTAAACTCCTGTGCAAAATTTCTAAAATAAATATTTAAACACTGCAATTTGTAAAGGATTCTCAACTGTCTGACCATCTACAGTCAATTGACAGCTTCATATCCAAGCTCATTACGAATTACATGCCAAGACGCTTTAATAATGTTATCAGTTCTTTTAATGAATGAATGTCTTTATTTAAAGGCGGAGTTAGGACTATGAAGTCCTCTCTTCCACTCAACCTTGTGTAAAACTATACAAACAACATAAAATATAATTTCAAACTAAAACTAAAACCAAACAAAACTTAATTTACAAAGCGTAAACTACTAATCAAAGACAATAAAAAACTGAAAAATTATAAACATGGAACTAATACAATTTAATAGTTACAATAATCTAACATACTTACAAATTAAAATAATAAATTTCATTCTCACAGACTCATTCGCTCAGGTAATCCGCCATGAAAACAGTGCCCCCACACCCCCGCGAGGTCCGCAAAAACAGGTCCTTCAAGTCAGCCCTAAAACCAACGCTATCATCCATATTTCTCAAGCTGTCAGGAAGGGAATTCCATGAACGACAGACTGAAACCGTAAATGATTTATTGAGAAACATTGAGTTATGATGGGGAATAGACAGCTTAGAAGATCCATATCGAGTGGAATGAGAATTGATCTGGGAAAGAAACTTAAAACGATCAAATATGTACCTAGGTGAACCAGTTTTTAATACAGCGTGCAGGAAAGTAAGAGCGTGATACTGTCGGAGCTCCTTAAGTTTAAGGAGAGATAAATGATTGAAGAAGGGTGAGACATGAGCATCACGCCTTAAATTGAAGATGAAACGAATACAATAATTCTGGGCACGCTGCAATTTATCAGAGAGTTCAACGGTCATGTCATCCATCACAATATCACAGTAGTTAAAATATGGGAATATCAGAGTCCTAACTAAAATAACTTTCATGTCAAGAGGTAAATAAGGAGCAAATCGTTTAAGACTGTGAATTCCAGAAAACACTTTGTTACAAGTCTCAACGATTTGATCCTTCCAACCCAAATTCCTGTTTATCAACAGTCCTAAATTCTTCACTTTATCACTGTAATCAAGATAGTGTTCCATTATCTTCAACTTAGGGGCAGTTGTCAAGTCAATTTTAGGTATAAGTCTAGAAGATCCAATAACGATAATCTGAGTCTTGCTTTCGTTAAGTTTTAAACCATGTCTGTGAGCCCAAGAAATAATAGAAGTAATGTCGATATTAGTATCATTTACAGTATTTTGAAAGTTAGAAATGGGAAAGTGTTGATAAATCTGTAGATCGTCGGCGTATAAGTGGCAATGTGAGTGTTGTATGACAGTAGTTACATCGTTAATGTACAGTGAAAACAGCAATGGACCTAAAACAGAGCCCTGAGGCATCCCTCGAGTGACAGGCCTCCAGGAGGACTCATCGTTGTACGTCTTCACACACTGACGGCGATTCGACAAATAAGACTCAACCCAACCGACGCAACTCTCCGAGAAACCAACAGCCTTGAGTTTAAAAAGAAGGAGTGGGTGATATACGCAATCAAATACCTTTGAGAAATCAAAGAGTGTTAAAACAGTTCCCTGTCTTTTATCCATTGCAGATCGAATGTCCTCGGTTATTTTGAGAAGAGCACTTGTGGTGCTATGCTGAGGTCGAAAGCCAGATTGAATATTTGACAGTATATTGTTATGTTCAATGTAAGAGGGCATTTGATTATGGACAATTCTTTCAAGGCATTTAGACAGGGCGGGAAGAATACTGATGGGCCTGTAGTCAGAAGGTGTTGTGGGTGAAGTATTTTTCTACAAAGGACGTACAATGGCGTTTTTCCAGGCAGCTGGGAAAACTGATAGACTTAAAGACTTGTTAAAGATTGATGTAATAACTAAAAGTGTAACTGAACCCCATCTGCCTTAAAAATTGTAACTGAAAGTGAATCTTTGATAAATTTAATTGGAATGTTATCTGCACCAACTGCGTTGCTTGTAAGTCTCAAGACAGCCCTCAGCACATCAGACTCTGTTACAGCAGTGAAAGAGAACTGATGACGGCAAGGGACAACCAGAGGAGCAGCAGTGAGCTCCCTGTAATAGTCCTGAGCCCTGGTCACATCAACCGGGATATTGACAAAATAATCATTTATAACATTTAGATCAAGAGAAATAGGATGCTTTAGAGTAGATTTACTAATTCCAAGTTGTTTGACTTTAGACCACATAGTTTAACTTGATTTTTTATTTGAGAAAGAGTTATAGAAGAAACAGATTTTTGCATTACGAAACTGCTGTTGAACTTTATTTCTTAGACTTTTATAAGCTATCCAATCATCAGGGATTTTGGTCCGTTTAGCCTTGCGGAAAGCAGAATTCCTTTGTCTTTGCAGCTGCCGAATGTGGTCTGTGATCCAAGGGGCCGGCTTCCTTGTAACCCGTTTAGTAGTAATCCGTGCGTGTTTATCAAATAATGTGATAAAGGTTCTATTAAATTCAATTATAATTCTATCAACATCATTACCTGAGATAATTTCATCTCAGGGAACTCTCAGAGCATCCTCATGAAACTTTATAAAGTCAATGCCTTTATAATACCTATAGCGAATTATTTGAGGATGAGGTTTTGGAGGGAGCAGCCTGTAGATACAGAAGACAAGGTCGTGTTTAATGTGTTTATTATTACTTAATCTCTTGGCAGCTGCTATAGTTTTTCAAAATTTTTGTATATGATTTAAAATAACTCTTAAACTCTGGATTATTTATAGTTTTTGATTGTTCATATAGTCGCTTTTTATTTTTACATGAGATTTTTAACTCCATTGTCATCCAACAATTGACTGACAACCTGGACTTTATCAGACTACAGTACTTTTAAGTGGGAAAGCTTGTAAGAAGTAACTGAAAAAAGGTTTTAAAAAAGCATCAAAACTTTCATTCACATTTAAAGATCTCAAACTACCAACCCAGTCTTCCTCCAACAATAAATTGCAAAATCTTAAGAAGTTTTCATTATTAAATGTTTTCTTTGTTATGATATTGTGTAATGTAATAACAGCTGTAATGACAATTATCGAGCAGGAGGCGTTATATGCTATGTAAATAATAAATTAAATGTCAGGCCCTTAGATGTTAAAATGCTAACAGCGGATATTGTACTCTTAGATATTAGATGTAGTAATGTATATTGTAAGTGTATAGGTTGCTTTCATTTAATGAAAAACAGTATACAAATGAATTGGAGAATATATTGCAAGATGTGAAATGTAATGTTGTATACATTGGTGACATAAACATATTAAATGAAAGTTCTTTCAGTCGAAGTTACTGCAGTATGTTAGGTAATAATGGTTTTGTATCTGCAATGAATAGTCCGACTAGAATTACCAAAACAACTGAAACATGCACTGATTACATCTTTACAAAATCTAATATTTGCAATAAAGAGGATACAGGCCATCAGTACACCAGAAGTTGCAAAGTTGAGCTATTATGCCTTATTTGAGTTGCGTGTCAGATACGGAATTGTATTTTGGGGTGGATCTTCTCAAGAAAACATACAGAGTGCTAATTTTGCAAAAACGTGTTTTCAGTCTTAGCCAACCTACAGCCTAGGCAAAGCTGCAGGGATGCCTTCAGAACTCTTGGAATTTTAAGAGCTGTATCAATTTACATATCTGAAGCTGTCTTACACACCAGCAAACTCTGTTCCTTGATCTGTAATGGTGAAATCCACAGATATAATACCAGGTCTGCAAACGACTTAAACCTGTCTTGTCAGAGAACTACACTATACTCAAAGGAACCATCTTATCCAGGAGCCAAACTTTTTACCTCCTTCCCACAAAAGTAAAGGATGGTCCCGCAGATGGATTTCGGAGAAGGCTTCGGCAGTTGCTATTTCAAGATCCAGTCTAAAGTTAGGAAGATTTAACAACCCATGCAAGAGACTTTTAGTTAAATATTGTGATTTATTGTAAATTACACCATTCTCATCTTGATATTGATGAATAAAGGTTTCTGTATTCTTATCTTGGTTAACTTAACTTTTATAAAGTCATCTACAATTTCTTATAGTACCAAATATTTTAACATTTATTTTCTTTGACAAAAAGTCATCATTGGACCAAAATCACTCAACAAGTTTTGAAAACATCACTCAAAAGTTCAATCCACTCACCAAAGGTCAATGACTTACTAATATCACTTCAGTAAAAACACCCTGTAACGTAGCAATTATCGCAACAGTCGCTCTAGTAAAAACATACCTAAAGACTCAGCAGCATGAATTTTCTTTAAGTCTGCAATAAATCTTATATCAGTAACTACTAAATAAAATTCAAACACAAGCAAAATTAAGGAAAACATTTTAAATGCACACACTGTAAAATCTGTAGAGAAGCGTATAAACAATAGAATTTGAAAAAGTATTTTAAACAAATACTAATTAAATAAATGAAGAATGCTGTTATGGAATGGTATATGAAATTAATTTTACCATCCCAAATATCATCTGCTTTCTCAATATACCATATCATTCATTGTAGAAACCAATGATTGTGCAATCACGTAGCTGTAGCCTCGGATTGTTCGTAATATTTATACGTAATGTCCAGCCATGAGAGTGACAAATGACAGGCAACTGACCAGCTGTGTAAATCTTGGCGTAGACAAGCAAGTATTTACCACTACAGAATGTCTTCCTTGTTAAGCCCACAACATTATTATATAACAAGTATCAATTTTTAATCTGTACATTGTATGATAAAATCATCTCGCATGGTAGTATTTTCAGATATTGTCATTGGCCAACGGTGACCCAGTACTGTGATTGTTGGTAAAAGCATGCTTCAAGTAAGTAAGTAATGTTTGTTTTTACTGGATATATTCTACTAGTTTACTTTGACATAATTTCACTAGAATTAAATGTTTAACATAGAATGCTTTTGTTCACAACAATATATTTTATAAGGCCGAACCAAGATTACTGTAATCTTATTCATATTTATCGTCACAAACATACTTCTAACTTTTTGTGTTAGTATTGAATATTGTTTGTTATTTAGTGTATATTAAAAATTCATTTAATATAATATGCATATAAATTAATGAATAGTCTATAAATTTAGATATACCAAATTTGTAAATACATGAATATATTATTTATGATAATTTAAAAAATGCTTTCGTTTAAACTGTTGTATTGGCATTTTTCTGACAGTATAAATATAACTACTTTGTTAAAAAGTGCATTGAAATGTATTAGTTCTGATATGAAATGAAATACGTACTATTGAAATTTCAATTTTTAATCATTTTGTTTTTTAGAAGTTTTATTTTCATTTCAATATAATAATTTAGATTTAATTTTTGTCACTGTTCTCTGTACATTATTCAAAGATTAACAGCATTTTTTTACTTTTGGCTCCTCTGAATAACACTGACTTTTTGTTTACAGGACCATTGAAAAATCCCCTACAACAGCCACTTAATGAGGAGCACAGAACAACAGAAAATTTAAAGAAAAGAGGTTTTGTAATTCTTACAAATTGCCAACATTGTTTAATGATTGGGCGGGAAAATCAATTTTAGTTAAATTGGAAAACCCTGGATTTGTCAGTTTGCTATGTTTTGTATAAGATGATTAGTTATGATGCGTATTTGAAAGAGTACAAATTTACTTAAATAGTTTAATTTATTGATAAAAAATTGTTGAATTAAACAGTTTCTTGTTACTTTATAATTATTTTAAAAATTTTCTTATCCCTAAAATCAAATTGTATTATTTTGAGTTACATTCTTATTCAATAAAGAAAACTAACGACTGATTACTAATTAAATACTGGAATTTCCACTAAAAAGATATATTAGACTTTATTAACAAGATTGTAATAAATTTTAATAAAAAGCTTAAATAACAATAGTGACTTTAATTACCTTTCAAGTACTTCCAAATAAGAAATAAAAATATATTAAATACTTTATTTTACTTTATATTATCTTAATAAATAATATTATTAGTAGAATACAAAAGATTAGTCCTCCCCATATCAAATTAACAATTACTTGGACTATCCTCCATCAAATACGCTTCTCAAAACAATTAGGAATCACTTTTTACTTATTGTATCTTTTGTATGGTTAGGTGTAAAATTTAGCTTTTATGTAAAAGGTCATTCAAAAATAAAAAGAATTTGTATGTTTTTAATTTTTGAAAAATTTAATTTAGGTATGGCTATTTAAAATAAATACACAACCTAATACTAAATCTAAATTGGAATCTCCTTGTAAACTTATCAATTATATTAACACTAAATGATTTTGACTGTTCGTTTTTACTCTCAATATCTTGTATTGACACATCAAGATAAAACAACTACTTGCATATGACGATGCATACTTCTGACGAGACTCCTAATTCTCTCTTGAGGCAAGCGCTCCCATTCTTCCCTTAGTGCCATTTTCAGCTGATCCAAGTTTCTCGGTTGATTCTGCCTGCCACGTATGTTGTGCTTCAGCTGATCCCGATGTCCTTGATTGGGTTTAAGTCTGGGCTGCACTCAGGCCAGTCTAATACCTGTACATTATGCTCATATCTATGTACTGCTGAATCAATCTTGCTGAATGAGGTCGAGCTCCATCTTGCATAAACATAAAATCTGGGGCACCTTATTCTGCTTTTAGACAAACATGAATGTCTAGCACTTCTTCTAAATAGCACTGGGCTGTTAAAGTGCCAATACAGATTATTAAAAGCTCAGTTCAAATTAAATCAAATTCTCTTTATTCATATTAGTGCAATATATGCACATAGAATAGTGTCACTATAAATGAAAATACACAATCATCAATGGTATAAACTACTTTGTTTTCAAATTAACTAACTAGTTTTATAATTTTGGTCAGAGAAATATTCTTGTAATAAATAATATGACTTATCAATTAATACATTTTTAAGTTTTTTTCTAAATGTATCACTATTATTTTGTTGTATAGTATTTGAAATACAGTTCAGGAACTTTATGCCCATGTATGTAATCTTTTTTTATACAATTCTAAATTATGTATTGGCAGGGTATAGTTATATTTCCCTCTAACATTATATTTCTGAAAATCACAATTTTGTCTGCCTTTAAAATATTTGCACGTAATTTACATAACACATTCCTGTATATATGAAAACTGTAGACTGTTAATATTCTTAATTCTTTAAAGTGTTTCACCGATTCATTTAACTTTTCCCCCAAAATTATTCTTGTTATAATTACTTTTTTTTAATAATATTAGTATTCTGTTTAAATTAAAAGTAGAAGTTCCCCCATATAATGAATTCCATAAGCTATATGAGACTGTATGTGTGCATGAAAAATAACATTTAGAGAATCAGCATTGCAAAACGAGGACATTATTTTTAAAGCAAAGAGGCCAGAAATTAATTTTTTCACCAAATGATCAATGTGAGTCTCCCAACTGAGAGAACTGTCGAAATAAAGGCATAAGAATTTGGTGAAATTTTTTTGGTTGATTTGATAAGGACCTATATTGATATTATGTGATAATTTAAAATTGTTCTGTTTTGTTGAGAAACTAATTGTATTTGTTTTTTTTCTTTTTAATTTAAGAACATATTGTTTCTATTAAAATAATCCTGTAATTTTTCAAGCTGTAAGTATAAAACCATTTCCAAGTCATTTTTGTTTTTTGCAGGTACTAAAAGATTAGAATCATTAGCATATAACAACAATTGGCTTTTTGAATCGTTGAATTTACTAAGCAAATTAGGCATACCTTGTAAGTAGCAAGTGAATAGCAAAGGCCCAAGAATAGACTCTTGAGGACTCCATGCCTTATTATTTCTTAGGAGGAGGGGTATTTAATAATCTGATTGTGTGATATACGTGAAATTTCAACATATTGTTGTCTGTTGTTTAAGTATGATTTAAACCAATCTTTATGAACTCCTTTTATACCTAATGAATCCAATTTTTCAATCAAAACTTTGTGTGAAATGCTGTCAAAAGCTTTAGAGAGGTCCATACAAATTCCAGATACTATTTCTTTATTATCGCTGCTTTCTATTACTGATTCTACAAAGCTGACAAGGGCAGTAACCACAGATTTGCCTTTCAAAAAACCGTGCTGTTCTTTATCAAAAAAATAATTTGTATCAAGGTAATTATAAAGCCTAATATACATTGTTTTCTCGAAAACTTTTGAAATAGATGTTTTTGTTGTCTAAAAATATTATAAAATAAAACATTTATGTAAAACCAAAAGAAAATTCTCAAAATAAGCTCTATGTAAATGTCAACCAAAGCAATAGACGATTATTGATGCCATCACACATTTTTTGTCATTTATGGAATAAGTATTAAAAGGGTAAAACAGGGTATAACTAGAACCAAACAGACTTGCGCAACACTATTTAATGCACTGAATGGTAAGAATATGTCATGTACAAATTTTAATCTTAAATAATTAGTCTATTAAGAAAATGTTCTATGATAAAACAAGCACAACTTCATCAAATATATATTTCAATTTATTAAAATTTTTACATTAAATAGTACAATGAATTATATTACTAAATGGGAATTCAACACATGTTCATACATTTGTAAAAAATTTCACAAAAATGTGCACATGTTTGATTTGTGCGGCATGCTGCAAGGGACCAATAGTATCTTCAAACAGTGAAACATGCTTTGTGCTTACTTGATATATGAAATAATAAAGTTACGAATACTGTAACAAGAAGAGTGCAAAATATAACTCAGCGAAGAAAATAATTTGTTTTGTTCTCTACACAAAAGGCACACAGAACTATGAAAAAAATACTGAAAAGTAAAATAAATATAGAAGATATTAAGAAAGATATATCTTACCAAGATAGTTAACTTCAGAAATTATGTAATATTGATTTGAGCAAAATATATCAACCTGAGCAGTCTGCAGCCGCTTATTAGAACTTCACTGATTGATGGCGTTTTAATTCAGATAGATACACATACGTTTTGCAATTAAAACAACCAAAGACATGTAAAAAAACGTAGCTGTAAAAGTAATTCTAATAAGCAACATGAAAAAGTAACTTTTCAAAAAACAAATACCTTTAAAAGTGACATTTTTGAAAATGTTGACATGCAAAAAAGGTGTTGGAGATTCTTTCAGTACTGCATATTAAGATAAGTACTCATTAATCCAAATTCTTTTTAAAAATTATTTATAATTTATTAATTTTTAATAGCTGTTATAATTACAATTTTCTTGTATACCTTACTGCATATGATAAATGCAACAATAAACTTAGGAATTTGGAAAGCATAAATTAATTACAGTACAACAAAATTGTATTCCTTACAAATAAACTGCCTGATTTATAGCAAAGCTTTTTATTTTGGTAGGAATTAGAGGCTTATTTATATTAATCTTAATTAGAGATATTGGCCTCACAACTCTTTGAATTGTGACTATCTGGAATCTGTCCTATTTGGATCAGATTCAAATAAAGGTAGCTTATTTCTTTAGCAATAAACTCATGTACGTTTTCACTACTATATGCATGTCATAAGAGTATAGCGGTAGGCCTAAATGTCCTAAAAATGAAGGTGCGATGAGTTCCTGATTCCTTTATTGTGCTTACGATTATATTTCCAACTTTTCCCATACTTATAGAATGTTGCGATAGTCACCGTGTTTCCCACATAATGTTATTTGTAGTAACATTACCACCAAGGTCAAGGTCAGTGACACAGTTGAGTTGTGAATTGTAACAACAAATTTCTTCTATTTTTCATCCATTATTTAAACAATAAGACAACATATATGTAACATATTATAAACATAACCCAATAAAATGTAAAGAATATTAACATAAAGGAATATAAAAAACTTAATTATACAAAGAGAATGTTCATGAACAACATTCTAAATTTCAAATTTGTTCTAAAGAGCCCACAACTGTAAAAAGCAAAGGTTTGAGCAGATATGTATATGATTGAATTTTTCATTACCGAGTTGGAATTTGTTGAAATAATCTGGGCAAGTTTAGAGAGGAATGTTTTAGAGTTAATAGCGGAAATATGTATACGTTAAGGTATACAATTTTCAGTAAATTAAGTTTCATGTGATGCTTTTCAACAAGGATATACATAGTACAGTCTCTTTGAATTTTTGCAATTTTAGCTTGTTTTATTATTATTCTTTAAAAAATTTTAAACATGCATATTTTGTTTCTTACATGTACTATAAACAATGTTTGAGCAATATTTTTGGGTTATTGATTATATTTCTGCCAATAAAATATTGTTTTAAATCAAAAAGACAACAATTTCTTTCTTTTTAATTATGAAATATGATATATTTATTTTCAAGCCAGGCAATTTTTTCTAATTTTAGGGCATAGAATGCTTATAATGATCACACAGAATAATTATTAAATAGTAAATTTGGAAAACTTACCATTAGGTTTGAAAAATCTCCAATTTGTTATATATGCAAATCTATCTAAAATTCAATAGTGTCAGCTATTCACTACACTCACTTTTATTATTTTTTTTTTATACAACTGTCCAAGTTTCCAAACTAACTTTAGAATGTTAATTATTTTTTAACCCTACTCATAAATAAAAATAAAAACACAGTAAAGACTTATAGTAATAACAAAAAGTGGTAAGAAATTTCCTATTTACGCTAAAAACATGATTATCAAATTTAATCTTGGGCTTACCTACATTACTAAATTTGGGTATGTTGCCCAAAACAATGTCAGAGCCTATTTCAACTTTATTCCACATCAAACCATTGTTTTGGTTTGAAACAGAAACTCTAGGCCTATGATCCACAACTGTAACATCTGTATCACTTTCCGAAGAAAAACAATGTTACTTGTCGACCCTGGGTCATCTACTTCAAAATCTGAATCATCATTATATTTATCCAGCTATTCATTTATTTCATTATCATTTATTATCTCAATATGTGACATTTTTATAAAACCCAGGAAGGTTACAAAAGGTTATTAAATAGTGAACAAACTATTAGCCAACATACTTGCCTAAAGTTGAAGAAATGCACCCTAATATAACACTCAACTAACTTCAAAAACAACTTAAAACTACATTTAGCAAAATAATAAATAAAAAACACAATTACAAATAAGAACAATTAATAGTAGACACAGTGAAAATAAGACCATAACATAAACAAATATGCACCGGCAGACAACTAGAGCCTACAACAAACACGCCATGTGATTTGCATTAGTTAAAAAATTTGCCACATGGCTACAGCAGTAACAAAAGAACGCCGTTTTTACTCACTTGGAACTATAGTCGACTTACCCAGCCAAAAGAGAAGTTTTTCTGCCACCGTGGACTAAAGTCAATTTACGCATTCAGCGCTATAGACGACGAATCGACTGTAGTCGACTTACACTGCGAAAAGGTTAACTACAACAACTGGGGGACCTACTATGTATGAGCCATTAAATTTAATAATTTTTTGTTTGATGTTTATCAACAAACAAACTTGTTTCAAAGAGGCCAAGATTATTTTTCCTTCTGAAAAATGTAAGCTTATTTAACTGAAAATAAAAGCTTAAGTTATTTGTTTTGATAAGTAGTGATACTTTGATTTTTTTTGTAGATTATTTTGAGACAGTTATATGGAGCTTGGCACTTTTTAGGAACTCTGCTTTTAGAAGGTAATACTTAAATTTAGTAAGATATGTTTGGACTCTTTTACTATTTTCTGTATTTAAATTACCAAGTTGGACACCATTCACTGTATCTTGTAGCAACCATGAATAAAAATATTTTGAATTTTAATCAGTAACAATGTTGAAAATATCGCTGGTTTTAGAAGAAGAAGAATGAACACGGGGTTGAGTCCTCAACTATCTAAGCACATGTAGTTTTTATACTTTCTGTTTCTGAAATCGCCAACTTGGATACACTTTAGCAAGACAAATCTGAAATGTCAAAAAAAGAGAATTTTCAATTAATAAATATTTTTAGCTGTTGCACCATATGGTTCAAAGACCTGTGAAATAACAGCTACTTCTATGGACCGGATATGATGTTTTTTTTAAAATTGTAACTGTGTGAAACTATTATACTACTTCGTAATTAAAAACAATAGGCCAAATGCCTCAATTGTTTAACCCTAGATGCACTTTCAGTGTTAATTTGTCCTTAAAAGGGATTTTGGGTTAATAATCTACATTTTAGTTTTTCTATTAAGCCCTGTAAAAGTGAATATATCTTATACAAGGTACAGTCAAAAAGTTTCCGGAATTTATGTCCAGAGACACATAATGTGGTTACCAGTGGGAATTTCGTCATCTATCAGTTAGTACTACTCCTGGAGAAGAGATACAGGTAGCGTGAGTACAGCCCAGCCGCAACTGTTCCTCCATGAAGAACACTTTTTGTATATTTGCGTGTTTAAATTGTCACGTTTTGAAAATTTATTTAATGAACAGCTAAAAACATTTAATTTGGTTTTTTACTTCAAACGTTATCTTCTGGGACACTTAAAATGTCAGTTCTAGCATACGAAATTTAAGGCGATATAGAAAAGCCAATTTTACGAAAGGCATAAACGTTTTCGAGAATGTCGCATAAACATTGAAGATGACTCTCGTAGTGGATGCCCTTTGACTGCAACCACAGTTGACATCATTGAGCGAGTTCTGCAAACTGAAGAATAACAATTGATGATATCGCATATAAGGTAAATTTATCCATACAAAAGTTCTTAGGCGCTTACAATATGCCATTATGAGGAAAAGGCTAAAAAAATGAGCTGAAAACAATTGGATTTGGCTGCTTGACGATACCCCTGCACATCGATTCTTGTTAGTACGTAACTACCTAGACAAGCACCACGTTAGAACATCCTCCATATTCGCTTGACCTCAAGCCGGCCAATTTCTTACTGTTCACACGGTAAAAACATTATTAAAAGGAAATGGATTTGCAGGTGCTAAAGCTGTCAGTAAAAATGCGATAAAAGTATTGACATACATTTAAAAAGATAAGTGTCAAAAGTGTTTTGACAATCTGTATGATCATAGGGACAAGTGTATTGTTGTAGGAGAGGAGTATTTTGAAGGAATATAGGTTTGTACGATTTTATCTTTGTCCAATAAACATATTTCAACCAATTGCGGGAACTTTTTGACTATAACTCGTATATTAGTTAAAGTTAAAATATTTTCCAAAAACAGGATCCACAAAACCAAGTATATTATTAACCTTGTGGTTGACACTTCTGGTTTCACTACAGGAAGCCATAGATTCTCATTTTCAGGAAGTCCAACTTAAATTTGATTAAATGTGCTTGGACTGTTGTCCTATATACACACTGAAAAATACCTAAGGTGTAAAAAAAATATTGCTTCCTAATAATTATCAGCAAGTCAAATTTGAAAATATGATAGAAAACCATAGGAGCGAGTATTTTCTGCATTTAATAGAAGCATTTGCTCAGCCAGCAAAACATTATACACAACTAAAAAATTTATAAAATGCTAATTTAATTCATTTCAGCAAATAGTTAACCTTCCATTGCACGCGTCGCGGAGTGAGGGTCTGCATTTCCGAATAATCAATATTGTATAAAAACTAACTATTTCTAACAGCTGTGGTTCGTAGGACCTTATCCAATATCCTTAATAAATATATTAATTAGTTAAGAATGAAAATTTAACTATTTAATGGCCTCAATGAGAGCATATACATGGTCGTGCACTGCAAATGGTGCTGCTAGACAATGTATTAGCGTACTCACAGTCCGCATTTGTTACTTCGTGCTCTGGAATGGTGAGCCCACTCCAATGGTTTTTAGTAGCAGAATCTCAGTCCGTACACGTGAACTGGTGTTACAGTTTACCACACGTGAACTGGTGTTACAGTTTACCACACGTGAACTGGTGTTACAGTTTACCACACATGAACTGGAGGGTTAAGTGAATTTTTGAGCTAAATATCAAAAGAGAAAACTACCACTTTTAATCAATAACTGAAGTAAGCAATGTGGATGGCAGAGTTGGTATATTAGAATTTAAGCAGTTTAATATGTAGGGTAAGTATATTTACTATTAAGTTATAACAGAATCACCCCCCACTATTATTCATAAATGAAGTGCAACTTACCTCAGATTACATTACAACTGTTACACCACATTCACTCAAGAGTCCTAACAGTTTAAACAAATGTTTGATCAATTTAATTAAAATTTGGAGCTAACACTTAACCAATTATAGATTGCTTGAAATATTTAAAAATAAATTAGGAATTAACCGGTCACTTAATATTATATTAATTTAAATCAAAACAGAGAAAAATGTACTAAAAAAAATACTGTTTCTGATCATCTGAAGTCTATTATTATTTGTTATTGTTTATTAGTTATTTATTAACGTATTTGAGTCATTGTTGTTTACAATACAATCATAGATATATGATAACAAATTATAAAAAAAACTGCACTATATTTATAAAGCAATTAAAATATAATACCTGTCCAAAAAATAAGTTCCCTGTCAAGAACCCAGAGATAAGTTGACGTGACAGCTCTGCACGATCCTTAAGGCAACACAATTCAAAATGATAGTTCTATTTTATGACAACTGAATATTTTATATTTGTTTTGAGTTCAGTGTGTTTGAAAATTCATCTTGCAAGATAAAATCTGTTACTATTATTATTAGATCTGTATAGATCCAATGAAGCATATGGTTTCTTATTGCCAAAGGCCCAGACATTTTTCATTCCATTTCTCTCAATGCTGTTTCTTTCTTTCCAATTACCAAATCGGCCCTTTTATCTTAATTCTCTGACTGAATTTTAACATGTCTACCTTTCTTCTGAAAGTGTGTCTGTCTACTGCTTCCCACGTGTTTGTGCCCTCAGTTTGTGCCCTCACGTAATCTTTTTTTATTTCAGCAGTCCAGTTCACCATTGCTAAGAAATAAAACAGTTTATTAAATAATGATTTTTCATTAATAATAAAATTTTCTTTATTTCAATCCCAATAAATGCTCTAGGTTTCAATGACGTACTCTTTAAACAATATAACACATCTTCAAATTCTTTCCCAATTAATGAATTGCCTATTTTATGAAACTCAATGTAATTGGACATTGGACCAAGAATAAAGTGAATCTTAATATTGTCCATTTATAAATAAATAACTCTTATTATTAGTGCAGCAAATATTTAAATTGTTATAAATACAACAATTTATAACTAAACAAAATAGAAAATACTTTAACTTAATAATGGTAATAACTTATAAAAGAAATGATTAAAGAGTGAAGATAATTGTGTTAACTTTCCAATGCATCTTGGGACATTCATCTAAATTTGTGACAAATATAGTGAACAAACTAATTTTCTATTAACTTCATAAATAAGAATTGTTTTACACATAACTTTTAGAGATTTAATATAAGGCTGTTCTTGAAAAATTATTTTAACTACCATTGATTGATCTTAATTTCTAATCATCCTTTTTTTAATTGATTCATATTATTTCTATCTTTAAATGATAATTGTTGTGTTTGAACTATTATAAAATAATTGTTTTACTGGCTAAGTAGACACTTACTTTTTTCTTATTTTTAAGATCTCTGACCCCCTGGGTGCCATGGAATAATATTTATTAGAATCAAATTAAATAATATATTTACCATTCGTGTATTGAGAGTTAATTACAATTAAATCTTTTTCATTTTTCCTGAATGTCTATTACTGAAGTTAATTTGTAATTTTTAATGTCTCATAAAATAATTACAACTTAAAATAAATTTAAATACCTATAAAGAGTGTTTTATTTATTCCCAGCTAAACAATATTTTACAAAAGATTTCTATTTAATCTTCAATCTACAACTATTTTAATCCAATTTGCTCTAGTATCTTTAAATGTGGGCCAAAGTTGTTGTGAATTTTTTTGGACTATTGCTAATGCCTGGTTCAATCACTCATAGCTCTTTTTATTCACATTAAACATTTAAAAGAATAATATTTAATACTTTTGTTCATTGTAAATAAAAATAAATAAAAAAAAACAAATATCAGCTCATAATAAACGGCAGCATTTTATAAAAACTGTTAACAATCAAAGCGAAGTAAACACAGGACTCACAATATTGAAACGGAAGTTAAGTGTTACATGGTATTTTCCTAGTACACACATGAAGATTAGATCCATGCTGTCATAACTCCAATTTACTACAATAAAGTTTAATTATAGACATATCACAAATTCCTCTTTCTGCTTGACATATACTTCTATGAGCTGAACATTTTAATTAGAATGCAAATATCAATAACTATGCCATTATTGATCTAATTGAATAAGGCATTACTATTCATAAGAAGTTTGCGTAAAATAATTATTACTACTATCTTAATTTTGTTTTCGTAATTTAAGCAACACATCTGAGAATTACATTTGAATTGATAATGATTTAAAAATCAAGTAAAAACTCATCCATATATTGAGTTAAACTTGGTAAATAAGTTATCTAATAAACTCTGTTATGACCAAAGTTTAACTACCAATCTTAAAAACAATCTACTAAATGCAGTACCAACACCGTTCACTTTATGTACTATTGTCAGAAGAGAAATAATTACTGTCGGCACAGAATTATGTGTACCCGAGTTTGGAGGTAAAATAAAAAACTGTAAGAGGTAAAATAAAAAAAAATGTTGTTAAATAAAAAACTAAGAGACCTACGAAAAATCAAATAATACCATTTTTTTACTCATTTCATTTAAAGTTATAACTTATGCATTTTTTTATTACAAGTTTTAGTAATTTTTATCCTGGTTGGAACAAAAAAGTATCAGAATTGTTCACTGTGAAACAATTTTAAACTTTTATTGATACTTAAATAACCGTTAGTTTATCAAATTTACATTTTAATACCTGGTTGATAGGAATGTTTTCTGTATGTTTTACGAATTTCAGAATTTTAACTTTTAAAGAAAAAAAGTTCTTATCAATTTCCTGAAACAAAGTTTTCTTGGCCTCGAGAGGTCGTAAAATTATTTACTTGGTGCCGTTGTAATCCTTCTGAAATCCATACTAACGATACATTTCTTTTATATGCGTAACTAAATGCAGTGATTTTCAATTGGTTTGAATCAACTTATATTGATCAATCTAAAGCGATTTTAAATAGATTCAAATCGGTTTAAAAGCACTAATTACTTATGCATAAAAAAAGTAATGAATCATAACTATATATTTTATAAGGACTACAATGTCCTTATGATACATCAGTTTTATCAGAAAAAATGCATTTAAAATATTGATAGTGGGAAAAAAATCAACTAAAATAACAAAATTTTATAAAAATAAAGTTATTTATAAATCATTCATAAACTAATTTTTATAAAATTTGTATCGGTCATTTATATATATAAAACTATAATATTAAAAGAAAACTAAGAAATAAAAGTTGTGCATAATTTTGTACTGAAAAAAATATCATTATATTGTTCAAATAATTACACAAAATTAGATAAGCAGTAATAACTAGTCTAAATATGTTGCCTAGCAATGAATATGACAATCAGATCGTTCAAGTGTATCTTGAATGTCACTCGAACGACTCGGATCACCTATAATCACAAATAACAATAAAAACTAGTTAATGCAAAATAATAATGTTGTGCTGAACAAAAAAAAATACATCATTATACTGTCCAATATTTACACAAAATTAGAGACAAAGTAATAACTAAATATGTTGCCTAGAAACGAATATGACAATCAGATCTTTCAAGTATATCTCGAATGTCATTCAGACGACACAGATTACCCATAATTACAAACGCTCCAAATAATACACAAACGCTAAAAGTTGTATAAAAGCACAACAACAATTATAAACAACTACCGGCTTGGTAATGGTGAACGGGACTGGCAAGTAAACGAACAAAATCAACAAGCCACTCTGCCACGTAAGAAATTTGCAGAGCAAATTCAAAGACAAGTAAACAAACATTGGTTTACGGTCTTTCAAATGATATGTTTCATTATGACTGTGAGCTCCTGTAACAGAGTGCGCACACATCGCCTCAAATTGGGGCGGTAACATTTTAGGAACGAACCAATCGCTTCAATTCGATGCGATCAACATTCCTTGGGTTCAACAAGGAATTAAGTACAGTCTGACTGTGTTAAAAATAAATGGGGAAAAAACAATGGATTGCCTGTGAGATTGAACCTGTTTGTTATGGTTAAGATATAAAAATATGATTATGTCATGAGATATTTTGACTGTTAAACGGCATACTGCGTAACTAAATTCAGCCTTAACAGGTCAAATAAAATATTTAAGTGTTGTTTTTAAAATGAAAACAATACTAAATACAATTATCTCAGTTCTAAATGTTGGTGTATCTAATTAAATAATTGACAGTATAAACAATAAACCATATAGTTACACTAAAACTAAACAGATCCTACATAAAAGGCAACCTAGTGTGTTTTTCCACGTTCATCCTTACGTGGTCAGACTGCACAAGGTTGTAGTTTTGGAGAATACAAATAAAAAATTTGGGATTTTAAGCGGTGTTGTATATAAAGAGTAAGGCAAAAGCTTTGGCAAATATTTACGATAGGGATCTGAATGAAGAATTTTGTTTGAAATTGAAAATGTTAAAAGTATCATGCATTTTCATTAGGGCAAGATTTGAAGAATGCTACACTCCTATTGATTATTTAGAAATATTAAATCTCACAAATAATTATCTATGATGTACAATGTGGCAGGAGAGGCTATCAAACCTTACTATTAAACTTATCAAACATACGAGAGCTGCACTGATCAATAATTACGATTATATTAAAATTATAAACATCACATAAATCTCACAAAATTAAGCTACAGAACTGAGGTCATACAAGTGTGTCTTTATGATTTTTATTAAAACAGACTAACTATGATTTGTATGATAAAAATACAGTGGATGATTTATTATTTATTTTCTTAGAGGTTCTATGTACTTTTTAGCATTTGAAAAAATACCATGTGCTCATAATTGTTGATATAAAAAGACAAAAATAAAGTTCTAAATAATTATTGTTTTATTTAGTATCACAAGCTGTGACGTAAGTTGAAATTGCTTAATTAGTACATATGCATCTACAACAATACAATCATTCAACATAATGCTTCTATAATTTGATTTGTTTGTAAATGTGTTTTGTTAAAATTGAAATTAATTGATTTTTCTCATAAACTCAAATGTGATTTTTATTTTTAACTCACAAAAGTTTTGAAGTTAGGTTGAAAACATTTATCTATCGGGGGGAGGGAGGCAGACAGACTTTGCCCCATGAGAAAACTCCTAATTCGTAATTCTGGGCTGGCAAAATGTTAATACATATTGAAGTTATTATTGTATTAAAACCATCCAGTATTATTATTGGTTCATAAACTAAATTCACAATTGACATATTTCCACATTACCTTTCTGCCAATATTACCAAAAGTACAATTAGTGCTGAGCATGACAAACAGTAATCAGACTATGTAACAACAAGTATAGTTAGATACTGATGAATAGACCATTTTCCCGACTAGGCATTGTATACATTTTTTATGTTACAATACAATAATTTAATATGTACAATTCATATAAAATATTAATCTACAGGTACACAAAGAACGTGCACTCCTCTCGTTATACCAATCTAACATGCAGAGTAGAGAGAGGAAAAATATCTGAGACAAAAAGTAAAAGATTTATTGAGTGATGTTGAATAAGTTAACATGTGGAGGGATTAAAAACTAAAGAGAAACTGACAGAAAAAAACAAAGATGTAAGCCTCTGATATTCTATTGAAGTTTGTTTAAGGTCAAAGCAGTGAACAATTTTAGAACTAAACTTGAACAAAATTACTGCCAAGAGCATATTGGTTTGTTAATAAATCAACGAGAATTTTATCAAAGATAATATATATAAAACAAATGTAATTAATATTATGCTTTATGAAGAATGTGACATATATTTCAAATAAACAAATAAAAAGGAAACTAAAAATAAAATGCTACACTTAAGCAACTAATATACAAATAAACTTAGAGCTAGGGGTGTGCGAGTAGTAATTTTAGGATTCGAGTCGAGTTTTTAGATATAATTTTGAGTTCGTTTTTTTTTTTTTTTGAGTCGAGTATTTAACCTTTAATTTTCAAAAATGAAAACACCGAAATGAAGTAAGCAACACACTCTAACACTATTTACTTAGTTCGTTTAATAATTAATACAGTTTGGATCACCTCAAGTACATAATCTCGAAGCGTCCCGATTGGTGTAGTAGGCCGTAGGTCTAAGTGATTTGACGTTCAAATCACAGTTGGAGCGAAAAGAGCGGAATCACTGTTTGGAATCACAGATCTTACAAATGTGCAGGAATCCACTTTAAAGAACAGGTAATCCCATCACTAACAACGAAGGAAATGTAAAGACTCTTGCATGTTACAGTTAAATTATTGATAACAGAACGAACTTTGAGTGGTAACTTTGTAATGTCAAGCAAAGCCGCAACGACCGTAACTCATTATCGTAACATAACATACAGCATTACTTCAACTTCATAACCTTTGGTAACTTGGAATGTTAACTAGACCAGCCGTAACGAGGCTTTGAACCGTTAAGTAAGTCAGGCCAAAACAGAAACAGAATAACTGTTTGGAACGTCAACGCGACGAGAGTAACAGGTTACAAAAAAAAAAAAAAAAAAAAAAAGATTATTATAACACGTCACCAGAACATAATAGAATTACGTAACAGGTTATCTAAAAAGTAACTGTGATTCCCATATCTAGCGTAAACGTCAACAAAAACTCAAAACAAAATGGATAACAAATTGAATCCACAGAGATTCCAATATACATTTAATATTGGAACTCATCGAGTCGGCAATGTACTGGTAGTGGCTACATTAATCGGTTTTTAATTATTTTATTGGTAACAGTGCCGGAATGAAACTGTTCCAGGCATTCTATCTCAAATTATTAAAGCTTTTCAATTTCAATAATTTACGTTCCATGTGTAGATTCTGTTACAGATTGAACGCGATTTAATTAAATGTTTCCGAAATTGTCAGTCTTAGTCATGAGCTTTTAAAAGATGGACCTGAAATAAATGCAACTGTTAATTTCAAATGTTCGTAAAAGTTTTGAAACAGTTCAATAACTGATTCTTTGTGATCAGTTATCACGTTTTGCATGAATAACTAGTGACGGCTATTTGGAACAGCTTATTTGGACGTGCCTTCTTTATTTATAACGGAATACTTTTCGCCTTAATTGTCATGGGCGTACGATCGAGAGTTTGTGACTGGTGTGCGTGAATCACGAATCTGAATACATCGCAAGAACATCTCCGGTTACAAATACGATATTATGATCATATTTTAACTACAGTTGCCTACATAAAATGCCTAATCTTTTATACAAATGGGACTTTTGTCTTGATTATAGTGTTTTACCTCAAAGATATGGCAAAACTCGACTCGATATTTTTTAAAATTTCGAGTCAAGTTTTTTAAAAACTCAAATTTTGAGCTACTCGCACACCCCTACTTGGAACAAGAATAAAACACTTATTATAAGGGTGGAAGTTACTTGATTACACACCTGCTGACTAGAATAAAAACCTTTATCAGCAATAATTATTACTAGTGTGATGCGAAAACTACACGTGAAGTGAAGGTTAAAGGTATACAAACTAAAACCCTAGTTACTACCGAGTTGGAGACAAATCCAAAAAGCAATGTAATTACCATAATGATAGGGAGTTTGTTTTTCATCTTTAACTATACTCTTGGTAATAAACTGCGCTGAAAAGCTTTTAAGTAACATTAACAAGTGATTTTTTTCAATTTAACATACAATTAATGAGAGCTAATAAATTTTTACCAAGGTTATTTCTGGCTGAAATTTACCATGTTTACGGTAAGTAAGATTACCCGACAAAAAATTGTAAACCTTCTGTATTTTGAAATTCATACATTTAAGTATGGAAACAGAGAGGTTGGAAATGTGCGAGAGGTTGAATAGAACAAATCCATTAAAAATGTTTTTTCATTAAAAACATTGTTCATTGTACAACAACACTGACACACCAGCTTTGCTTCATCTACTTACGTATTTGTATTCACGGTATGTTTCTGGAATCAGTGTTACAGGGAGTGGAATGGCTACATGAGTTTGTGACACGTTTCTCGTCACATAATCAGTTGCCTTGGTCTGATGCTAAGTTACCAAATAGTAAGTAATCAAATATTCTCTGATTACATAATTATTTGGAACATGACTAAATGTGCGCTAAAATTAGTACACAGCACCAAAGTAAGGATTGCACTAAGCTGATAACCAGCTCTTTATTTTTTATATATTTTTTCAATCTATCTACGCCAGAGGCATTCTTACTTTGTTAACATACATTGTTAAGACAACAGTCAAAACCCATCAAGCAAATTTCTAAGCAAGCTTCTACATTGATTGATCTATAACACAAATGGATGTACATATTTTATTGACTTTATTGCACATTCTTTTATGTAGTTGTTTTAATTTTCCTTTGTATTGAAAAAAATTTAAACTATTCAATTAATTATAACAAGAATTTTGCTTAATTATCACTGCATTACTTTGAAGATTTTAGTATATTTTTGTTATTGACTAGTTTTAACAATTACACAAAATATTAGACAGGTAGTTTATATGTATATATATTTTTTATTATTTACAAATAGAAAATTAGTTTATTTTTTAGCACATGATTTCCACATACGTTATATTATTCTGATTTAAATTGAGAATAAAAAAACATTATTCACTTAAATCTCTTACAGATTAACAAGAATTTTAATATAGATTAGTTTAATAAAAAAGTTCAAAATGGTTCAAAAAGTGAGGAAAAATAATCCTGAACTGTTGTCAAAGTGCAGGGAACTGTTGTCAATGTGCAGGGAACTGTTAGTTACTTCTGGAGTTCCTCTGTATAAAAGTGGCGTGTATATTGTTCTAAAACCCTCAATTTATTGGTATACTTTTTTCTTCAAAATTTAACACTATTTTTGTTTTTGGAACAAAGTATTTGTTATAACTAGAATCTACATTTTCCAGTGACAACCGCGTCAAAATACTATCTACAATATTTACAAGATAACCAGACGTTTCGCCCATACTGTGATGTGGTATACTCAGTGGTTTCTCTGAGACTGAGATCGGCTAATGACCTTCCAGCTTTTATAACAGGTGGTGGGTTGGAACTGGTTTGGCAGGTATGCTGGAGAGGGGGGGCGGAGGCACAACCCACGTGACTTATGGTCATTGACCGAAGAAAATCAATATGACTCACTCTTCCATTTTATTTCAATTTACTTTAAATGGGCTCCCATGTCTTTGGAAGCTGTATACTATTATCCTTATTAAAATTACTTGTTCTTTTATATAGTTCTATAGCTTCCCTAACAATTCTTGGGTAGTAATGCGGGATGTTGGCAAGGACTTTAGTTTTGTCAAATAAAATTCCATGATTACTTTTTGTGCTATGTTCAGCAACTGCAGACTTTTCCGTATCTTGATTTTTAGTATGCCTTATGTTAGGTCCCTTATGCCTAAAAGCTGGAAGGTCATTCGCCAATCTCAGTCTCAGAGAAACCACTGAGGATGCCACATTACAGTATGGGCGAAACGTCTGGTTATCTTGTAAATATTGTAGATAGTACCTTGACGCGGTTGTCACTGGAAAATGTAGATTCTAGTAATGACTCCGGCCGCTTAAGCCTAAGTTCTAAGATGAAAGTATTTGTTAATTCACTTTGTTGAATATTTATCTGTTATGTTTTGGAGGATAGATTTTGCTAGTCCATGTTGCTTGATTCTAAATTATTATCCATAATGACAACATTTGCCTTGTATTCTCTGGTGTTAGGTTAGAGTTTTAGCATCTTAAGAGCTAAGGAGGACTGGAAAGAAGGAAAGTTGAGACAAAAACCAGAAAAAAATATGGGTGCACTTAATATTTATAAGTAAGAAATAATAATTGTCAATAAAGTATGGCAAGGATAAAAAAACATCACAAGCGAGGTGAAAAAGAAAACTCTGTGCAATGTTTACACTACACCTTCATGCAAGACCAAAATGGTGTTTTTATCAATCAGAAGTAGAGAAAATTTGGTTATTTAGAAACATGAATATAAATAAATGTATACTATGAACTAAATTTATAAATATCACTATTGCTTTACCTACATAGGATAGATATATTTTTGCTGAAACACAATATAGAATCCCTGTAAATAGCGTAGATTAATTGTGTAGCACCCTGGAAAACACAAAAACTTCTTTTATGAGAAATAAGCATAGTTTCATTTTATTAAATACAAAATAAGAAGCGCTGTAAGTCAACAAAATTAAATTTGTTATGGGGCAACTCAGCTCATACAAAGTTACTAACATCAAACAATAATAATTAATCATGTAAAAGCACTTAAGAAATTAGTTGTTGCTAAAAACTTTGAACGAAATATGAACCAACTTGAATTGAAAATGAAAACATATCACATATTTGCTCTGTGCTATGATGAAAACACAAAACAAGCTATTTACAATTATTTTACAACTCTTTGAGAACAAGATCAGTGCTCCAAAACAAAACAAAAAACTTGTTTTTCTGTTACCTACAGACAAGATTACAATAAAAAAAGTCATGCAGACACACCACATCTAAGTAGAAAATTGATAATGTTGTGGCTTTAGAACATCTAAACATGTTTAACAGTCAACAACAAGATAGAAGTTTGAAAATATTGATATGACCTGCAAATAACATAAGAGTATTTCATAGCTTAAACGGACAGATGTGCAGAGTGGAGGTGCCTAAAGGACTAACTCCAGATGTGATGGTTCATTACAGTTAGAATTAAATAAGGTCACTTCAATCCATTACAGAAACACATTTCAATTAAACTTATCTTTTTCATACCATTACTTTTATAGTAATTCTAAATAATCTTAGGTTTACATTTTAACATAATATACTTATTGAAAAATAATTTGACAATCTTCAAAATATCATAAAGAAAGTTAAATCTATAAATTACAACGAATGAAAAGCCAATGAAATACTCTTAGTCAAGAGAAAAAAATCACAAGTTGAAGCACCCGTTGACAATGTAGATTTTAGTTCCTAGCCAGCCAAGACACCATCATGGCCAGGTCATAATTGACTGATCTTTCTCATCTTATAACACTCAAGAACCTCTTGTGTTAAAACATACTGCTAGAATAAATCTAAACAATGTACATAGCACTCAAAACAAACACGACAAAAGAAAGGGACTTTACACAATATTATTAACACAAATGTCAAAAATGCACACTAGTCATTGACATCGCTTGGCTTGATATGAGCGATCTTATCACGTTAGTCCGAGTCTGCACGGGAAGACTGAGGTACGACCAACAAACTAATCTCTGCTACTAAACTACGTTATTAATAATCAACAGAAATACAACTGCAATTTTATTAACTAATTTACAAATTTACAGGAATATCTTATCTTGAATTATATAATTTATTTTTTAGTATGAACAAATAATTTCTTTGTATAAATATTTATATCAAAGAGTTGGACTTTGATATTTCTTAACAATTTTAACCTCATTCTATTCTATATTTGAACTGCCTTACATTAAATATTACTAATCGACTGAACTTTTTAATTAAAATTGAATATACAGTGTTATTAGTTAAATAAATAAATTTGTACGTTTTTATTATTATGGTAATAAAAAGATGTTTATGGATGGTGGTTTCAGAATTACTGGGCTTGCGGGTCGCACTGTAGCAGTCTAACTATAGAAGGATCACTTTTAGCCCCTTCGATGAACTCTTCTAAGGACAATTTTCCATCCTGATTTTTGTCCATTTGTCGGAATATCTTGTCTGTTCTCTTTTCAGGAGTTGACTCATCTTCAGGCATTTTCATAACAGATCCAACCATTTTGTAAATTGCCTGAAATTCAAAATATTTAATAAATTCTGGTTTTGTTGTAAATATATAAAACCCGTTATTAGTTTTCAGGATTTTATAGTTTAAAAATCTCAGACGGTATTTTTGAAAGTATTTCTAAATAAACTAAGATTTTTTATACGAGACATGTTTTTAAAGTAAGTACCGTTTTGTAATTCTAATGTTGTAGCACTGCGGTCAGATATGCACACTTTGGATTGCTATCTGTTGGCAAGCCATAGCCGCCATTTCAGACCTATTCAACAGTGATTAAGGTTTATGAGTTTTTAAAATGCCTTCTCCAATTGAAAATTCCACCAACTGTGAAGTACGCATTGTGATATGTTTTCTTAACACTAAAGGCTTGAAAGCTGCTGACATTCACCATGAGATGTGTGTTTGTGAAGAAAATACAATGAGTGATGCCAGAGTACAGAAATGGGTGAGAACTCTTAATGATGGCCGTACGAATGTCCATGATGAGGAACGAAGTGGACGACCTTCACTCATTACCGAAAACTTGATGAAAAAAAGTTGCTGAAAAAGTCAGAGACAGCAATTTAATTGTTATCTAGTGAGGTTCCTCAAGTACCAGGAAGTGAGATTTATTCAATTATAACAAAGTGTTTGAATCAAGGGAAGTTATGCTCAAGCTAGGTTCCAAAAATGATGATAGATAGAGAATCACAAACAAATGTTAAGCCAGTCTTCTCACGACATAGCCAGCGCTACAATGGGGATGGTGACAATTTTTTTAACCAAATTGTTACTGTGATAGCTCCCACACTGAATATCACCAGAATTTAGTGTACAAAAAACGTATCAAAGCATGTACTACACAGTCGGCAGCATATTCAATTGGAGGAGGCATTTTAAACTATTAAAACAACCTTAAACACTGTTGAATGGATCTGTAATGACTGCTATGGCTTGCCATCTGATAGAGGTTCCCAGCCTGCATGCGCTGAATGCCGACCGCAGCACTATTATGGTGGAATTCTGAAATGGAACTTACTTTAAAAAAATGCCTCATATATATGAAAAATGATAGTGGAAGATTTAGACAAACTTCTTTTCCTTTTTTTCTTACACAACTTAAATTACAATCTTTGCTTGTGTTGTTTAGTAATTTGGTTAATACAATGAAGTCAATACATTTATGTACCTAATTGTTACAAATATCATATACATTTAATAACAAAACACAGCTAATATAATAGAATTTCAATAGGTTTGGTATCTGTCAAGAGCCATAATTAGGCACACACAAATTCTGACTAAAGAAGTTGTGTATTGGTCTTCGTATGTAGCTGCCACAAAGCCAGCAGCAAAATTGCAGTGCATAAATATCTTTGTTGTAGATCCGGCGATAAAAGAAACACTGTTAAGTCTCAATTCAGAAAAAATGTTATACTATTATAACTTACAGTTATGAGAGATGGGATATTTTAAAAATCAAATTATGACATGAAAATGATTTTTGTAAATAAATTTATTCGTGCCATTTAGCAGAACAAATAATACCACTTAGAAATATATATACAGTTCAAAAAAATGTTCTCAAAATTACACCTTTCTATAGTACTACAATAGGGACAGCTGCAGACAAGCTGTACTAGCAGTGTACATAGTCAAGACAAAACCATGGTAGAAACTATAGTACTACAGTAGGGACAGCTGCAGACAAGCTGTACTAGCAGTGTACATAGTCAAAACAAAACTGGTAGAAACTATAGTACTACAGTAGGGACAGCTGCAAACAAGCTGTACAAGCAGTGTACATAGTCAAAACAAAACTGGTAGAAACTATAGTACTACAGTAGGGACAGCTGCAAACAAGCTGTACAAGCAGTGTACATAGTCAAAACAAAACTGGTAGAAACTATAGTACTACAGTAGGGACAGCTGCAAACAAGCTGTACAAGCAGTGTACATACTCAAAACAAAACTGGTAGAAAAGGCCAGTTTCATAAATTATAAAACCAGAAATGTACAAGTCTTTAGATTAGTTACTGGTACACAGGACTGAACTATATTCAAAGCAACCCACAAATGCTGCAGCAAAGCTGTTTACCTACTTCCAACAGAACTGAAGAGAGAAGATTTTGACCTATAAAGAATCAACTAAGAACTTGCCTATTAGAGGCATTTTATTAGCGGGCTAAGAATAATCTTTTTCAGACCATTTTGGGTTGACAATTTTGTGACACTGGTGTTTGATGTTGGCAATTTTATGCATGAAGAGACTTAAAGGTCTAAATTAATTGTAAACTTTAGCATGTTTTTTATTATCTATTTATTACCAAGCAATATACAGAATATAAATTGTTATATTAGTTATTATTACTTTTAAATACCATAATTTTTAATAAATAATTTTGTATTATAGTTCCAATGTAGGCACCTATTTATTTAAAAATTTAAGCTAAATTTGATATTCTAACATTGACTTTTTAATGAGCATTACCTGTTATAGCTTTAGTGTATTTGTCTCTCATACGGTTTAGGCTCTAGTATTAAGTAAATTACAAAACCATTTAGTAATATCCAATATATTTACAAACTTATACTGCAGTGATCTAAAATATATTATAAATAACAAGAATTTTTATAATAAGAAATCAACCTATTTTGATACTATTTTATTTTTAATTTAGTTGTTAGCTATATCAAATTATTAAGATTCAACTAATTGTATTACAAACCAATTAATAATTCTTTGTTTAGTAAGTACTAGCTCACTTTTTTCTTTTGTTGTTAAAGGGACATTGGTTGTAAATTAAAGTATTTCTTGCTAATGCACTTTAATTTTGTATAGTTAATATATAGTTACTTGTAATTTTAGTTACTAATTATACAAAATTAAGCTTCAATTCAAGTATTTAGAAATAGAGATAAGAATAATGCTGTTTACTTTAATAATATATAGTTTAAATAATTTAATTCAGTTTATTGTAACTAATTTAATTTGGTTCACTATTCATTTTAACTTAAGACGTGTTTGAGTAAGATTTACTTATCTGTGTAAGTTCTCCTCCAAACATTTCATAAAAGTCATTTGAAGAGCACTACAAGATGTTTTTGATATTAGTTAACCTACAAAACAGTAATTATTTGTTTTTAATAAGGATGATATGTATTTTTAAACTAGGCTCAAAATCAGTACAAATAATTTGATAAAAATTTATTATTTAAAGTATTTAAATTTCTCTCAGTTTAAATCTTGTTTAATGATATCATGGAATCACCTCAAATACATTTATTTATTTATTCATAAGACGCTGATCGTCAAGATATGGGTGAATATGGATTTTGAATGAGTGTAATGAGTGTAGATGAGCGAATGTAGTCATTGTTACAAACTAAGGCAGACTATTCCTTAGAAAGTGTTATTTATTAATAGCCCAATGACAAATGAACAGCCGGTGATTATCAGCTGATCCTTCTCAAAATGTATTGACTCTGATTTTGATCGAACTGAGAACCATTAGCATATGAAGCTGGGATTGAACCAACTAGGCTACATAACCTCGAAGCGTCACAATTGGTGTAGTTGGCCGTAGGCCTCTAAGTAATTTGACGTTCAAATCACAGTTGGAGCGAAAAGAGCAGAATCACCGTTTCAAATCACAGGTCTTACAAGTGAGCAGGAATGGTTATCACTGTTCAATTAAAAGAACAGTTAGTCCCATCACTATTTACCTACACCCAGTTAACGATCCCGGTCGAGGGCGATTTATACCAAATTTTGTGGAGTCTAGAGAGGGGGTAGATATTGTGACAATAATCTATCAAATAAAGAAAAAAAGGAGAAAATAAAACCTGCATTGGTTTACAAGTACAAACTGTCTCAGGGATGGCTTGGGGAATTATAAATAATAAAGCAACGTTTCCAGGAATTCACGATTTTAAATTGCTGCTTTTTAATACTTTTTTTATATCTGTCAATCAATAAAAATACTTTAATTCATCCATGAATTAGTTTGGTTCTGGTAAGTTACTTTTTTATTCCTTTTTATTAGCACTTTTTAAGTAAACCCCAGTTTCAACTACATTGTAAACATTGGTTTTTGTGGTCCTTCAGTTCAATTTGTTTGTAAAGGATTCTTTAAAATGTTTAGCTCCTGCATATCAGCCAATTGTTCTTTTATCCTGGATTTCCAAATTTCCTGATTTCATACCTAGAATTAAAACAGGTAAATCAGCTGTTGGTTGTTTAGTAGTCAGCATTATCTTCTAGTTTATTTCAAGAGGGTTTTTAAAAATAAAGAGGCCTCTTTTCGACTGTCCTTGGTGGCTTCGCATGAGTATGTGTAAAATTACAGTGATTTGATTATAATTATAAACTTGGCAAGTGTACTGGACTTTGAAGAAGAAAGTTTGTATAACATCGCAAGTCAAAAATGTTCATGAGCTAAACTTGATCCATTTGCACCTTCTTTAAACTGATTTAGAATTTTTAGTCCATTAAAAATAATCCAAACGTGTCTTTGTTTTATGCCATTGCTAGGACATTTTGTAACACTACAATCTATCATAAGCAAAGCCTCACAGAAATGAAACAATGGCAGTATGGTGGGAAAGAGCAAGGAGGAAAGCAATTTATCAGGTATTTTTCTACCATGGGTACTGAAGAGATAGAAACTGTAATCTTTTATGTCTGTCCCGTTTCAATATGTAGTGTATTTACTTAGGTTGGTATTAAAGTTGGTAATCTATTTGGCTAGTTGTATGATGTAGACATGAGGTTATCGAATAAACCTTGCTGGTTGGCTGACCCTCATCACGCAACTCGCTTCCCTTCCATACGACATGGTCTCAGCCAATCTGTCTGTGCATCCAGTTAATTTCTAAAACCTTGCGGTGTGGCTAGCCAGCTTATCAAAATATACTAAGTGTTCCTCATTTCATATTAACCTTCACCATTGTGTTGATGTTCAACAGCGTCAACACCACAATTGGTGACGAGGATTACTGTTTTGTGACGAAAATGTGAATGAGTAGTGATTTATTATACACTTCTCAGATTTTCACAAAGTAACAAGAGTTTTTAAACTATTCAAATGTTCAATGTGGTAAGGTATTCAGTGTAGTAAAATACACATTCAACATTTATTCAGTGTAGTAAGGTACACATTCAACATTTATTCAGTGTAGTAAGATACACATTCAACATTTATTCAGTGTAGTAAGGGACACATTCAACATTTATTCAGTGTAGTAAGATACACATTCAACATTTATTCAGTGTAGTAAGATACACATTCAACATTTATTCAGTGTAGTAAGATACACATTCAACATGTATTCAGTGTAGTAAGGTACACATTCAACAAGATTAGTCAGTGCAGTGGGGTGCGCTAAATGTCATCACGATACAGTAAAAAGATAGAACCATTGCTTTTAAAAAATGTATTCAGTGAAACGGGATTTTCAAAAATGGCCAGAAATATAATTGGACTTTGGGACCTTTTGATAGTGTGGAAGAATTGTGAATACATTGAATGTTTTGAACAGTTTGTGGGCTGCAACGAAGTTATACCTGAAAAAAGGTTAGTACGTTTGTAACAGTTTTAGGAGTAAAAACTTCTAATTTACTTAAAGACCTTAGGATTTTTTTTGCCAAGACGGCACCAGCTAATAAACACGTTTTGTATGGAGCTTGCTCGAAAAGGATTACAATACTTCTGGTGGAGTTTTGTACAAAGGTGTTTGTACAAAATGGTTCCATTTTGAATGTGCTGGTAAATTTAAAAATGATTATTCTTATGCCAAAGACGAACAATGCAATTTTCTATGTGATAGTTGCAGTCGAAAACCAGTCCAACATGATCATGATGTGAGTACGCTAGCAGATGAATCTGTTAAAGATGTTAATAAAAATAACACTTGTGAATGTTTTAACCACTTATAAATTTTAACTGACCAAATTTTTGAACTAACTGAAAATCAATACCATCTCTGAAACCAGCTAAATTTATTGAAAGCAGGGAATATTAAACTTACTGCAACCTTGGATAACCACACCATGGCTATTAGTGAAATTTTTACAAATAATTGACATAAAAGCTCTTATGCTTGTGTTTTTAAACCTAATGGAAAACCCCAAGATAATTTTTCTAGGAAAAATGTCTCCAATGGATATTCAATCATTAAAACTTCAAAGGTTAGTGACAATAGCCTTTTTTGACCCCGCCAGCAATTATTAATTCTGACATATTTTCTGCAACTCACAGCAGAACTCAGTGCTACCACCCAACTCCTCTCAGCAGAATAAATCACTGTTAAAGAAGAGTCAAATGGCGATCATAGACCAAGAAAATGACAAGAGGAATGAGGGGCTAGATGGAAATACTACTGTCCCTAAATCTTTACAAGGCTTTCATTACAATGAAAGTTCGGTGGTTCATGATAAAGCGTGGAACACCAGTATGCAAAGCAGACGTCTCTTTGGTGAGAAGTGAAAAAGTAAACAATTGTTTCACGGAGGTGATGTATAAGAAACAAAGATCCGTTCAAAATAAACATAGTGGAGCTGGTAAAAGGCCTATTTATTTAACTGGCCATGCACCTGTAAATAAAAATAAACTGAGAGTTGTTGAGAAACATAGATACACATTTGATTCTAGATTTGCAAAAGATGTTGAAAGTGAAACTGAAAAAAATATTTAGTTGACTCCCTTTTTTAAAAAAACTTTAAAAAAGCTGGGCACTATGAAGTTAAAAAATTAAGAAACAAGTACGCAGGATACAGCTCATTCAAAATTAGGGTTCCTTTGTCTCTTTGGGAGAAAGTTTTTGTTTAAGATTTTTCGTCTGCTGGAAATTACATTAGTATATTTATGTATACTCGCAAAAGTCTGCATGTAAAATCTTATTGAATGCAATCAAAAGAAGAATCTTGTCAAATAGGTAGGCCTATTTCTTCATCCAATAAATATGACACTTTAAGTTAGCAAAATAACTCTAGTTGGCCTTGTACAAGGCCTAGTACTGATAACTCACCCAAGAACGACCTTAAGCAAGAGATCGTCAGTATATTCCACCAGAATATGCAATGTCTGATAAATAAGGTTGAACTTATAGAGAAAGTTTCAAGTGATTTAAAACTTGATATTTTATGCTTCACAGAACACTGGCTGCACGAAGATGAATTGCCATCTTATGCGTCCATTCACAACCTAAAGCTCAGCGCTAGTTTCTGCCAAAGCTACAAAGACAGGGGCAGTGTTGTTATGAACAATATTAACAACTTGTCGATTTAGTCTGATTGTAAAATTGCTTGCGTTGAAATTCTGGACTCATTTTGTTCTAGTAGCCTTATACAGGATGCCAGACGGTGATATTGATAAGTTTTTTGAAGTTTCTGAACTTGTTATGAGCTTAATCCACAGACTCAATAAGAATGCAATTATTTACGGGAATTTTAACCTGAGGTTAAACAACACACGGCCGAACATTTTGTTGATCTAAGTAATATGTACAGCTTAAAAATGACAATATACCTCCTGAAGCAAAACTTTGTATAAAACTTAGCCTAGAATTACAAAACAACAACTTAACATAACAACTACAACAATCAAAAACATATAAAAAAGCCTATTGAATTCTCATTAATAGCTGAAATTCTTACTGCTAAAAAACTAACCAAACATTACACAAAACAGCCTGGAATTGCAAGGTTTTATGGAAACGACTACAACAATCAAAAACCAAACAGAAAAGGTTATCGAATTATTATTTACAACTGAAATACTTACTGATAGAAAACTAACCATACAATACTTAAAACTTAGCCTGGAATTGCAAGGTTTTATGGAAACGACTACAACAATCAAAAAGCAGACAGAAAATGCTATCTAGTTCTAATTTATAACTGAATTACTTACTGTGACAATTTCAAGCATTTCTTGGCGAGAGATAAATCCATTACCATCTAGATCATACATACTGAAAGCCCACTTGAGTTTCTGTTCCAACTTGCCTCTAGATGTCACTGACAATGCACAAAGGAACTCCCGAAAGTCAATTGTGCCATCCCCATTTGCATCAAATGTACGGAAAACATGCTCTGCAAACTATAATTAATAATGTGTAGATTAATTTTTAAGACACAATTAGTTTAAATATAGAGTGAAATTATTCCTATGTATTTTATTAAATATTGTATACTAAATTAATTTTGCATTTCAAGTTTAACCCTCAAACTGATGCTATCGAACTGAGCGATACATTCGATTTTCTGTAATTACGGCGAAAGTTTATGCGCAAATCACATACTTTGAACAGTAATGGACAGGATAGATTTCTATTTCCACTAATCTAATTTGGATTAGTCCACTATTCATAGGCTGTGGACAGTGTGAGAGAAATATAATCAGCTGTTTGTATTCGCTGAGTGTAAGTGCTAGTGAATACACAACGTAGTATTGTTTTAATATGTTATTTTCATTTTAAATAAATACGTGTTATAGGTTATGGTAGTTATAGTTTTTTGTTTATTGTAGCTTTTATCTTGAGTGAACTTAATAGGTTTAGTGCTAATAGACGTTGTTGAGATGATAGTGACGTTAGTAGAAGGTGACGTTCCTAGGGACATTGAAGATTTTTAGTCTTTGCAAATATGTAAGTATATCATAATATTTTTGTTTACTTTGCAGTTTTGTAATTATATTGATTATTTAGCATTTGTTTCTCTTATTACTTATGCCAGAGGTAATATTTATGGCCATATTTTTCCTCAATCAATATATAAATACATTTTGTACATAATTGGACAATATTTTACTTATGCACTATGTTTTGTATTCATTTTTTTATTTTTTTTTGTTTTTCTAAAAATGCAAGTGTGTGATAAAATAAAATTTTGAACATTTTCTTATATTTTGGATTTTTCGTTTATCCGTATTGTGTAACTATTCATAGTGCTCAAATGAAAAAAAAATTTCAAACTTTCATGAAGCTTGTATTTTTAAAATCACTGGCATATTCAACATTTTCTATTACATTATAGATTTATTCATTTTGTTTTATTAGCCTCCAGAACTGTTATATTATAGAAATAATACTGGTTAAATTACCTTTTTTTCCTGTCAACATTTCTTCAAACATAATCTGCTATGTACATTTCGAAGCATAGAGCTTCATCATCAGGCTTTCCAAAAACGTCACTATTTACATTACACTAAACATTAAAAACATTTAAAATATAAACATTTAAACATATTAACATAGCACATTTGCCGGCCGGCGATAGACACCAACTGTTGACAGGAAAAAAAGGTAATTTAACCAGTATTATTACATTATAGAGCATAATTTTGTGAACAGTTTGATATATAATACATGTTATTTGAAATTTTTTTTTTATTTTTTGAAAATTATTAAAGCTAACCTTACAAAACGCTTAAAATCGCTGTATCACTAAAAAGTTACTTAATCATCAGTTGGAGGGTTAGGGACTAATTGAAAGAAACACTTTTTGATCAATATAATTGACTTTAATAACTTTCTTCTATAAATTATAAATGGAAAATAACTAAATAATATATGAGAAAAGAACGTTGACATTTCCTTTTTGAGAGTCAACTTCAATATCACAGTCACATAATAAATAAAATTTAAAAACATTCAAATAAATAATACACATAATGTACAGTATTGAAAATTTTACTCTTCCCTTTTTGTCAAATGCTGTTATACATCTCCTTTACAACATGATACTGACTAATGAAATTAACTCTTAAGAACACTTCATGAACACTAATGTGAGATCTGAGAAGGGAACCTCTTGTTGAGACTGGAATCAGGTACTGTTTACTTGTAACCAAAATCTGTTTGCAGTGTTTTAAAAAGTAGCTTTCCTAAATTTCAGGGATAGGCATTTATAATAAATATATTTTTAGCATTGAGCATAATATCGTATGGTGTATGATGTCAGCCACCACATCTACCCATAAAAGGTCATTAAAAAAACAAAATTACAGAAAAAGTAATCTCATATCATAAAGCCCAATCTGATGCACCTAGCCATCCTTGATCAGTCTCGCTAACTCTGTGAATACCAGCTAATCCTTCCGAAAATGAGTGCAGATGGCAATCTGTAAATATGAGATCCGTTGTTTTGGATATTTTCTCCACAGCTGCATGACAGATTTGTGTCAATCCATGTATTGGGGGAGGTGATGATATTTGTGTCCACACCTGAAGTTATTAGACAAACAACAACTGGATTATCACAAACTGTGCCTCCTAGCTCTGTCATAATTAGTGTAGTAAATACCTTAGGCTAATTAGGACAGTGTTCACTCATGACTGGGTCTAATTAATCCTCCAAGGGGCAAAAGACGCTGTAGCGTCTATCTCCCCCTTCGTAATGTGGCAAATACGCTACAGCTTCTATCAATGTAAGCATTTTTGTTTATGTATAAATAACTTATAGGTGTCCAAATGCATTGTCACTTATATTAAATGAAAGAGGAGATTCTAAAGTATCATTTCATATAGTACTCATACTTCTTTTTTCATCGATATGTCATTTGAAAGTATTTGTTTTTTTTTTTTCGCTCACTGAGAATCTGTTGCTAGGCAACACTAAAAATTGTTGTACGTAGTTTTTTATTTTTTGTGATTTTTTAGTAATATAGATAAACTATACATTTTTTGTTCACAAAAAAATGTAGAAAAAACTGGTTATCTCATTTTTGTTATGTAGCCATTCTACATATACTCAAATAAAAACAAAATTTTGAAATTTTTTGGGTGCAACACAAGATTGTTTACTCCAATGTTTGGTAAGTACTTCATCTATGCTACAATTGTATTGAGCATGTTATAAGCTTTAATTTGATATATTATATAACATATTTTGATTAATTTAGATGTTTACACGAGGCTTTTAGTCTGGATATGCAAAATCACTGAAAATACCCTGATACTTAGAGTGTTTCTGACCACCACTTGGAGGGTTAAAACTTTTAAGTTGCATGTTTTATTCTTTTTCATACTGTAACTCCTTACTGACTTGATTTCTTCAACCAATAAGTTAAGTTAATAAGTTGTATTTTTTCAGCCACAGCCGAAAGAAAATCTAAGTTAATAACTATAATATTGGGGTGTGCACCTACTTGCAGCCTGTCCACTTGCGGCAAACCAGATTTTTTCTGACATTTTAAGCACAATTTGACCTATCCCCTAATTATTGGTTAATTTATGACTTTGGGATCAGGAGGAAGACAGACGGACTACCACTTGCGGCCCAGACTTAATTTTTCTGAGTTGTCGTGTTAACTAACAATAAATTGAAACTCATTAATGTCGGATTTATGTATTTAGTATTTTTTGTATTTTGTATTTTTTTTGTATTTTTGTATTTTGTATTTTTGTATTTTTTTGTATTTATGTATTTTTTGTAGTTTAAAAATATCTTTATGTGTTGGAAAAGAATCTCTTTAACATTAAAAAATTTAGCCTACTTTTGCTTTTGTAATATGTACCAAGACAATTATAATTCTTTTATGTCTTGAAATTAATCCAACATAGGTTATGAGTTACTGGATGTTCAAATATAAACAAACATCCAAATCTTCATATTATAATGACAGGGATTACTAGTAATAATAGCCTTAAGTCCTACGGGAAATTAAGAGTTGACAAGAATTTAATTAAGCATTGAGTTAAATAGTGGTTTGTGTTATATAGTTACAAGCTGTTTACCGTGCTTTGTTATGTGACAAACTTATACCACGTTTATTAAAGAGTAATGTTTATATTGTATCACATCCTAGAAATTCAGTATTAAATTTCAGTGTTTTAGCTAAAAATATATAGGCAAAAATGCTATATTCTAGGCACGTTAAACTTTATTTTGTTGTCCTTAATTAGTATGACTGATTCTTAATATTATAAAATGAACAGTCATTTGTTTGTCTATTATTCTATATATAAATTATAATCAATCAAATATTGTTTCTCTTGAGTTCATGAAAGGGAATCTCTGCAACCTTAAATAAACAATTAACTACGCCAAAGTGTCTATTATCTCATAAAATGCCAAAGAAAAACCTTTTGTTCACTCTGATAACGTAGGAGCTTTAATTAATGGTAAAATAAAGATAGGGATACACAATTGTTTTAAATATTGTTGTGATTGGATATGTCTGACACAAACTGAATACCTTTGTCATTCAATGAATTGATTTTTTCAATATTTTTACAGTACTAGATATAGCGTTATTTCCTTCTCTAGCTCTCTTATTGGTGGATGACACTCGCACCCTCACTTGCACTGTCACTTTCATGTCATATTTGTATTGATGATCCACTGATGAATGATTCTTCAAGCGTTAACAGTTTACTGTGCACGTTGTAGGTGTAAAGTACACTAATAAATTGTTATCTACTGCCAAGGAATAGTTGAATGTAATTATTAGGTTAATCTTCAGTGTGCCGCAAGTGGCACATCCCTTGCAAGTGACAGCTGTAAATCTTTACCAAAACAACAATAACCTGGTTTAATTTATTAGGAGTGCCGCAAATGGTAGGGTGCCGCAAGTGGGCGATCCGCAAACAGCATGGAACCATAACATTTGAGATAGGTTGTAATTAAAATGGAATGCAGACAGCATATGTGCATTCACGTTGATACATGATAACAACAGGTCCAGTTTCCTTTATTATCCAAACTGAACAGATTGTAGATTGCCTCAAACAAAACAATTCAGATTATATTATTACTCATTATTAATATTACACATAGGTTGTTACTAACATTTTCTAAAATAAATAGTAATAACATATTTCGTGCATGTTACAAGATAGAGAGATACTAAACAGCTATCCACATACGTCCGTCTCTGTTTGGCAAAACTGAAGCAACAGCACAGCTTGAGTGGCAGTAACAAGGTGTTTAAAGAAACACTATTTCATAGTTTCCACTGACAAAAATCATAATCAGTTTAGTGAAATAATTTCTTCCCCCTTTTTGCTGTGGAATTATCAAATCAATTTTGAATCAATGTAAAAGCCATGTTTTATATTCATCTTACTGCTAGACAGAGGTAAACGTTGTAATATAGACAGGGCCGTATTTAATGGGGGGCTTGACGGGTTATAGCCCAAAGCGGAAGATTTTAAAAAGCGACAATTTTTAATACCATCTTTTCAGAGGTGCTATAACAAAAATTAAAAATTTTATTTATATATATAAAAATAATAACACTTAGCAATCTTTTTGGTGTTTTTAATTTTCAAGATCGATTTCAGTCTCGTAAGACTATCATCGATCAATATATAATATCACTATCAAAAACAGAATTTTTTTTTAATTTTTTTATTTTACTATTCAAAAACAGAATATAAAAAAACTATTCTGTTTTTGATAGTGATATTATATATTGATCGATGATAGTCTTACGAGACTGAAATCGATCTTGAAAATTAAAAACACCAAAAAGATTGCTAAGTGTTATTATTTTTATATATATAAATATATTAAGCAATCTATAAGCTACAAATGTCAAACACATTTTATATTCATTTCCCTCCTTTAATGGGTACATCGTCTGTCCACAGGGAAATGGTGTGCATTAACCGTGAGTTCTGGCCGCAGATTCAATCCTGCCGCAGTGCTCATAACTGAGTGTCGAGGTGGGCCGGCACGTTTACTTTGAACTTATTAGATTGCTTAAAGCAGGCTTATTTCCGCCTGAATACTGTGTGCATAGAATAATGGAATAGGACTTGACGTAGCAAAAATTAAATTAATTAAAATTGGAAATAATGGAATAGGGCTTAACGTGGCAAAAATTAAATTAATTATAATTGGAAAAACTGTCTTCAAAATTAAAGTTCAAAATATGAATGTCTATGCAATGTGTAAGAGTGTTGCCATTAATGCTTCAGCCATTGGAGCGGAGTGGCAAGTCAGGTAACCTACAACTATCAGGCAAATCAACTAACTGCAATTACTGAGGTCAACAGTTTACAATAAAAAACATCTTGCATGTTAATTTTTCTTACAAAATAAACTCAGTTGACATTTAATACAAATTCAGTAGTATAAATTAAATGTTTTGTATTTGGACTAACCAACAGTTCTAATTGTACAACAACAACAAAAAAAATTTCCAAATTGAGTTTTCGTAGATATTAGTAGTATTTAAAAAATCTCATCGTTACTTACTTTTGAAGCATCTCCATATGGAAAGAAGTTGCCATAAATCTTTTTGAACTCTTCGACACTTAAATGACCACTTGGACAGTCCTTCAGGAAACCTTTATACCATTCTTGAATCTCAGCATCTGTGTTGAAAAATCAAAAGTGAGGGCAGTGGATATTCACATATTGACCCACCCGCCCACCCTTACACGGACAGTAATATTGTGTATCTATATGTTGTGAAGGTAGCTGAAAATATTGGATGGAAGAACACGTTGAGATTCTCTGTAGATTAAAGGTTATTTGATGAGGAAAATAAAATTGTTAATGGATAAAAGAAGAAACCCCCAACATGATCATTGGATAAAGGCACAGATGACTTTATTCACATGTACAGCAAGTGCACTTACATGCTTCACATAAAGCAAGAATCTGCAGCTGCAAGGCAATCAACTAAGAGTTAACGTTATGACATATTTTGTTAACTAAATTATGTAATTTGTGTAGACGTGAGCTTATGGGATTGTCTCCAATGTCCATTTCCCTACAATAATGATAACATTAATGTGTTCATATTGAATTTAGAAAAAAAAAAAAAAACACAATTTACTATTGTCAGCAACTCAATGTGTATTTATATGCTAGCAGCATCCATAGTTAATGTCTTGAAATGCAGTAGATACTATGGAATTTGAAATGACCATCTGCTTTATAGCCAGAAGTGAGAAATCTTATGTTGTAAGCATGCACATATCTTTGCCTTCTTAGGCCTCTTGTTACACAGCCGAGGACAGTTTCTATAACAGAGATGGAAATTACAGTACGAAACTTTAGATCTTTGAGCACGTTTTGCAACTGTTTCTGGAACTTAACTATAAGAGTCCAACTCTTACAAAAAACTCAAAAGATACATTCTCAAGGATCTAAATATTCTTACTGTTATTTTCACCTACTAATACACAGCAAAGCATAAAAAACAATAAATGTTTCACTGCAGGAATTCAGCCAGGATCTATTTCAGAAATACAAAATTTTAACAAGTAGCAAGACTTTAAAGAATAAAATGCCATAAATTCAGAAAATAATCAAACAATAATGTCAATAACTAGAATTGACACTATTTACAAGATAACCCCAGACGTTTCACCCATGCTGTGACATCCACTGTGGTCTCAGAGATACCACTGAGGATGCTACATCACATCATGGGCGAAACGTCAAGATGTAGATAGCACCTGACGCACTTGTCACTGGAAAATATATATTCTAGTTATGACACCGGCTGTTTAAGTCTAAGATTTAAGAATAATGTCAATATTTAAGAAACAACAATACATACATAACAATTGTAAGCAAGATAACAAATTGGTTCATTCAATTATTGAGAATACTGCTGCAAATTAGGGATGGACGAGAGGCCAATTTTAGGTTCGGGAGGGAAATTAATTTCCTCCCAAATTTTCGATAAATTTTTGGAGGGAATTTTCTCCAGCTTAGCATACATTAATTTTCAAACTAAGAAGATAAAACAAAGAAACCAAATAATTTTATAGTAATAATAATTTACAAGGGACACCCCTGCACACTTCACGTGCCAACATTGTCACTTGCTGCGCTCGTGACACCTCAGCCTTCTGCCTCGGCATGTAACTTCTGACTTCAAATATTAGTAATTAAGCTGTATTAAGTAAAATCAAATTATTTAAATTCATTTATAGTAGCTCACTCACTGCACTTGATTTAAACTCTATTTATAGTACAGTAGACTCTCGGTAATCTGAGGTAATTGGGACCGGGACCACCTCGGATACGTAAAAACTCAGATAATACGGAGATAATGATAAAAATATTGTAAAAGCCATGAAAAAAGTATAAAACTAGCTAATCACAAGAAAAAACGTAAAAAGTAAAACAAAAATTTCACATCTACATTCAACCCCAACTGTCACTTCGTAACTTCACTGCCACACCATAAGCAATAAATTACATTCCACGCTAATTGAGACAAGTCTATTATATTTTTGTTATCGTTCACTTTAATTTATATTCATTGAAAAATCCAAAATTGACCACAATTTTCAATTAAAACCATGTTATTGAGATCAAAGTATTTAGTTGGTTACAGCTTACAATAACAATTGAAAAAACTCCCAAATGGAATTCCCGATGGTCAAAAAATGTCCTTCTCGTAGGAAAAGAAATTATAATTTCCTGGGGAAAGCCCGAAATTTCGAGACCTGTCCATCCCTACTGCAAATATTTAGTCAGTTATGCAGTTCAGTTCTAGTTTTTGAAACAAGCTCAACAATCTACTACGTAAACCAAATTCTTCATATGCCTTTTAGAAATTGTAAACCGTTGGGTAATAATATATTATATTTATAAAAATAATATTTATTGAGGAATTTATACTAGGGTTATGTTAGATGGGGGTGGGGAGAATAGAAAACAGGAACTATGTTTATACAGTTCATGTTAAAATGAAAGTTAGCAATATTGACAAAGCTGTGCCTCAGTTGCACTTCTAAAGAGTCTGCACAAGCTGTCGGCAATGTTGGTTTCAATCCCATAAGAACAATATTATTTTTTAACCGAACGTACGATTATGTGTATCCAATTAAACAGTTATTTTTAAACAGATTTTTCCCAAACAACTTTCATTTGATCACGAATGAAATTGCGTGTTGGAATTGCTTTGCAAAATCCTAATTAGTTTTGTAGAAAAAAATATACAAAGCATTTAGCTTGAAGTTCATATTTTCACCTATTTTTAAAAACTAGGTATTGTAGTCAAATATCAAAAGCAAACCCCATGTGCAATATGATAAAGTTTTAAATGATACCTCATACATAACTTTTGGTCAATAAATAACAAAAAAATATGGATTCCTAAATAATGAATAATGAATTTATTTTCCTTCATAAACAATAAATACAATAGTACTTAAAACACTAGGAAAACTTTCTAATAACAATTTACAAGTACAGTACAATCTCGATTATCCGGCAGTCTGTGTCATCCAGTTCGGCAAGTAGATAGCAATAACAATTATTTACAAGATACAATTGAAATTAATTGGAAGCATCTTTCAGTTTTCAAACGCAAATGTTCTTTGTACACCAGTGTTTTGGTTTTGCATTTTGCAAATTGCAGGAGCTAGTAATCACCCTCTCTCAACAAGCGGTCACTTGTTACTGACCAATAATTTAATAATGTTGGCAATGTTGTTTACTTTTGTTCAGTGTGGCTGGCTGAAGAGTCCATTTAGCGAGTGAGGGAAGTCGGAAGTGGAACAGTTGATTTTATGTACACATAATTTACAGTTACATAGCTGTACATATTTTTTTATTCAGTCGGAGTTAAAATTAAATTTAAGTATAATATTTAAGTAAACATATATAATTTACATAACATTTAACTAAGCATTTTTGACAGCCTAATTAAAACACAGTTGTATTTTTAAATATCTTTCATATTGTATTGTAAAGCAGCGTCAAAGTTGGCGATCGTGATAAACATCATTCATTTCATTGCTATAGCTGCAGAGAGCGTTGCGTCACATGCAATTGTAGGCGCCCCACTTATGCATGCTGTCTGTTATCAGTTACTAAACGTGATTTCCTAATAAAACCAATTTATTAATGTTTTATTCGGCTTGACCTTCGCTACATTAGGGCGGATAATCGAGGTTGTACTGTATTCATGATCAGATTTTTTACAATGAAAAATAAAACAGGAAGAAAAAAATAAAAAGATTAAAATCTTGAAAAATAACATTGTTCTTATAGGATTAAAACCAACATAGCTGACAGCCTCTGCAGACTCTTAACACAAATTCATTGTCAAATTACAAAAAGTGACTAAACTTACAATCATGTTCATGCATTAAAACATTCAGTACTACATAGCCGTAGTCGGCCACGCCGTCCGACCACTAGTGGCTAAGTGGCCGTCTAGTCGGCCATACTCAGATTATTCAATCAGTCTTCACCCGGCCTTTGCCGGGTTCACTTGCTTAGAAGGTCTCTCACTTCTGCGGTATCCTATGAGTAGGACGTGGTTTTCAGTTTCCGGTTTACATTTTTTAAATTTACTGTTTCAGTTTCTATTACGGTTTTTTATTTGTTTTTTTCTCGAGAAATTAAGAATAAAGTTAAGCAAAAATGATGTAGAATGTACTGCAAAGAAGTAAAAATTAAAAATACTGTATTAAATTTATGTTCTACAAACACCCTGACCCAACCTGAACTATGTTCTGTAGGATGTTTTGACAAATTTATGTCAAATTAGACTAATTATGAAAAATGTTAGAAATGGACCTGATAATAGTACTTTTTAATCTTTGTGATTTGTTTTACTTAATTCCTTAAATTATTAACAAGTTTATTACAAAATTAAGTGGTGTAAAAATCTTGGACATTAATTTTTGGCAAAGCTGTTCACCAGGGGCTGATGGCCGACTAGACAGCCATACATAAAAATTCATTTTTTTGAGCCATCCACAAACAAAGACTACTTTTGATAGTCATAAATTGACACTACACAAAAATGATATAAAAAAAATATTTCAGCCATTCTGGAAAGTTATAAATTTATATTTGCAGCCACACATGTTGAAAACGAAAATACGGCATTAGCACTGAATGTGTTAAACTGCAGGTTTACTGTTAAGATATTCTGTGATAGCATACCTGAAAATTCAGTGTTTTGTCTGAGATCTTCAAGAACTTCTGGCTTGAGCTTGCTGTTTTGTTTTCCCATTATCTATTCAACACACACTCAGTGTTGTTGTTAATTACTAGGAACCTTCAAAGGACAGAAAAAAATAGTGAAAATCATTACAGGTTTTATTAATAACACATTTTCATAAAATTATAATGAAAGAAAGCAACTATCATAATTTGGTTCACACGTCCACAAAACTAGTAAAACACTATATAATAACATATTTTAATAGATTGTTTTCATGCAAATAAACTTAATAAATTATATACCAACATGATATGTTGCACAATAAGCTTGTAATACGGCCCCACTTAAGCTGAAAAAAATATAAAGCATATACAACAACAAAAATCAATGAAAGAAGACAATTCTATTAGAAATAATCACTTTGATTCAATCCATGTCTGCTTTTATATGATCATTACCAGGCTTAAAGGACTGTTTTTCCTCTATTTCGATTATTTTACGCTAAAAAATGTGTGTATTCATCAAAATTTAAAGAAATTGGATGTGTATAATCCAGTACAAATACGAGGGTTATCTCAAAAGTAAGTTCCAATCATACTTACTGTCAAAGAAAAAACTATAAACACTCGAGTTTGAAACATCACTGTAAATAAAATAATTACATTAGAAAAATACAAATGACGTTAAAATTTTCCTTGTTTATTACTGCGATTTTGAGTGTTAATAGTTTATACATGACCTATTAAAGTTTCAATTTAATCTGACAAGAGGTTTTTATTGTAGAAATTTGTAAAGTCTATGTTTCCGTAAAGAGCGTTAGAAATCATGCTCTTTTTCTATTCTACCCGTAGTTAAAAAAAACTGTTAAAAGATAAAAATGTTCCTTTCACACTCAAATGCGCAGGAATAAGGAAAGAAAATGTCAATGTCACTAAGTTAAGTTTCTTTACAGTGATGTTTCAAACTCGAGTGTTTATAGTTTTTTCTTCAACAGTAGTGCAAAGTGGAGGATAGCAGGGTGAATACTGCACAGCCACCGACCTCAGTACACGTTAGACAGTGTCACAGGAAGGTTATTGAACCACTGTAACTCAAAATGGCAACTGTCATTTAAAATCCTACTGTCAAAACTGTGTGCTGTACATAGTAAGGAAATTATGAGTAAGAAAAATGGTGTCGTTTATTCAAGGAAAGACAGTAATGGCTGACCATCTGTTGTAACAGATGGAGTAGTTGCAAAATAAATGACTAAGTTTAAAAAATATCGGTTATAATTTCAAATTTATTGGAATTTTTCCCTCACATGTATATAAAACAGTTTTAGACAAAATTCTTGGTTCTTGAAAAAATAAGCTTGTTTACCACAAATTGTGTGTACCCTTGGAACCACAGCTCACAGGCAGTAGCTTTAATGTGGGAGGAAACCTAGATAGAAAAATAGGCAACATTGAAGTTTCATGTATTAAAGAGCCTCTTGAGATATTGCTATTTAATTTAAACTGGAATGGAACTTACTCTCTAATAACCCTCAAATATAAACTTGTATGATCATTATATAAGTACCTTGTTAGATATAATGACTACCTAATATTCTTAGCAACATTTTTGAAGGTATTGTTACGATGGTACATATTGGTTTATATATATATATATATATGTGTGTGTGTGTGTGTGTACTACATATGGTCGTATTAGTATAATTCTTCCCCCTTCCAAATAACATATAATACCTTTATATTTACTAAAACTAGAAACAATATATAATATTTTGGCTATCTTGGAATTTTTATATTAGTAATATATTGTTTTCTAGAAAACCCCTACCCGTTTTTTCTTTTCTTGAAAGCAATACTCAAGATATTAGATGACATAACAGACTTGTTTGTCAAAAAATAATAAATAAATAAATAATAATATTTTGTTACTACCAGATAGCCTGGTTCATGGAGAGTACAATGATACCAAACATTAGTAGGTTGATATAATTTTACTAATTTGAAAAAAGGTGTCTCTAAATTTGCGAAAAATCCTTTATGGTTTCAGAAAATTTTTTAGCCGGTTAGAGGGTTTGTAAATTTTATTGGAAAATAATATTGAATAAAATCTTTTATAAATCTTAATATGCTGCACTTCAGTGTAATCACTAAATCTAGACAATGTCTGATAATATATCATAGTAAAACGTTTAAAAACTATTTTGTATACTTTTAATATTATTTGCTATATAGATTATTTATTGTAAGTTTGAATATTTATGCTGGTAAACTGTATTTAAATCTTTATAAGTATCATAGAACAAAAATTTAACCAAAATAATACAGAAAAATTGATTAAGATAATGGACCTATTAACTTTAATTTTATGTTGTATTTTTTTGATATAATTTTTCTGCTAGAAAGAATTTCTGAAAATGTTTAATTTTCACAATAATGATCATACATTTTAATGAAATTCCACAATCAGAACTGATAGCCAAGATTATTTAACTCTTAACTGACATTCATAGAGGGGATATATTTGGAAAAAATATTGAAACAAGCACATTTAAACATCAAAATCTTATTATAAGATTGCCATCATGTCACAATGTACACTTCAGGTTCCGAACAAAATGTACAATAAAATTCATACAGGGAAAGGAACACAAAATGGAGACAATGAAATATAGATACATAAAAATATATATAAATAGTTACAGTTTATACATATGTGCACAAGAAAGAAGTACAAAAATATAAAAGTGTGCAGAAAATGTGCCACCTCCCTTAGAGCCTGCCCTCGCTTACCTTGACAAGTTTAACGTACTGAACAATGAGAGGAGCTGAGCAGCAAGACAGCACCCACTACTGCATAGCATTTAGTTTAAAAGTAAATTCAATAAACATTGAACCAGCTTGAATTTAAATTCCATGGTTAAATTTAATTTGAACACATTAGTTTGGTTTTTAAGTAAATGTTTAAAATGACGATCCTGAGGTATATACTAAGGTGATGAAGCAAGGTTGGATGGCAAAGCTTTTAAAGGCTGTTTAGTCAACAGATTTTTTCGATTGCAATGTCTTTACATCAGCTATTAGACACCTTTCAGTAATTCTTTCATTAATATTATTTTTTAACTATAAATATATCACCCCAAAGATGCGAATTTGGGCTTTCTTGGTACAGTAACCATTAAGAAACTATTCCCCTGATTGTTCCCAAATTTTAAAAACAGACCATCACAGGACTGCCCATGATCAACATTTATTTTAAATTACATAATTTTATTACAACATTAGCAAATTTTATTTCAAATAATCAATTTTAAGTTTGTTTTTATTTTAATACATGGATGGATACAAAAACGTACTGTAGGGCATCTTATGCTTTCTAATATCCTTCAATTTGCAAAATTGTTTAACTTTGTATACTCAATTGGTAATTGTACTTTTACTCGCATATCACAATCCACTCGCTACGCACACATAGAACGATACACAGTGCCCGCAACTGCAGAATTGCACTTCAACAACTTCCTGCCATTATACCCCTCCATCCCAAGACAGGGAGGGGTTGAGTGTGAGTGTAATAGTAACTCGCGGTTAGAGGTACAGCCAGATCTGTGAATTGAAATTCACTTAAGACTAAAACCGGCCGCACCACCTTAATTGGTCTAGCACTTCAAAAAGCCTGGGTCCATGTAGGCCTCAGAGAGCTTAGAATATTAAGAAAATTCTTTATAACACAAAAGTAACCGAGTTAAATATATTAATTTGTGGCCTTATCTCAATATAGGGTTTTTAAAACTAAATATAGTCGGAATATATAATAATACTTGCAGTCAAAAAAAAACCAACAATAGAATAAAAACTTGTACGATTTCAGCTTACTTTGTAATTTGGTTTCTAATGACTCTATGACTTATATTGTTGCCAATTTATTCAAAAAGGACAATACTTATAACTGTACGCATAATCACAAATTCAGCATTTAGGGCCCACTGTAAACCCCTTTATGTTAGTGAAGGAATCTTGACTGTGGTAAATATGTATATTAATGTTTGATTATTGTATGTAAAGGAGAATCTAAATGACTATCCACTTAGGAGTAGTGTGTACACTCATCATACTAGAAACATGTCTTTACTTGACCAGCCATTTGTTAGGTTATATAAATCACAATCACATAATGTATAGTAAGTTATTTAATAAGTTGCCTGTTAGTGCACAAAATGTCTCTTTTAGTAAGTTTAAGATTTCTGTTTACAACTGGTTAGTTGCTAGGCCCTTCTACAACATTAATGAATTTCTTGAAATGCCTGCTGTTGATATATTGTTTTAAATTCACTACGATACATGCCTGTTTTCTGCCCTTCTTTTATTATTCAACAATTAAATGCCTTATCTTAATATTTTTGTATTAGGAAATTATTAATATATTTGTGTGATATTTGTATATTTATTCTTTATATGATCTTCATTACTAAGCATTTGTTTTCACATTATTTATGAATATGACCTTCATCCATCGCATATAATGTACATTGTGTCTGATGAATAAAAACATTTGATTTGATTTGCACATAAATATTACCAATTATTTAGTAAGATTTGTTGAAACTTCAATTTAATAACCATCACCTTTATTTAATATCTTCATATGTCATTTAGTTTTAAATAGCAAAGTCAATTCATTGTTGATGAACAACATCTGGCCTATACTGTGATAATGCTTCTGAAAGACCAAGGACAGAGTGTATTTATCATTACATTTACTGTTATAAATGGTGTTTTGTCGACATTAGTTTGACCGTTAAAAACTAAATTCTGAGTCATATTTATTATCTGTTTTAGCATTTAGACAAAAATTGCTGCAACAACTGCAGACTAATTTAGTATTTTAATTGCTTCAAGTCTTTGAATGAACTGTAAGTGATAGTGATGGAGTACACAAAGATTTAGTTGACATTAATAATAATAATAATAATAATGATAATAATGACTTTCAAGGTGATAAAAAAATGAGATTAACAGCTATGATAAGAGACCTAGCAACAAATTTGGCCTAAAACAAATTTAGTCTTGAATTCCCTAAATATAATAATTCTTTAAAACCTTAAGACACCAACGGATAGATCAGTTATTGTCTTAAAGTACCCCTTGTTGGTTATTTCCTATAGTAAACAGCACCTTCCTTCCTTCGTAATCTCCCTTCACATGTCCTAGAATTAAGTTTTAGGTCACTACTCTTATTCTGTTACAGTTTGGTATACATTAAGTCCTTATAGCTGCCCCCTTGCAAATTACTTTCTTCCGACGTTCAACTTGGCAACAATGTATTAATATCAACAGAATTGTTTGGTTCACTGAATCTATTTTTCTACTATCTGGAGAAAATGAGTTTACATCTAAGATTCATGCTCCTCTGAATTCAGGTCTTGTCTTTTATCGAATTTCAAGTCCTTTTTACAATTTTAGCCAAAGACTAATTAATAAATGGTTCTTTCTGAGGATTAATTTCAGGCTTAGATACAAAATAATCACCTGTATCTAACCCATCCAAACCAGTGCTTCATCATAAAACTTATCTCAGTTTATCATTGACAAATTCCACAATTAAAAACATTTATTAATTTACCATCATTTACCATTAAAAGTATTTTTAATCAATGGCAATGTGAGAGGGCAGGTTTTTACATACATGCTTGCTAAATATTACACCCAAAAGAGTAACTTAACAAAAATAATATCTTGAATATTTAGCATCAATGTCTCTGTCTGTATAGGATTTGAAGCCATCAACATAAAAAGCTTCAAAGCCCATCTTAGCAAGGAATTACAGTAGATGAAAAGAAGTATCAAACGACGTAACATTACTAACAATAGAGTACAGTTTCAAACAAACTTGAAAATATAAAATTATTTACTAAACAATAAATAAAAACTTGAACAACAGATAACATTTTTTTATACTAACTCCAGAGTTAATTTTAATTGTGCTTTGTGGTGTTTTATTACACTTCTTAGTGTAAAACAATGTTAATAGTAAAATTGCTGGGCAAACTAAAGGAAATAATATCATAACAATACAAGACTGTCCTAGAAAAGAATACATGACAATTCAAACCTTCAATTAAGCCTTAAATACAAATAATACTTAAAGTCTATTTACACGTTGTTTTAAATACAAATATATTAGAGTTGTATTTACGAGATTTTGAATTCTCATTAATTATTAGTGATATTTATATACATGATCGGGAAAAAACGAATGTATATAAATATGAATGATGAATTGAATTTGGTAAATGTAACTAAAGGATTAGATCGGTATTAAAACAGTGTAAGGACGGAAAAAACTGTCAAAATCAAACGATAACACCAATCCGCTAGCCACCCTTGCCCCTCAGTTAAAACCAGTGGACTGAGTGATACATCTGTACCAATGAAAATGGGTGAGGATCAAGATTAACTTAAGTCAAACTTTCACTTCTAATATTTTGTGCCATTGTTGCCACCTTCTTATAATAATACATACTAAATAGTAAGAACCTTCATATTAAATTAAATGCATAGAGTTCACTTAAAATAAAATTATATTTACTTAAATAATTTTAAATATAAACTATTTACTTTCATAATCAATTGTAATTTTCAAAATTAAACTATCTATGTAAATTCATCATTGACTTAAAATTTCACTTTTGTCATAAAATGTTTACTAGAATTATTTTATTTTGAGGTAATTTTTAAAAAAGTAAATAATTACTTAGATTTCAAAAGAATAACATTTTTTATTCAGCAGCAACATTGAAGTTTCAGCAATTTAATTAAACGAACTAATTAACGAACGAAATTATTATTAAATCATTTTAAAACAAACTAACTAGATGTATTTAGGTTATGTTTGGGAAAGGAAAGTAGGCCTACCTTTTTAAAAATTTCTTTGGTAGGTCATTTAAAATTGACACACTCACAATAGTAAAAAAAAAAAAAAAAAAATTCAAAAATAATAAACCACGCATGGAGATATTTCAAGGCCACTGACCTTATCTTGAGTCCATCACAGGAGGGTTAATAGAAGAATGGAGTAGAGCTGAGCTAGTTGTTGGGATCTTGCCAAGCAATTCTAGCTAAATACTGCTTACATTAAGTAAGTACAAAGTAAAAGTAAACTTTAGTTAGGTTAAAGGGCACTAGACCAGGAATTAGTATATTAGAAGAGAATCTTACCTCAGAAGACAAGTCCACTAACGCTTTACAGTAGTTAAAAAATAAAGAAACATCCCATTAGACAAATTTTTAGTGCCATTGACACTATCCTCAGGTGAGCAGAGACTGTTACCTTTACAACTATGTAAAAATACAAAAATATACTACAAAAATTATACGAAAAGTAAGAAATGTTTGGTTAGAATTGTACATCAACACTGCAACTCCCCACACAGCTCAGATCTACTCCATTATTCTACTAGCCCTATTCTGTGATGGACTGAAGGTGAGGCCTATGGCTTTGAAATATCTCTAAGAGTGATTAATTTTGTGTTTTACCTTTGTGTGTATCACTTCTAAAGGACTTAACGAAGGAATTTCATTAACTCTGCTTTCCCATCCCAAACATAACAAAAATAATTAAGGCACTTGCCCTATCGTGTAAACTAACTATATATTTTAGGATCTAAAATCAAATCAGTAACTCAACTGATAAAAGTTTTATAACTTATAAGTCGCCCTCTTACAAATCAAGTATTGAAAACAATAATTTTAGTTTATTTTATAATTTTAAAGTTACAACTATATGTTTTAACTCTGTGTAAAAATCTAAAACTATACTAAAATGAAACGTCTCTGTAAATAGAGATGTACTTATTTACAGCTTACAGCAACGGCCCCACAATCTTCAAACACACAACCACAATACAAACTAACAATATTATTGATTGTCATTTTATACTTTAGTATATTGATGTAAAATTAAAACTAATGTCTGAGTCTATCGTGAACTAAAAAGACGCAGACTGTAAAGAATAATAAAAATGACAGTTTGTTTTGTCAAATTATTTGGTTAAGAACTGGTGCAGGAGAGAGGAAACACATGGGATTGTGACAAAGAGTTACAGCACTTTATATTATTCAGTAAAAAATAAGCTGTTAAAAAAAACATTTTGTTAGCTGTAAAAAATAAGCAAACAAAAAGTATAGTGAAAAGTGATTTCAGAGCATGTTGTGCTTAAACAGTTGAAATTAACTACAAAATGTAAACTTGTATAGTATATGAAACTTCCCGAATCAAGGAGTCACTTTTCTCACCATACACAAAAATGTACTTAATCCTCTTTGAAGAGTCTTATAGTTTTTAGGACAAAATAATCATTTAAAAAAGTACAAAATAAAGTATTGCAACGTTCTCATCTAATCTAGCAATGTGAGTGAGTGTTAGATTATTGCTACACGTTAAACAGACAATATTTCCTTCCAATCAATCTTAGCTCCTATTCTGCTCTTAACAAGTGCATGTGAATCAAATCAATTCATTAACCCAACCCAAATCTGTAATTTAAGGCCAATGATTTGCATTTGAAGATGAATTTAACCCTGGTCTGCATTAAAGGCATGTATGTTATTTGATGCAATGTAGTTTGATCATTGAATTTAAGGTAATGGTTAAAGTCATGTTAAAATGTGAAAAGCAATCAATTCCTTCAACTCGCAGATCTACAGAAAATAAAGCTTAAAATATATTTGGGTCAAGTTTGTAATGTTGCCTTGTGTTCCAGGTAGTGTTAACATGTTCTGGTCAATGTTTCATGTCATGTCAATAAACTACCACACTTATTTAAAATACTGTAAAACTACTCGAACAAAATTCTCCAATACTAAATTTTCTTTGACATCTAAGCAAATTTAAGTAATTTGAAATGTGAAGACAAATTACTAACATTTTTGTGAAAGCTAATTATGAAAGACAGTATTTTAATTACTGCTTTTGTAACTATCTTTTTAAGAACAAAATGATTTCATTACATACATATACTGATATAACTCGCGAGGTTTACTGAGGCACTTGGCCAGGCGATGGGCAGTTGACTAATTGGAGTGGGGAGAGCCTCTGAGTCCCCTGAGTTACTTTTATATGGTAAATAAAAATAGAAAATAAAATCATCTGAAATTTAAATTGTTGTTTACAGCCTGACTTAACCTTGTTATTGTTAATAGATAAATAATATATAATTGTGACAATCAATACTAATTAATTAATAAATGATGTGATTAAATTTTTTTCTTTATTTGTTTATAGATATATTGATTACATCATAATTTTCATTTGTTGATTTATAAGCAAAAAATGTGCCTGTTTCCAGAGCAGACTTTGCAAAGACGGCATAATATGACGTTTTTATTTTAGCAATAAGAGGTTTTAATTCAAATTAAAAATGCAAACAACCTTTCTGATTGGCTGTTTATAATAAATGTAAACAAACAACATAGGAGATGAAAATAAATCCTTTTCTACGCAAAGAGGCGCTGCAAGCGGCTTGACCGGCAACAAGGTAACGTCGGTAACGAAGAGATCAGTCACATGGAGGAATATAGCAGTAGAGGGACTGGGACTGACCTCCCCTCCACTCTTAGTAATATTCCCCTTTCACGCAGGCCAAGTGCCTTGGTAAGCCCCGGGAGTTATACTGCCCTTATAAATAATTATTTAATCTACTAAGTTTTAGAATATCTGCATTAAAAGTACTTATTAAAAAGGACAAAATAATTACATCACAATGTTATTTTTCTTTTAAATAAATTTAAGAATTATACAGTAATAAATATACCTTCAATTAATTACTCAATGAATCCTGACAATATGAACTTATATATTGATATTATTTATTAATATCTCACAATTATAAGGTGTTTATATAGACATAAACTTGATTCCAAATTTAACAGCAAAACATTCCTCTTCTTATTCCCTTAAGCAATTAAAAGAATTATCTACACTGTTAAAAAGAACTATTGCAGTCTGAACTAGAGAAATAACTTTTTAATAGCTATTTCACCGCAACTGACCAACATATTAGGTTAAGAAGCTTTGGAGTAAGTTGATAAAAATGAGAATCAGCAATCTTAAAAATAATGAAACATAAAAAGGTATACCGTATTAAATTCATATCTACATTGTCGCATCAGAAAGCCACAAATAAAAATTTGTGCGTGATATTTCCTTTTCTTTGTGTCATATGTTTGTGAAAGATCCTCAATGTGGTTATCGTTAAAAACATTGTGGTACACCCACTCTCCCTAGTTATGAATTTAGACAAGAATATTCAATTCTACGTTACCTTCACTTATAAAATAAACTGGCTTTACATGGACAGAGACCTCAATTACCTATAGAGAATAGTTAGACCAAAAGTAAATTTTAATAGAAAAATATAAATACATTTGTTAGAAATTCGAATGAAAATAAATGAAAGTTTTCTACAGTAAAAATGTAAAATAAACTAGATATTTTGGAGAACATTCTTATTTTTAGCAAAACAATACAAGATGTATATACACGTGTTACAGTGAAGAGGGTTTTTACGTAAAAGACTAATGACTGGTCATATCAATAATATCGATTCCATCAAAGGAAATTTTGTTTGTAATAAAAAATTACTATTAAAAAAGTGTTAACTCTTTTAATTTGGTAACTATGATTTGATTAGTATCATGTTTAATCAGAGATAAATAACTCTACCCAGATAGCTCACAGTATACGAGAAAAGCGTACGTGCTGTTTAAGGAGTTTATAGGCAACATGCACAATATGACTATGATTTTTAGGATGCTATGTTGATACATTGAACAAGTGTCAAATCTCAACTATTATTATCAGCTGATATTTATTATTGTAATTTTCGTGTTTAATATGGTTAGTTGATTGAGGTCAATCTGGCAACGCCGCCCAGTTGACAGCCGCTTGATGCGCTTTAAAGCGGACAGTTAATTCACTACAAAACAATTGTTAAGACTCTTTAGCATGGGATTGAGCTATCTGGGTAGAGTTAGTTATCTGTGGTTTAATTATTATTCATGATAGCAAAATAAAAAAAATATTAACTGGATTAATGTATGTAATCTTTTAGCTTGAATTTTTATTTTCCTATAAACCAGAAAAAAGAGCCACAAATCACAGGACTCTCTGTACAAAATGTCAACACATAATAAAATGTGTTAGTCTAATGAATAAATCAATGGCACAAAATATGGCTACTTATGAATTAAGCCGTAATCAAACCTTCCGTTCATGATGATTCTTTATAATAACAGTCAGTAAACAATAAAGACAACAGCGCTATTAATTATTAATTGACTTTTAATGTGTGTCAATTCCTTCATTTAACAATTACAACTCGAGCATTCTTTAACAATTATTTATGAGATGAATTAGTTTTTGATTAAACCCACTCCAAAGCCCACCTGATCTTCTATACCAATCATACTTTACTCCCATAGTTCATTCACAGACATAGGTGATAATTTACAAATTCTTCTGTTCATTAATGCCTAAGACAGCCATTTGTATCAAGTGGACTTCCGGAGCTCCATTCTATATATTACTGATTAAACAATGGAACATTTGTTCTATAAAAAAATGTAAAACACCATTTAAATTGAAACTAATGTAACACTTAAACATACTGAAGTTAACTTGAAAGTGTTTCACCTACTTCTAAGAAAAGCTTATACAGTATTTGACAAATACTTGGTCCAATGGAAATGGCATATAAGTGTTTAGTGTTTCATGGAATATTTCCTAATTTTTGTTCTGTTAGTCCAAAAGTGAACATTACTGTATATATCTTGTATCAACAACACATTGCATGCTTCAGATGTTGTACATGTTACACTATACATAGAGTACTCTTATCTGTGAATATAACACTTTTGTAAACTAACGTGCTGTGTCGATGTCAATGGAAGCTCAGGTTTAGCCGTCAAACACTCCCCATCTTATTAAGAATATAAAACCATAAATTTAATATACTTAACACGATAAAAATAACTATTAATTAAACAGGTTTTCTCAATATGACATAAAAATTAAACAAATTTTTATTGAATAAATATCCGAAAGACTTAATCCTTGATTTCTATCCAATATAGTAAATCAATTAAAGTCTGATGCAAATAACTTGTTTGCACATTATTTTATATACAAAACATATCTATATAACATAGATTGATTACTAAAAATTTAGCTGAGCCAGCTGGAAGCATGACTGATAGTTTAACCAATTTAATGAGCTACCATTAACTGACAGATGGTCTCAAATTAGAAGTCAGGATTTATAAATAACACAAATTTAACATAAATGGATTGACTTTACACAAAATGGAAATGATTTCACACTTCAAGTAATCAAAATGAGGTTAATTTCTACAAAGCAAAACTGAAAAAAGTTCTTCCCCTAATATTCCTACGTAGCAATTTAACCTAGCATTCTACTCCACTCATTCATTGTGATTGGAATTGAACAAGCACTAGCAGTTATGATATCTGGCAATAAAACAGACAAATTTATATTGTTGGCAATAATGACTGTGTTCGGAAGACGAACAGCAACAGATCAGTGGAATGTAATGACTTGAAGAGTGTCTTGTACAACATTGAAACTGTAACAAATATTAACTGAAGTACAATGTATGTCCCTAACAGTTCCGTGATTGGTACATTACTTTTACTTGTTTTACATCATGCTTATTTGGTAAGAAAGCACCCGTACTTCACAGGAAAACAAATTTTAAACGTTTAAACAAACCGATCTTTAGTTCAAAACCTTCTGAAGCTGGTTGCTTGACTCAATGAAATATAACAAATCTTGATGCATGAATGTAATCTAGAGCACTACACCCATTCCAAAATAAAAAAGAGAGATGATTCCCCAAAATGTGCCATTTAGTTCATTATGGCGCAAGCATTTTTGATAACTCTTCATCTTGAAGACATCCTTTGAGGAACTCATCTTGTGTCAGCTGACCATCGTTGTTCTCGTCCATCTTGGCAAAGATGTTCTTTGCCCGTTCCTCTGCAGAATCTGCCGGTCGATTTGACGAACATGCTCCCAACATGTCATATATTGCCTGCAATGATTAAATTGACACTTAGATCACAAAACTGAAAAATAGGTCTTGTAACACTTTATTCAAATCCACACTATGTATTAAGTAGTAAGTTATTGCTGACAACTCATTAATACTGCAGTTACAATACTACAACATAACACTTACAGTTAAAACTCCACAGGACATAAAACTTAACTTTGTTTATTTTATAAATCTGATGGCATTAAACTTCCTACTCCTTAACTGAAGCAGTCTAGCTGATAAAAATCATATGACTTTTGGTACATTCAAATTCCTTTACAGTGGCTTGTTTGCTTTTTAAAAATCTATAAATTGTTTTATCTTTCTCTATATCATTTTGCCTGTCGTAGGCTCCCTAAAAGCTGACTAAATCTTATGCTTAAATATTACTTCCTTAATGAAATAGTAAATAGTGCCTTGCAAACTGCACTAGCTGCCTTCAAATAAAATTTCATTAAAAGATGTATTTTTCTTATCTGGTGCAGGAAGATTCAAGCCATCCATCCATATATATATCACTCAAAACCCCATTCATCCTACACTCAATCCTCAATACTAATATATTTTCTTTCTCTCTCGCCTTTCACTCCCTCTACCTCTACTCACTGAGATATACCACAAATGCTGAAATTTACGCACAAAATTTACTGTTTTGCACTTCATAAAATATTATAGCCTATTTTTACAATAATATACAATTTAACAAATAGTAGAATGACTCACTCATTTCATAATAATTTAAATAAATATATATTAAAAAAAGTAGAGGGGTTAAATTTAATACAGAGTTAAATTTTAACGAGTAGTTCTTTTTATATGAGGTTCCAAACTAGCTGTTCTTTCAAATGTAAAAAACTAGTAATGTTACCTTTGAATCAGATCGAGGCTGAATATCAAACATGATTATTATATTATCACATTGTCTTAATGCTACAAGAAACCAAATACCTTTCATAAAAAAAGAAACATGCACATTAAGTAAAAAGGAATGATCTTGATGTTGAGGCGTGTTTGTGTTAAAACTCTGTTTTTTATTTTGTGTGCAATTTAGCTAATTGGTATTGGTTTTACATTAATATTTGTTATAATTCTTTACCATGAAAAAAAGCATGATCGAAAAAGAAAGGCATGGCACAAAAAATTATGGTTGTTTCTTTAAAATAATTTTAGAATAAGAACTCTCTTTACTACTAAATAAAGAATATTTCATTATTATTGTTGTTATTGAATATATTAATAACAAAATATTATTAAATACGGTTGAGGCGTAGTTAAATATTTCTTGCTACAATTACTAACAAACTAAACTGATTATATAAGACTCTACCTGAACTATTTTTGTCATTTCCTGGATATCTATAACACCATTTCCGTCGACATCATACATTCTAAATGCCCACTTGAGCTTTTCTTCAGGTGTTCCAGATGACGTCACATCAATGGCCAACAAAAACTCCTGGAAAAAGAAAATACTTTTGAAAATAAAAGATTTGTTAATGAAACTGTTTACCTCTTCACAACTAACAAAACAATATTTAATTTTTTTTTAACATGCAAATACAAAATATGATGACTTAAAAATTAAACAATAAATACATAATATTCTCATATCATTCTATGTTCAAACTAGATAGAATAATAGTTTGATAATAATAATAGTAGTGATAATTTCAGGAGCACCAAATCATACAAAAATATGGGAATCAATATTCGTTTATGGATATTTTAAAATATAATTGTGGGCTTGTATTTTTTAAACTCTTATCCCATATACAAATAAACTACATTCTAAAGGCCATGGCACCCAATGCAACTTTATACTGTAAGTCCATTAACTTTCAACTTGACATATTACTACAGTATAATTCAAGCTCTTAAGTTTGGAAAGAACTGAATTGAATTACAAGATGTAGTTTATTTATATAATGTATTCATAATAGTAATTTAAAAAAGCTTGAAAACAATCTGAAATAGCATATCTTAAGAATGTGGATAAAAAGTAATATCATACTTTAAATTTGTAATCATTAAATAAACCCAAACAAAAGATGTTTGTTTTTTTAAATACTTTTGAAATGTTTTTGGATACTCATTAGACTCTTCAGTGTCTTTATAGTTCAACTGCTTGAAGGAAATATCTGTTTAATACCTCTTAGTTATCATTAGGCTCTTCGGTGTCTATATAGTTCAACTGCTTGAAGGAAATATCTGTTTAATACCTCTTAATTATCATTAGGCTCTTCAGTGTCTTTATAGTTCAACTGCTTGAAGGAAATATCTGTTTAATACCTCTTAATTATCATTAGCCTCTTCTGTGTCTTTATAGTTCAACTGCTTGAAGGAAATATCTGTTTAATACCTCTTAATTATCATTAGGCTCTTCGGTGTCTTTATAGTTCAACTGCTTGAAGGAAATATTTGTTTAATACCTCTTAATTCTTTTGGTTAGCAAAGATTTTAACCCTCTAACTGATGCTATCACACTGTGCGATACATTCCATTTTAACCCTCTAACTGATGCTATCACACTGTGCGATACATTCCATTTTAACCCTCTAACTGATGCTATCACACTGTGCGATACATTCCATTTTAACCCTCTAACTGATGCTATCACACTGTGCGATACATTCCATTTTAACCCTCTAACTGATGCTATCACACTGTGTGATACATTCCATTTTAACCCTCTAACTGATGCTATCACACTGTGCGATACATTCCATTTTAACCCTCTAACTGATGCTATCACACTGTGTGATACATTCCATTTTAACCCTCTAACTGATGCTATCACACTGTGCGATACATTCCATTTTAACCCTCTAACTGATGCTATCACACTGTGCGATACATTCCATTTTAACCCTCTAACTGATGCTATCACACTGTGTGATACATTCCATTTTAACCCTCTAACTGATGCTATCACACTATGTGATACATTCCATTTTAACCCTCTAACTGATGCTATCACACTGTGCGATACATTCCATTTTAACCCTCTAACTGATGCTATCACACTGTGCGATACATTCCATTTTAACCCTCTAACTGATGATATCACACTGTGCGATACATTCCATTTTAACCCTCTAACTGATGCTATCACACTGTGCGATACATTCCATTTTAACCCTCTAACTGATGCTATCACACTGTGCGATACATTCCATTTTAACCCTCTAACTGATGCTATCACACTGTGCGATACATTCGATTTTCCATAATTATGGTGAAACTTTATGTGCAAAAATGGTGCACTTTGAACAGTAATGGAGAGGATAGATTTCTTTTTCCACTAGTTTAATTTGAAGCATTATTCATAGGTTGTGGACCGTTGTGGGAGAAATATAATCAGGTCTTTGTATTCGCTGAGTGTAAGCGCTAGTGAACTGATGCGGCTACTCATCACAATGCAGTATTTATTTATTTATCATTTATTTATTTATTTCCATGCTTTAATACAGGTTTACACCCAATTATATTAAATCAGTTAAAGACATAAACTTGTATTAATAGTGGGACTTGCCATGACACAAATGTTCAAATACAAAAACTGTCCAAGGTCTGTAAACGTACAATTAACAGATGTTGTTTTGGTGATAGTTAGTGGAAGTTGATGCTCCTAGCGATATAGAAGATTTGTTGTCTTTTGCAAATATGTAAATATATCATAATCGGTTTTTTTTACTTTGCAGTTTTGTAACTCTATTACCTATTTAGCATTTGTTTCTCTTATTACTTGTACCGGAGGTAACATTTATGGTCATATTTTCCTTAAGCAATGTGTAAATACATTTTGTACATAATTGGACAACTTTTTACTTATGCACTATGTTTGGTTTTTCAACTTTTTAATTTTTTTCTTTTTCTAAAAATGCAAGTGTGTGATATCGTTTAATTCACAATAAAATTTGGAACATTTTGTTAAGTCTTGGATTTTTTATTTACCTGTATTGTGTGACTATTAATAGTGCTCAAATGTAAAAACAAAAACCAAAAATAATTTCAGTCGAACTTCTATGAAGCTTGAATTTTTTAAATTACTTGCATGTTTCTATTACTATGTATGTTCTATTACTTTATGGAGCTTACTGTTGTGAATAGTTTGATATATGATACATGGTATTTGAACAGTTTTTGTATTTTTTGAAAATTATTAAAGTTAACTGTGCAAAACGCCCAGAATCATCATATCAATGGAAAGTGATTTAATCATCAGTTAGAGGGTTAATGAGAATCTGTAATTAAGCTTGTTTTATGTTAGATCAAAAGTTATACATAACTGTGCTCATTGTTTTAGGATATAACTACTTATTCCCAAAAGAAATGTTCAAATTGTAAAAAAATGTATATATATTTATGAATAGTTAACTATTAACAAATTATGTAGGATTTATGATATTTTGCTTAGAAAGTTTTATTGCTTTTGGTCATAATTTTTAATTTTACAATTTCTACTTTTTAAAAAGGATGGCAAATAATAAAAGTGCACATCAGCACTATATAACTGTTGTTTCTTTATCATTCACAAACTCCTATACAAATTTCATAGCAATTGCTCTCACCCAAAAGAAATCTGACCTGAAAGCCATCATTACCTGGACTATTACTGGCTTTAAATCACCCAAGAATAAAAAACAATTAACTTAAGAATTTATTTAAGTCACTCATTGAGATATGTTTAGACAAAAAAGAAAAAGAAAATTGTTTAAGATACATAACAATACAACATCAGGGTCTGATCACAGCAGAATCTATTACCTTAAATAGTTATATTCCTGTTGTATCACTTTATAAATAAATTAATATTGACATAATTTTAGCAATGTAAATAGAGTATTTCTCATGGACATTATTAGGGGCTTGAACTCTGTTCGGAAAATAAACATCGTTCCTAAAAATGTTTACTCTTGTGCTGATCACCTTTCAGGAGAATTATCACATACGAATATACGTTTGTTCAGGTTGACTGTGTTGAGTTGTGACTGGCACAGGTATTGATCTTGTCAAATATACAGATACATCAATATGTCTGCCTCAGCTGGACTTGCAGCCCATTCACATTTGAATGTACGTTTGTTCAGGTTGACTGTGTTGAGTTGTGACTGGCACAGGTATTGATCTTGTCAAATATACAGATACATCAATATGTCTGCCTCAACTGGATTTGCAGCCCATTCACATTTGAATGTACGTTTGTTCAGGTTGACTGTGTTGAGTTGTGACTGGCACAGGTATTGATCTTGTCAAATATACTGATACATCAATATGTCTGCCTCAACTGGATTTGCAGCCCATTCACATTTGAATGTTTGTTTGTTCAGGTTGACTGTGTTGAGTTGTGACTGGCACAGGTATTGATCTTGTCAAATATACTGATACATCAATATGTCTGCCTCAACTGGACTTGCAGCCCATTCACATTTGAATGTACGTTTGTTCAGGTTGACTGTGTTGAGTTGTGACTGGCACAGGTATTGATCTTGTCAAATATACTGATACATCAATATGTCTGCCTCAACTGGACTTGCAGTCCATTCAATGTCTTTACTCTTCAACTAGTTAGCTCTATAATGCCGTTTTCCAACATTACATTAGTTAAATGAAGCTTAATAAACATAACTCAGAGTCAAGACAAGGGGTTTACTGTATTTTAACTATAATTTGTTAACACTGTTCTGGATCAAACCATCAAGTGGCACATACAAGAGGGTATGAGTTTTAAGCTCTTAGAAAACATGTGAAGTTAATGATAATATTAAGATTATTAATAGAAGTTCAAAAAAAAATAATAATTAGTTTATTTCTTAAAATTCAAGTACAGTACAATAAGATACACTATAATAATTCATAGCATGAAAGATAGGTATACATTTGTTTAGAGTTTAACACTTCAAAGTATATGCATAACTACCTTACAGTCTATCAAGACATAGGAAATGTTAGGGCCTCAAAGGCATGTCTTATCTGAGGTTCCACCACATAAAATACCTGCTGTTGTTATAGATAAATAATGTTATTGCTTAATCCATCAATCTCACATACTATAGTGTTTCAATAACATAAATAATTATTCAGTTGATATGAAAAGTGAAAAAAATACATTAATTACCTGTTACGATAAACAGCAGTACCCTACATTGAACAAAAGGAAGTCTAGAATTGAATTAATTACAGCAAAACTCAGATTACAACAACAAATGAACTAATAAAACATTATTTCAACATTTGGTCCTGTAAATAGCCATTTTTAGTTTTTTCCTATATTTCTTATAATTACTTATATTTTTAAGCCCAGATGGTACTGAACGAAAAAATTTGGGTGCTATAAATTCATATGTTTTTTTATAGTAAGTGCCTAAGTTCCTAAATTACATAACATTAAAATCAAGCGTTTTAAACCCCCTTCCCCCCATGTAATGAACTTGTAACAGTAATACCTAATCCCCTAAAAAATTACATAGTGCTGTCACAAATCCCTCCCCCAACTTTTGTCATTGATTTTAACGGATATTATGATTTATCAGAGTTATTGTTTTCAGTTTCTCTTGCTTGTTTTCTAATGGGGGGGGGGGGAAGAACATATAAGGGCCTATTAACATTAAAATCTTTTTAAAAAATCTTGTAGTTTTGGAAAAACCCTTCCCGTAACGGTGTATAATGCTGCCTAATAACTCCCTTCCGCCCTTAAATGCGTTACAAAATTTAGGGACAGCCCATAAGTTAGAAACGGTTTGGGAAGTTTCCATTTATTAATATTCCTCAATCTTCCTTACTTGATATAATCCTTCAACCAAACAGTTATGACTCCTTGTATAACAAACAAATGCCAGGATGAATCAAAAAGCTTCTTACCACAAATAATCTTAATTATTTTTGTTGTTTTATCAAAGACAGGATGTTACTAATATATGTCCCCCCCAACACACTATCCCATAATCTAATCTACTTTGTAACAACGAAAAATATATTGATTTTTGACAGAATGTTTTACTAAAGCATGACCAAACACAAATACTTACTAATTAATTACTGGTAATGAAGTGTAAGTGCATATTCCTGCATGATTATTGAGGGTAAAAGGAACTATATGAATTCTCAATGAAATATTAATTAGATCAATTATCTTCTATTTAACTTTTATTGAATACTTTATTTAAAAAATCTTAACCCTAAATCTGCCAAGCAAGGCAAGTGTAACTTGATTTGTACGTTTAAAAACAAATTTAAAGCAAAATTTCACACAACAATTAACTACAGTAGATAAGTGTATGCACATTTTGAAAGTTTAAACAAGAATAATTGATTGTAAATTTAAATTAAATTCATGTCAAAACATTTAAATTACGGTAACTGTCTTAAACACACATCTAGGATCAAATGTACAAATCGGGCATAACATAGTTACATTCTGTTTCTCATGAACACATCTATAAAGGATTGAATTAACCATTAATTAGCAAGATAAGATGGAAGTATAAGTTTCTTAAATGAGACATGATGAATCCAAGATTTAAACTTAGGCTCATCGGCATTAATAAAAATAATTTAATAAATAGTAGAGTTGAGGAAATTGTAGGTGGTTCATGATTCTATGTTCAGTCCTCATAAGATCTTAAGAGGGCTCTAAACCCCAGCGTGAATAAGCGTAAAAACTGCTTTGCGCGTTCCAAGATACAGCCTTTATTTACTGTCGTAAAATTATAAATGAAGTATCTATTTAAAGATAGACATTTTTGACTAGAATCGCTTTTTTAAATTTTTGAATTCTCCTCATTTCGATTTTATAGGTTATTGAGGTTACCCAATATTTAAACTAGTGCCAAAATAAAACTAGAGCTGTTATAGAAATTTTAAAAAGCGATTTTAGTCAAAAATGTATCTAGTTTCAATTTAGTTTTGGTTTCAGATCGATATCTTTAAAGCTTTAGCCGCAAAATGGGACCGTGCAAATGCCTGCTTGGTAATTTATTGCAAAAAATGTGGTGATTCGTGAGATCCATGTGGCGAAAACTCAAACTTCTTAGTAGCGGATGGATTTTACTACTTCATTCATAAAAATCTACAACGACTGATATCAATGTAATTTTTTAGACTAATTTCCTTACTTAGAGTTAGTCCACATACTTTTGTATGGTTAATTTCGTTTAAATTAAAATGTGCGTTCCCATGTGCTTCCTGATATAAGCTAACTACAAAGTAAAGCATAAACTGTTTGTTCGTAATGACAGTGCACAATATTTTGTACGGGATGACAAATACTGTAATTATCATCTATATGCAGCATGTCTATGAAATAAATCATATAAACTACATTAACTAATGCGTACAGTAAAAATATTAATTCAATAATTCTGGCTTAACCCTACGTTAGTGTGGCGCGGTCTGAGAGACCAATTAGTACTTCTAGGAAGAGAATATTGCAGCCGGGTAAGAATACGCCCTTCCCCTTCTCAATACCTTCCTCTAGGGGGAGCCTTTGCATGACCTTAAAGTGGCATTATTGTTTAACGACTGCAATTGTACACAACTTCCGTTTCGGTCCCTGACACCAACCACACTAAACACGTTATGGTCTCAATCCTACAGAGTAAAGAAGGTTCTTAATCACAAAAAAGTTTATAAAACCATGAAAAACAATGAAAATGCATTAAACATTGTATGTTTATTCTAAAAATACTAATTTATTTATAAACATTTTGATATAAAAAATTTTAATAGGGTTTTTAGATTTTCGGTCTCTGACACCCACCACACTAATAATGTTATTATTACTCACCACACTAACCTAGGGTATTTTTCTTAATCACAAAAAAGTTTATAAAACCATGAAAAACAATGAAAAGGCATTAAACATTGTATGTTTATTCTAAATTTTTATATAAACAATTTTAATAGGGTTTTTAGATTTTTGGTCTTTGACACCCACCACACTAATAATGTTACTATTACTCACCACACTAACCTAGGGTTAATCAAAGCAATAAGTAACTCTAAGTCACTGTCTCTATTGACTTTTATTTTATTTTTAAAATATAAAAACAGTAATGTTAACTTGTAACTATTCATTTATTATAGTTCATTCAGTTTCTCGTAGAAAAAAATGCTTGGTCATTTATTTGTAATTTTATAAGAAGGTAACTTCGAAGCAAATAATTTTCCTAAACGGTAACAAGGACAGAAAAATATGACAGCCGGGAATGGGGCGGGGCGGGGTGGAGCGGCGATCCTTTTGAGAACTTTGTAGTCATGGCGCAAGGTAGTGTGTGGGAACTCGTACCACTCACGGTGTCTTCCGTTGAACAGCCAGTGAGAAGGCTTAGGACGGTAAAACTTGACATAAGTGATATTTAAGCATTGTGCAATGTGAAGAAAAATAAAAAAATATGAATTAAAAAAAAAATTTTTTTTTTAATAAGCATAGTACGTGGTGGTAGTTAAATTTAATATTACTACATTATGAATTTAATATTGTATTCATTAATATTACTATATATATGAATACAATACTAATATAAACTGAACATATATTATTGTGATCGATTAAGGTAGATGTGGTGTACCGAAATCAATTACCATAACATTTGTAGCCTACATATTGCACTTTTTTTTTATAAATACAGTATAAGAATGATAGTTTATTGAATTTGTATTATGTGACGTTCACTTGTGTATTTAAATTGTTAAACTACTATTAAATTGCTCAAATAAGATATTCTACTCGGTTTGGTTTTGTATTAATTTAATGCGTTTTCAATTACTTGAGTATCCACTGACCTAATTGGGTAGCTTGTGATCAACTTGTGGCAGCCACACTGATCAACCTGGGTAGTCATCGTTATGGACTTGGCTAGCACTCGTGATCAACATGGCTAAAACCCACGATCAGCTTGGGTAGTACCCCTAATAAACTTGGGAGCAGCCTCCGTGATGGGCTTGGCTATAACCCGTGTTCAACATGGCTAACACTAATAATCAACTCGTGTAGTACCCGTAATAAACTTGGCCAGCCACCGTCATGGACTTGGCTATCACTCGTAATAAACTTAGCTAACATTCGTGCTATAGTAATTTATGGAAAACTGACAAAAATAAAGTTATTGTCATCAGACCCAACCACCCTTACATGTACAGTGGTAGTGACCCCACCTACCCATACACGTATTTATTGTTTTGTAAATAGTATTCTGGTTTTAGTATTGTTAATTAACAAACGTCAAATATAAACTTTTAGCATATTATATACTGTATATTACATTATTAAATTAGAATAGGACTATTTCCTTTATATACATGTTCTGTTTATATATATATGTTTTTGTAATATTAAGGAATAATTTGTATGCATTTATTTATAGAATAAAATAAATAGGCTAACTTTCTTTTAAAAATACTTATACTACATTTTTACACATTTCATGTATATTTTGTATAAATGAATGTAAATTTTGTACAAAATATATCTAGTAAAAAATGCTTACTAAATTTTCACAAGATATAGTTTAGAAAACTAAGTTCACTTATTATAGCACTAACCTAGTAATACATTAATTTAAATAATTCATGAAATATTGAAAAATCATTTGCTAAATAAATATCTTGCATATAGTTACATGAATTGTAATTTTTTTATGTATTCAACTAATCTATATGTATAGAACCTTGATCGCTTCTGACACATTATGTCACTCATCGTATTGTTACAGTATTTAGGCATTGCTTTATTTTGATTATTGGTCATTTTTAACAGTCGTGTTTTAAAAAAAATCGTCATATTTAGTAATTTGTGTATTCCTATTTAATTCATATTAAATTAATCACTCCTAAAATTACTGTGAAATATTTATCAGTAAAATTAAAATTTTTTTAAAAGTAATTGTGTAAGAACTGTTGTCGAAGTAAAACAATTGCTTTTCTCATGACAATGGGAAAATTGAGGAAGATTGTAATATATTATTTTAATTATAATTGATATCATTCATACGGTTCACTTTGGTTTTCGTCTCTGTCCGTGAAAATGTTTGTTGTAACAAAATGTCTGATTTTTCAAACCAAATTGTCCCCGTAGTGTTATTTTCATGCATTGTAGTAATTCATTCAGCATACTTTAGAAGCAAATAAAAAAGTGGCCACATTTCAACTATTTTTTAATGTTTGGAAATTAGTGTGTTTATGTTGTAATTACCATAAACTTTGATAGTCTATGTAAAATCATTTTGTATTTTGTTAAAAATAATTAATAAACCGTACAAAATTTATAAAGCGTACGATAAATTATCAGGTGGTATTTTTTACCATTACTTTTTAACTTATTTTACTTAGTTTACAGTAAAGCATATCCTTTGATACTTTAAACGTATGTTCAGAATTGTTATGGCGTTCATTTAATATTATTTTGTTTTAGTCTTCAACCAAACATAAAAAGATACGAAATAGACATATTTTTGCAAATTGATGCCTTTTATTAAATATTAGTTTTTATGTGGTTAACATAAAAACCAATATTTAGAGAACAATTAAACAGCATTAAGGAATATCTACAAAAATCATGCTTTTAACGTAATTTACCCAGTTTATAGTAAAAGCGTATCCTTATGTTTAAAATTCAAAATCTTCAATTGTAGAATATATGTATGGTAAACCTATGCCTAACCATTTTAAATTTTAACCGTTTTGAGAATAAGATTTTAACAAGAATTATGATTTTGGAAAACATTTCAAGTAGAAATTCAATATTGTAGTAGACCCCCAATTTAACAGTGAATAATTTGATTTCACTGTAAAAAGTCTACTTTTCTAAACAAATATTACTATTTATAAAAAACAAAATGATATAAAAACATGTTAAGAAATAAAATGCAGCAACAATGCCGGTACTGACTGGAAAATTGACAATCGTTTAAAAGAATTCGCGTTCCTGCTCAAGATTCATTCGGACAGAGAAGGTCGGGAGTAGCCAACTGAGCATGTGGCAGGTGGGGGAAGGGGTAATTGGGGTTTCCGGTTGAAAATACTACGAAAAATTACTATACAGGAAATGATTTAAGGAACTATATTGTACTCTGTCCGGCGAATTAAACTTCCTTCAAAAAAAAACACTACGTAGTACCAACTTGTCTCGCCAGTGTCGCATGACTTCTATATTTTCTTTCCATTTAGAGCCCTCTTAAGAGGAGGCGTTCGCTCAATATTGCCATCGATGTGGACACTAGCAGAGAATCTGGGGTGTCTTTTGTTGGATGGTGGTAAAGGTTCAGATGTTGTGTAGAGAAGAGAACTGAGAGTCAAACTTTGTCAGTTAGCTTAACTAATACTACGTGGTTCTGATTCCAAATAAAACTCTATGTCCCTGTTCGTTGCCCTGGCTATTGGGCTGTTAATAAATAACTCTTTCTGATATACACCCTACTTTAGTTAGTAACTGTACATGTAAAAATCACGTGATAAAAATTAAAGTAAAATTTTGTATAAGACCTATGATGAATAAAGATAATAATCTTCTTTGAATCTTTGAATAAAATACTTCTATATATAAAAATAATGCATTCCTTAAATATATGAAAAGTTTCATCCTACTGAGAACTTTGTTGCACATCATCTAAATATAAATACTTTTTCTATAATATACAAAAAAAATTATATAATTTTTGCAAATGATTTCAAACCCGTCTACTATGGATCTTATGTCTGGAGTAGCAGTCAACTAGGGAAAACACTTAAGCTAGTCGGCCATCAGTCCCGAGAGATGATGCTGATAAGCCAGTTGGTTTATGAAGGTGAGGTGGTGGCCTGGTTTTTAATCTGCATGCAACCATTTTATAATCACAATCAATCTACTAAGCATGCTCAACCGACCTAATGATGTATTTTATTCTGATATTTTCAAAATTAAAATGGAACACACCATGCTTTGTTTCTAATGTAATATTGTCATTGAATATAATAAAAAGAATAATCAATATGATCTTCATGGATAGGCTTCCACGGTCGTCACTATCACTCACAAATTCTAGGTCTTCGGGGTTCGACTGCGTCAATGGGCTATGTACATACATTGCCTACTGTATGTATATGTATTTGATACAATCAATATGATGTATCAAACACTAAACTATTACTATTGATTCATAGACTAACAGTTTTTTTATCATAAAAAATTGAAGAAAACTGAAATTATATTACAAAATTGTTAAGGCAAAAAAATTAAACTGTGCAAATTAGATATCTGTCTTGCATCACAGATCTGGGGGGGGGGGTTAATAGTAATGCTTAGCCATTTTAATCGCTAAAAGTATGCTTAATAAATATACTAGTAAAAATTATTGATTCTTCAACTTATGGAACATGGTATCACGTTCGCTGCTAATCTTAAATAATAAGACTGTTAATTCTGATAAAGTGAGTAAAACGATATAGCATATGATAAACAAAGAAACGGGTAAAAATAATCAACACATTAAGGATAATATAACACTGACTGTCAATGATGAAACGATTTCCAATCCTGAAGTAGTAAGCAGTATGTTAAACAACTATTTTATTGGTATAGTTGGTGAAATTGTAGGGAGACATACACCCTATTTAACACATGACACTGTAAGTCATTTGGGTGTGGATTTTGAAATGTAACAAAACTTGCTTTACCCCCCAATTAATGAACGAGAATTAGAATGGATAATTAATTCATTTAAGAATAAGTCATATAGTGGATATGATGAAGTTCTCCTAAGGTTAATAAAATTTACAAAATCTTCATTAACTAAACCATTAACTCATCTAATAAATTCGTCATTTATTTCTGGCATTTTTCCTTCAAAATAAAAAATGTTGAAAACAATTCCAATTCCAAAAAAAAAAAAAAAAAACTTACATGATATAGGAAGCTATCACCCAGTGTCAGTATTGCCATCTATTTCAAAAGTTTTTGAGAAAGCAATGTATATTAGGCTTTATAATTACCTTGATAAAAATAATGTTTTTGATAAAGAACAGCACGGTTTTTTGAAAGGCAAATCTGTGATTACTGCTCTTGTCAGCTTTGTAGAATCAGTATTAGAAAGCATTGATATTAAAGAAATAGTTTCTGGACTTTGTATGGACCTCTCTAAAGCTTTTGACAGCATTTCACACAAAATTTTGATAAAAAAATTGGATTCATTAGGTAGAAAGGGAGTTCATAAATATTGGAGAATCATACATAGGCAACAGACAAAAATATGTTGAAATTTCACACAATCTGATTATTAAATAACCCTCCTCCTATGAAATAATAAGGCATGGAGTCCCTCAAGGGTCTATTCTTGGGCCTTTGCTATTCACTTGCTACTTACAAGGTATGCCTAGTTTGCTTGGTAAATTCAACGACTCAAAAAGCTAATTATTGTTATATACTGATGATTCTAATCTTTTAGTACCCGCAAAAACAAAAACGACTTAGAAATAGTTTCATACTTACAACTTTTTAAATTACAGGATTATTTTAATAGGATCAATTTGTTCTTAAATAATAATAAAAAAAGAACAAAAAAACAAATACAATTAGTTTCTCAACAAAACAGAACAACTCTAAATTATCACATAATATCAATATAGGTCCTTATCAAATCAACCAAAAAAATGTCACCAAATTCTTAGGCCTTTATATCGACAGTTCTCTCAGTTGGGAGACTCACATTGATCATTTGGTGAATACATTAATTTCTGGCCTCTTTGCTTTAAAAAGAATGTCCTTGTTTTGCAATGCTGATTCTCTAAAAGTTATTTTTCATGCACACATACAGTCTCATATAGCTTATGGAATTCATTATATGGGTGAACTTCTACTTTTAACTTAAACAGAATACTAATATTATTAAAAAAAGTAATAAGAATAATTTTGGGGAAAAAGTTAAATGAATCAGTGAAACAACATTTTATAGAATTAAGAATATTAACAGTCTACAGTTTATATATACTGGAATGTGTTATGTACGTTAGGTGCAAACATTTTAAAGGCAGACAAAATTGTGATTTTCACAAATATAATAATAGAGGCAAATATAACTATACCCTGCCAATACATAATTTATACAGTAGAACCTTGCTAGTCCGATCTCGCATGGTTCGACCCCTTGCTTAATCCGACCACTATGCGTCCGATCGCTGTTTCGTTCATGTCGATGCCTGTCGCTGACTCATATCCGCCGCCGACGCAAGGCAGTATGCAGTTTTCTGTTGTTCAATGTCGTATGTGCATATTCGTAGCGTAATACAGTACATTTACGTGATAGAAAGTGCGTGTAATTTAGCATAAACTCTTACTGTGCACAAAATAATAGTTTGTTAGATTGTGTTTATTCACTTTTAACCAGAACTATCAATTGTGTTAGCAGCTTTGTAATTAAACTTCAAATAAAAGGAAACATTTTGGCTGTCTTTGGCAGAGAAACTCGCAGTACTTGAGAGACTAGACAAAGGTGAGTCTGTACAAAAGCTTGCAAGAGAAGTAGGAGTTGGGGTAACAACAGTCAAGGACTGGAGAAAAAACAGAAAAAGTCTTGAAAGTCATACAATGACGACTGATAGTGAGAAGGGGCTGAAAATTAGAAAAACTTTGAAGAAACCTGCATGTGAAATTCTAGGAAATGCTTTATGGATATGGTTTGAGCAGGAGCGAAGGAAAGGAACTCCATTATCTGGACCAATTATAAAAGAAAAAGCGTTGGTTTTATATAATAAACTGGGAGGGGAATATGACAACGAACAATTTACAGCAAGTGAAGGCTGCCTACACTGTTTCAAAAAACGACACGGGTTCAGGAATGTAACTATTTCCGGTGAGAAGTTATCTGCCAATGAAACGGCCACGATTGAATTCATCCCTAAATTTGAAGAAATAATTAATGAACATCAGTTGATACCTGATCAAGTCTACAATATTGGTGAGTCCGATTTGAACTTTAAGATGCTTCCTACACAAATTTTAGCCGCACAAAATGAGTGCATAACTGGGACAAAATTAGCCAAAGATAGAGTAAGAATTGCTCTCTGCAGTAATGTGAATGGCAGTCATAAAATGCCACTCTTTGTTATTGGAAAATCCAAAAAAAACCACGAGCATTCAAAAACATTAACTTGGCATCACTGCCCATTTACTATCGTAACCAGAAATCAGCGTGGATGAATTCTGCCCTTTTTAAAGAATGGTTTTTTTGACTAGTTTGTCCCTGCTGTTACAAAACACTTTGAAGGCAAAAACCTTCCTAAACGAGCCATATTGGTCCTTGACAATGCCATGTCCCACACATCTGAGGAAGAGCTTACAAAAGGTGAAATAAAATCAATATTACTCCCAGCTAACGTAACCAGTTTAATTCAACCAATGGATCAGGTGGTGATCGAGTAGTTGAAGAGAAGATATCGTCGAAAATACATTGGATCAATTTTAGAAAGAACAGAAGAAGGCATGATCTTGTTTAAGGCAATGAAAGCAATCAATTTAAAAGATGTAATCTACACAGTTGCCGAAGCTTGGGAAGAGATGCGAGCATCAACACATGAAAAATCTTGGCGCAAGCTGTGGCCAAATATAAATGACAGGAATGAAAATGAATCTACAATTCAAGAAACAATTGACAAAAACCAAGAAGAAATAACAAACCATGAAGAACGAGATGTAGACACACCAGCAATTTTGAGGGATTTACAAGTTATTCATTCTGAAGTTGCGCCTGATGACGTAATTGATTGGATTAATAACGCTGACATCGATTCCATGACAACTGAGGAGGAACAACTGATGAACAAATAATTGAAACTGTTACTCGAGCAGATGTTCAAGATGAAGACGAGGACAATAGCCCCTTAACTAAAGGGTTACATTCCGATGCAAACAATGCATTTGATACAGTGCTTCAATACATTGAGCAAAACTACATCTACTCCAATGGACATTTTGTGGGCACGGAAATGGCGGAATATAGCCGCAAAATCAAGATTATCACCTGCAAAACAAAAAAAACATTACAGACTTTTTCAATTCACCTTTGTTTAAATAGTGTTTAGTGTGCCATATGAGTGTACTGTATATAATTTCGCATTTGGAATGTAATTAGTGCTAGAGTTTTTCAGTGTACAGGACATATTCAATACAACGTACAGTACTGTATATAAATAAGGTATGTAAAATTGTCCTTTTTATTAATGTACTGTAGTAGAATGTTGGACCGTATTCTTACACCGTAGGATATATTATTTCATTTAATAGTTGTTTTTTCAGTTTATTATCATGTTTTAATATGTTTTCAGTACTATTACAGTGTAATTTTACGTTTTTATGTCAATACAATGTTTCTCTTTTAATCCGACCTTTTTTGCGTTTCGACCATGCTCCCGGTCCTGATAGTGACAGATTAGCGAGGTTTTACTGTAATTGTATAAAAAAAGACTACATATATGGGCATAAAGTTCCTGAACTGTATTTCAAATATTAAAAAAGAAAATAATAATGATAAATTTAGAAAGAAAATTAAAAATGTATTAATTGATAAGTTATAATATTCATTACAAGAATTTTTCTCTGACCAAAATTATAAAACTAGTTAGTTAATTGAAAAACAAAGTAGTTTATTTACATCACTGAGATTGTGTATTTTCATTTATAGTGTCACTATTCTATGTGCATATATTGTACTAATATGAATAGAGAGAATTTGATTTGATTTGAACCTAAAAGTGATACCCTTCACCAGGAGCGGTAGTGTATAAAGAATATTTGGTATTATTTGAATGTTTAATATTCAAATATAACAAACGGTAATATTTGGTTCAACAGAACGTTTTTAGAGTGCTCATAACAAATCACAGCGCTCCAATAAATGCTAGGAACACTGAGGCACTAACACAAAACTAACAATATGGTGCGGACTCGCGCCATATGCAAACACGGAACACAGTGTGGAACCGCGTCATCAGCAGCAGACATGTTTAAAGTTAGCTAACTTGTCAAAATGCTTTACCGTGCATAAAATTCTTTGCACATGAATAGTATCAAATGTTTTCTACGCACATTGAAAAATAATATTTGAGATTTTATTATTATCTGGACTAAAAGATTAATCACATTATTAGCACAACAGCAGAAATGAATAACCATTTATAGAGACCTGGTTTTGAATTAATTCTGTTCCACTGAATTCCAAGTTCAATTGTGCTATTAGAATAACTAGTAAGGAGACTCATGCTGATATTTGCAGCTCATTTATTGCCTCTTTATTGCTGATGTCAAGTTTAGAATGTAAAATAACTCAAAGAAAACAGTAAATATGTGATGAGAGAAAGCAAGCTCTGAGCAGAAGTAACAAGTGAGGCACCATTAGGGTGTCTCGAGAGTGGGTGAAGAGCTGCCTCACCCTTCCACTCTTGTATTTTAAACCCCAGCATTGAAACTACAACATAAAACATTTACCTTCCTTATTCCTCTAAACAAAATTTGTCTTTCATGATAAAACTTATTGGTGTATTCGAAATTTGATTTTAATCTTCCAAAAGATGGATGGATTGGATAAAGTGTTAAAATAAATTGTGCACCCATATAAAAATCGAGTTTGCACAATAAATAAATAAAAAATTGGAATAGCCCTACTAAGATTAAGCATTAAACATTTTTTTTAACATATTTATTTAAGAATGACCTAACAATAGAAAAAAAACTTGAAATGGATAACAAATGTCTTGTGTCTTATCAACTTTGAAGTGGTATTGTACACCATTAAATTACTATATAAAAAGACAGAATTCACAGAAAAAGTTATAATTTGCCTGAGGAACTAAGCAGGAAGAGTGATAGGGGATCAGTAAATTAACCTGAGAAGGCACCCACTGAACACAATTTACAAGAAAACACACTTTTCCCCAATGTATTGTCTTAGTGGACTTGTCTTCTCAGATAATTTTGCTGATGCACTATTGCTCCTATTATGTTAATTTGTGGCATACCGTTTTAAAACCAAACCTCAAATGATTGCATGCGTAGTAAGAGGCTTTCTTAAAGAATACAGCAAAACCTCACTAACTTGTCACTCAATAGTAAATGATCTCACCCAGAGGGTGCAAGTCTAGCTGGCTTTAGATTATGTGTATTTTGACTTTAAGGAATTCACAAGATTATGTGCCAAATACATCGAAAGAACATTGTGTTATTTGCAACAACAAGGATCACCTGAAATTGATGTCTTATTCCTCCAGTGACTCTTATGACAAAGCAGCCAGGTGTAGAATTAGAAAAACAACCTCCAATTAACATGTTAACTGTCATGCTGGCACACGTCCATTGTTGAGTACAACGTAATCTCCCCCCCACTAATAACTGGTGCGTTCTAGTGGCATTTAAATACACTACGTTTAAAAATCAATAAATATACTATAGAGAGAACTGTTTCTCTTTGGGTAATATCTGTATATGGGTAAAAGAAGTAATATATCTTTGGGATATTACTTCTTTTAGTTTGCTAGATATACTTCAAAATCTGCTCTAAATGTATGTCATCTCGCTGGCCCAATTGTGCTGGCATGTTTCATTTTGTGTTTATTAGTATTACTTTCTATTATTTGACTATTATTATTATAAATATAGCTTTTAAATTTACATATTTTTGAATTTAATTTGTAGTATAAATTAAACTTAGATTAATAAAGTGATTAAAAAAATATATAGTTTACTTCAATAACTTTAAATGTAATGAATTTCCAACTTTAATTCAAATAAATTATCTGTTGTATTAATTTTCATAATAATTATGCTATATTCTAATTATATATTATGAAACATATAAATTTTTAAATTATGTTTTTGACATAATTGTATTATATAGGACCAATAAATAACACTATTAAATTTTCAGAAATTTTGTTTTGTTAATGGCATTATATCACTTTGAATATTTACAAAACACTTTTTGCAAAGGTAAGGCTTCTCTGGGCACACATCTCAGAAGGTTATAACCTTACCTAGATATTTTGCTTTCTGACGGCCTTCTGTGTGCACTACTCTGTCATAGCAAATCTTTACTGACTCTCTTTTTATTTTTCCCTCTGCAAGAAAGTGTTAAGCAGTAGCTTTCACAGGTTCAATGGCATTCTCATGAAGACCAAAAAGATCATATACTAAGGCTTCTCTAAAAAATGTGAAGATGTGTACGTCTTCTTACATTGTTGCCATATAAGTTGTCCTTGTAGGCAAGCCAAGCATTTACAACTGTCGTACCCAAGACGAACTCTTCACAGCTTCCTTGTGGTTCCTCCTCATAGATTTACGTACTGCTATGCTATAGGAAGCCATTTGGTCCGATATATCAATGCCCATTTTGGCTTTTTTGTATTCCACAGCTGCTAGAGGTTTTAAAATAGCATTCCCTTTTCTTGTTTTTTTCCCTGTATCAACGAAGTCTACTGGGTGTTTAGTGTAGATAATATCCTCATCTCTCTTTTGTGCATCCATCTGGTATAGACAATGCCATCTGGATATTTGAAACAGTTCATTTCTCACACATTCTTATTATGAGGGAACCAAGCTCTATTGCTTGTAACAGTACCTACTGAATGAGTACTATGCCTTAGAAGAATGTTGGTAAGGTCTAAGGACGTATAAAAGTTGTCAACATATAATGTATGACCTTTGTAAAGAAAATCATGAGCAAGTTCCATCACAATTGATGACACTAGGGACATATTATCATCTGTACCAGTACTATTTCCCATGTACACTTTAAGTTTGTAAGTTTAACCAGTACTGTCAGATTTTAAAAACTTTACACCATACTTATGGGTTTTTGCAGGCAAGTACTGACGAAACAGCATTCTACCTCGGATGGGAATCATACTCTCGTCAATCACGATATTTTCACCCGACATTTTTTTATTTAAAAACATTTTACAATGAGATGAGTGGTGACAACTTGGCGATGCGTCGTTCCTGTTCTACTATATTGTCGTTATTGTTAAAATGCCAAAACCTTAGCAACAGTTGAAATCTATTATGACTCATTATCTTTGAGGCGATATATATAATTATATATTTATATAATTATATATATAATTTTCTTGGTCCAATAGTCAGAAATATGGAGAAGGGGATTAAGCCCCATCCAAGCAAGAAGCCAATAAACTTTTTCATCTCCTCTGGATTTGTTGGCCACCAATCGTGTGGTATGCTGCTACAGTTGAGTCTAATTGTATAAATTACCTTTTCTGCATTTCTATTTATTTCAGTAAACAATTATTTCAATTAGTTCATCATTTATATATTGTTTAAAATACTCTATAGGTTTTGCAGTATGTGGCAAATTAATATGGAATTCGTGCTGTCCATAAAAGTTAAAAGATTGTTTTTTACCTTCAAATAGCTGCCATTTTTCGTCTCCTTTTATCATTTTTTTGTTGGTTATTTGTCTAATATCACTTATATTTACAATGTCATTAATAGTTACAGCGTCATTATCATTAACACTGTTATTTACGTTATAACTACTATTCATTAGGTCATAACTACTATTCACAGAACCGCCTTCAACAATGTCGTTTTCTCTTGGACATTGAATTGTCAGATGGCGCGAAGTCCGGGTCACAGTTCGTGTTGTCCATTTCTCTGTTGTTGCTTTCCCAGCCAACACGAAGTTCAGGAAAATGTTCTGGTTCACTTGACATAACTGCGTTCATAAGCCTACTGATGGCATCGTCATTTAATTTGTCACTCATTGTGAAATCGAATAAACTACTATACTACCTTCACATACAGAGTAAACTAGCACATATAGGATTCAACACTCAACCAATACAACGTAGCATGCAAGTTGTCACTTGTATCTGAACAAACTGATGCATGCAATGGGGAACAGACGAGCCGCCACACGTGGGAAGCAGGAACTATGGTGATTCTAACTAATGGGGATCACCAGCCGATTGGGCCGGCGTGTTTCTTTTGCAAAATTGCTTTGCAAATAAACCTGCTGGCACGATTGGGTCGGTACCTAAGCCCTTGTTTTTTATATAGGTTTTTACATTAAAGCATTCTATTAATCATATTAAAATAAAAAAACAAATTCATATAAAAATTAGTGTGAAAATTTGGCACCACACAAAAAATATTAAAATCACAATTGGCAGTTAAGGTGTTAAACACATTTGTAGCACATTTAGCTGTACTGTAATTGTTGGACATTTAAGATTTCTTTGCAGATACAATAACTATTATAGCTTATATGTAATTAATAACTACATGTGTACATTTACTAAAACCCACTAAATATTTCAAAGTTCTGGATAACTCGATAACCCTCAAACTTGACAACATCTAGGTCCACAAAGTGTAGTTTTTACTGTAAATTATAGCATGAACATCAACACTCAGTATAGTCCAGTACCTGGAAGTTTTGGGGAAGAAATTCTTTAGGATAATACTAATTCGCTTGAAAAGTTGGTAGTAACTAGGGAAAGACCCAAAAAATAAACGTGATATGGTGCCGATAGGCGTTCTCACATTGAGGGTAAAAACCACCCCTTTTTAGGGGTGTAAATTCTGACATGAAAAAAAGCTAGAGAAATCGATACATTGTTTTATTTTAAGATTGAAATATTCTCAAACATTCATCTAGAAGTTAATATTTTCAGAGTTGTTCCTGATTGAAAGAGTCAATTAAAGGCTCAAAAATGCATGTTTACTAATGGTTTTTCGGGAATAACTTTAAAAGTTTGGATTTTATGAAGAAAAGTGTTATTATTAAAAAGAAAGCTCATAGAATATTAAAAAGATTCCTTTTTCTATTTTTTTTTTTTTTTAATTTGCAGTTCTGATAAAGTAATGGTTCGCCAAATGTGTCACGACTTTTGTCAACTATTGAAAAAGAAACCTTAAACACCGAATAGTAGAAAAACTAAAAGTTATTCAATGATAACTTATTTAATCTTTTTTATAGTACGTAAAAGGACCTTTAAAATGAGTTTTTGGTCAAATCAATATCATTCAAATTGATGGAGTTGTAACCTAAAGAAAAATTTGTATTCTCTTTGGTTACGAAAAAATTAGCTTACCAACTACTAACATGTACGCAATTTATAAAATAAACCTTGGTCCATGTACAATTTACTTTGTCAATGTAGTGTAAAGATTTCTAAGAGTTTAGTCAATTTGCAATGCATTAAAAAAAGAAAAATTCAACTGACATATACAATTTTTTAATTTATTTGAAAATATTATTTTCTTTCCAAAATAATTCAAAAACTATATAAGTTACGTAAAAAACAACTGAAAACATAAATCTAGCTTTTTTGTTGGCAAAAATATTATTATTTAAATTTGTTTTCAAGCATGAACACTTATACTGCTGTTTGAAAAAATTTACCTTAAGCAATTCTTAACGTATTGGAGCATTTTGATTTCAATTAAAAAAAATTAAACAAAAAAATTGAATTTACAGGCCTTATAGCCCTTAAAATTCTTTTAAAAAATTCTTGTTTGCTCGATTGGATACTTAAAAAATCAAAGGAGTAATCGTTGAAAAACCAATTGCATTTCATTCCAGGATATTTTGCAGCTATTATGAATACACATGAACATGCCATTTTACATGTGTATGAGTTCATTCTCGTATCAAGCACACGAAGATGCATATTTATTTATTACTTATAAATTAATTTAAATTAAAAAATTTGAATTATTCATTACTAGAAAAAAAAGTTGCCCGAATAATGTCCAGAAACAATTTTAGATCTGTTTCTTTTTATTCTGAGCTGTGCCCGCTATTCTAATGCCACGCCACAGGTTTCTAAGGTATTCTTATTTTTGTCTGCAAAACCTAATGAAAAGAGGTGGGACCAAGCGGCTTTGAACTCCAAACTGTAACTGTTCCAGCAGTGTGTGTACGTGTCTCTTGCAAACAGATTTTTCTCAGTAGGGATGGTTTTTAGGGGTTGTCCAATATAATGAGGTACAATATTTTTCTCAGTGGAGATGATTTTTAGGGGTTGTCCAGTATGATGAGGTACAATAAATTACGTTCTAGAACAATAAACAACTGTCATTTTTATATACAAACATTAATTCAACATATGTTTGACATATAAACTGTCTTTTTTTAATTTTTCTCAACAGGGGTGATTTTTTTAGGGGCTGAAACCTATGATATTTAGATGAATTATGTTCTACATCAAGAAATACAATATATTCTGAGTATAAAAACGTAATCTTAAAATATAATACGATTTAGACTGTCATTTAACATTTTTTATCAATAGGGGTGGTTTTCACCCCTAAAAAGTAAACAACGCCTATCAGTTTGATATCACGTTTGAACTAAAGGGATGGACAAGCTTAACTAGAAATTTTCAGTTGAATCATTGCTATCCTAAATAATTTCGGAGTAATGTCATGTTTTTACGTTCAGGTACTGGACTAATACATTTTGTTATCACATTATTTTCATAAAAGAATTTAGGGACAAGTAATAACCACTGTTAAATTAATTTTACTTTTGTTACCTTAAAATCAATGTAACCATTTTTATCCATGTCAAATGTTCGGAAGACATGGTCACAGAATTCTTCTGCATTGCCACTCGGAAAGAACATCTTGTACATATCAACAAATTTGGCAGGTGTTAATCTTCCATTTGGACAGTCTTGCTGGAAAAAGAGAAAAATAATCAACACAAATGGACATAGTTAAATAATAAATGTAGTGAGTTAAGAAATGCATGTGTTAAAAACAAGCTTGAGTGATTATCCTTTACTTTATTTGTTTTCAAATGTGTAAACAGCAGACTGCACACCCTCATATTATATTTTACACCACTAATGACACCATGGGTACAACAGAGACTATAGACCACGTAATATTACGTGTCCTAAATATTAATTTTACAGAAACAACCATTTTAATAAAATCAAGACGTGTTGTAAAAATATAGCTATGACAAAGTGTTTCAATTAATGAAACTTAACGATACAACCATCCACACAGAACTAAATAGATTCATTTTTAACGTAAAAATAAAGTTGTGAGAACATAAACATCAATGTTTTAACCATATGTGAACATTTTTGTTTTTTAGTACATGAGATTCTTCCATCCACGACCCAGTCTTTTCGGCAATGCCCGATGGGTCCCTGGCAGAGAAGATAATTCCCACCAGTCTCTCCTGATATCCATATTTTTTTCAGTTCTTTAGATCTCCTGTTCTATTATCATACAAACAAATGAATATAAATTTACTAAAAAAAAAGGAAATTGTAATCCTAAGTTAAAAATAATCCATAATGTTTAAGAACTATCAAATAAAAATCTGGTTAAAGGACAATCACAGACCGTATTGTACATTATGGACATTTTTAATATCAACCTGGAGGTTATTGGATACATATATCGACAGCTGTACTAGATGTTAACTTAAACAGGTGATAATGGTAACAGTGCTCCAACATCAATTTATCTTTGACAAAATAGAAACAAAATTGATTAAATTTCTCCCTATTATAATTTAATACAATATTCTGTCAAATTGTGAAAAAAGAATAGCTAGGCATACATTTTCCAAATGTTTGCTGTAATCTTTGCAGATTAGATAATCTATTTGAATGTATATTAAAACAAATGTTATGTCAGTGGTAAGCTCCGTAAGGAATCTGAACATTTTGAGCTCTCACATCTAAGTTATTAAACAAGATATCAGAAAAATGCCGAGAATAAAAGTCAAAACTACTATTTCTATATAAAAATATCATAAAATATAAAGTGCACAATAAGAAAACTCAGTTTGTTTTTTTTTTTTAATCTTCTTGAAAATTGTCTCCAAAAAGAATGTTAAGTTCCCCATTTAAGTTTTTTGTCAGCCTTATGGTTTCCAAGATCACAATGGTGGCCCATTTAAACCAAAGACAATCTGTATATGGTACTTGTCACTTTCTCAGGCCCCATTTGGGCTTTCATGTATGCCTGAAATATTCCAAAGACTCTTACATAAATATTTTGGAAATATACCTGGTGTATCAATATATTTTGTCGATTTATATATTGCTGGAAATACAAAAGAGGAAGCCAATAATATAATGAAGAAGGTATTTTTACAGGTTAAAAAATATAATTGTTACCAATAAGTTGCAATACTGTGTTATTAAAATAAAGTAATTCGTTGTAACGTTTAATAAAAATGGAATGTCTCCTGATCCAGTTCAAGTACATTTAATCAATATATTAGCAAATCCTAATAACATGACTAAATTGCAACAGGATTAAATACACTTCTGGGTCTATTAAACATCTTAGAAATTTAATTCCTAACTTGGTAAAGCTAACATTTCCTTCCAGGGAACGACTGAAAAAGAATATCAAACGGCAATGGACCGAGAGCCACACAAAATCACATAAAACCCTAAAGGAAATCATTTGTAGCTCTCAAGTACTTGCTGCTTTTCATAAAAATTTACCCGTTGGCAATCAGTGTGATGCTTTCAGAGAAGTCCATACTATTTCAATAAATCTCAACCCATAGATGCTCTTAATTTAATATTAGTAATAAATAAAGATAAAAATACCATTAAATAGAGATTCGTAAAGGATCAGACCTATTTGGTCATCGTTAGTTGTTTGTGTTAATAGGTAGACCGTCTATTAAATTATAATTAGACCATCATTAGTTGTTTGTCTTCATAGGTAGATCTCGTTATAATATATATTATTGAACTACTTATCGAAAAAAATCGATATTGAGGCATAACATGGTTTGAGGGTGGGTTGATCCCAAAAGCAAAGCTTGGTATATCCACAGAGGAGAAAGAAACAGAGGTAGCTTTCTTATGGCTACAAAAATGTTTTACACATGTAACAATCTTTTTATGACATAACAAGTTTTAACTTGTAATAAAGATACAAAGTCTTTTGAAATCATTTCAAATATTTATTTAACACAGTTACTAAATTGTATTAAATGGCAATTAAGTGCTTTAAAATTGTTACAGGTTAATGTATAATGAATAACTGACAATAAAACTGATATACAATAAAGAAAAAAAAATGAAAAACAATAGGGTAAATAGACAAGCTCACAAAGCAGTGAAACTGTCTAATGAGGGAAGTAAGTAGTGAAGGGCCTATGTAATTCACTATACGAGGAATTAAGTGAGGGTTGGGACTAGACGCTACAGAGCCACCCTCTATTCACTCAATATGCTGACGACACCAGCTGTCTTCTGTGCTCCACCAGCACAGCATCATCAATTACTGCTAACTGTCATTTATATTAAAGGACCATAGAATACAGTAGGAAACGCCAATTTATATGTGAAGCCTACAGTCTTGTGATATATACTGAGATGTTCCTTGATTTCCTTTTATGAGTCTACAGAAATTCTCTTTAGAAATAATTAGAAGTACTGATAAATACTTAGTTTGCTACAAATAACAATTAAATATTAACATATTAAGTTTATTATGTAAATAAGTTTTCATTTATTTTTTGGGTGAAATGGACAATATGACTTTGGATATTATTTATAAGTCATTCCTACGTTAGAATGTTTCACTGAAACTATTTATAAGTCATTCCTACGTTAGAATGTTTCACTGAAACTTTGTTCTAAAACCGTTTACTTCCATAGCTAAACGTATAATTAAAAACAAATATAAAAATTTACAGTTTAAAGTTTCATCAGTCTATTTGTAACATTATAAATAAATATTAATAACAATAACATCTGATTGAGATTTCTAAAAAAAGATTTCTACCTTATACAAAACAATGTCTGGTCTGCATCAGTTCGGGTTTGTGGTGCCCTACTGCTACTATATCGGTAATCGGTACTACATTGGACTCTAATGATAAATATTTATGTGTGTGTATAAGATTCTAATGAATCGTATATTTATGTGTGTGTATAAGACGGATTTAATTGTTTGTTCTGTACTTGACTGTATGTGATTTGTTGTTAATTATTGTAATTGTTACTTATATTATGTTTTTGTGGTGGAAGCTATATGTACATATGTAATTTTTGAGATGATTAAAGATATTATTATTATTATTATATGGTTTTATATGAATATACAAAGTATTCATATATGTATACACACTTTTTATTTAACCTCATATAATCTATTGAATCCTGCACAATATTCAAATTGTTCAATGTTTATGAAAATAAATAAGAAAAATAATACAAACTACTTGTACTTAATCTTCCTATTAGTTATAAGCTTGCTTAAAATTTCAATAGTTCTAGTCACTATCAGAAAATATTACCAATTTGTGTATGATATGAGATTTTAAATACTTAAGTTTGGTAAAATTAAGACTTCCTCTTTTTAAAAGAACAGAAGGGAAATATGTAACAAATAAGCTATACATTTTTGCAATATTAGTTGTTTAAGAGAGAACGTACACGTATAAAGAGTTGAGAGGAAACACTGCACCAAACCACAATCAGGAAAGAGAAAGGGTTGCCAAGAGTTGAAGAGCTTAGACTTCACCACTGTACGGATTGTGTTTAATTAACCGAGAAAAATATAAAGTACAATTCTGTGACAAAATATTTTACCAATTAAAACTTTTCTAAATCATTGCGGAATAAATTGATCCTAAATATAAGATTCAAGACTAGATCAATTACAATCCTCAGGACCATGAGTTTGTCGAAATAAAATTTATTTGAACAAATGCTGTAGAAAGCAAACAGTATATGTATGTGTTTTGCATCGTTAGTTAGTTTAGCATTTACAAAAATCACTTTAAAACATAACCTAAACTGTTTTAAAGTGCAATAAATTTGCTTTGCGTAGAGGAAAACATTTTAAAATATAAAATCTCAGTCTCCTATTTCAGTAAACTTATTACAAATGCATTTTACAAAAATGCTGCCATTTGAAATATTAATTAGATTGAAGTACATCACTTGAATTTCCATGTTCATCGTTTTGTTACTAATTTATACATAACCCAGAGGTGAAACGGAAATAAGTCTTTATGATCTGTTACATTGCATAATGTGCATCCCCACTCTGGATTTATTGAATATAATGGTGCACCATATATTGAATCCATGACCTACTGCACCATTATATTCATGGATTTATTAATAACTTTAGATATATAGAAAAATGCTACCCTGTAAAACCATTAGGCCTGAACATTATTACTCTGTGGCTTTGTAGTGACCCAGCTTTGTGGTTCTAAGGCACCTGATTCCATGTTTGAGCATGAATTGATGTAAATTTACATTGTTACGTTCAAACGTGCACAGATCTACGATATACCAACCCCTAATTATGAAGAACTGTTAAACAAAAATCACAGGAGTTATATTAATAACTTGATTGTAATGCAACATATTTCATTTTGACAAGGGATATATTGAAGGATGTAATCACTTGGGTGGCTATACAATAGTAAATAAGAAAATAAAAAAAAGAATTTAAGTACAGGTTTGGTTGAGTTAGGTTACGTTGGGTTAGGTTACATTAGGTTGGGATGGGTAAGGTAAAAGGAGGTTATGTTAGGGTAGGATAGAGGAAGTATAGGTAAAGTTAGATTAGCCTGGGTTAGGTTACATTCAGTTGAGTTAGGTAATGTAAGTCTAATTAAGAAGCAATTTTTCTTACCTGCAAAGATAAGGCCAGTTTTGTTTTAAATATTTATTTGACCAACAATTTTTAACACAATTTCCATCCACAAATAGCCACAGAGATAAAAAATGTCCTTATAAATACCTGGTTATACAGGGGAATCAAACCTGCACCATCTGCATGAAAAACTAATGTCTTAACCTCTCATATAAAACCTAACCACTCGTATATAAAGGTGATGAAAACTCTGACTTAAATTGTAAATATTAGAAGAATGTTACCACTTATTTGGGTTAATAATACTAAAAATGCTTTAAAGATGGGATTGAATCTGCTATAGAACTTAATACTGACAGTTTTTTTCTTCATATTTTATTCTATCATTCCTATAAATTAAATCCAATGAAATATTATTAATTTAAGTTCAAAGACTACCTTTATATGTGTAAAGTAGGCAGGGAGATGACCTATTGTTACATTACCTAGGGTGAGTTTTAAGTTCGTGACCCCTAACTTGTTTCTACACATTATAACAGATTTGCTTTTCAAATACGCCGTCAAATTAATGTTAACCCACACTACATTTAGAGTATTTCAGTGTTATTAGGGTCCACTTTGGGTCAACTTCAAAATTTTAAATGGGTTTGTGGTCATGTGATGTTTCATTTTACACTGCCATTTCAAGCTGAAAACAATAGTGCAATCAGAATTCAAAATGGATGTGTTGTTCTTTTGTTATTAATTATTTTGTAATTTTATTTAATTAATCATCACATATGTATTTTCATGAAGCTAGTAAGTCTATGAATTAAGATTAAGCCAACACTATGATAAAACTCAAATCTGGTTTTTTAGCCATTACAAAGCAGTTTTAGCTAGGAAAATACATAGTCGATGATGGCAAATTAAATAAAACAACAAAATAATTAAAAACTATAGAATGACAGATCGATCCCTTTTCAATTCTGATTTTGACATTCTTTTCATCTTAAAATGGCAGTGTTAAATGGTACATCATATGACTACTTTCCTATTTAAAATTTTGAAGTAACTCCTAGACCTTGGAACAAAAATGGTCCCTAATATCACTGAAATACTCTAAATGTAGTGTGGGTTAACATTAATTTAATGGCATATTTGAAAAGCAAATCTTTTATAAAGTGTGGAAACAAGTTAGGGAATGACAGGCCTGAAACTCACCCGTTGTAATATATTATGGAATAGGCTTTTAACCAAGATGTAACGTACTTTGATGTGATTTATGGTAATAATTACATTGAATGTACAATCATGAGACATTCTCAAAGGAAATTAATTTATAATACTAACCTTGAAACCTTTGTACCACTCTTTTATTGTGGCTTCGTCGTATCTCGTATGTGTTTTAAGGAAATCCATGTCCTCCTTGGACAGCTTATCTTTGCTTCCAAAACACCCCATATCTGTAACACATCAATTTTCTATTCAGATATCAATATTAAACAGATAAAATTTATTTTCAAACATATCTTGGATATTCCTATGGTAGTAACTTGGGTTTAAATATAGTGGCAATTAGATTTAATTGTGTTTATTTGTTTTATCTCTAGAAATATCATTATACTGCTTTATCAAGAAATACGACCTGATACAAGCCCGTATCATTGACTAATATCATTGACAGGATAGGGAACAATAGGACATCAATACAATGATGAAAGACTAGAGTGATGCTAAACCATCAGTTAAAATAACATAAGGCAAACATACAAATCTAGAAACAACATGGACAATCAATATGAAGAAATAATAGCAAGACATAAAAAGTAGAAATCTTATGAAGAATAAAAAATAATACATCCAAAACAATTCCTAATAATAGACAAAACAATAAATACATGAGACTGTGTAGCCAAAATTACAAACTAAAATACCGTAAAGGTAAATTAATCTTAATTAGAAGAAACTAAAATACATATTTAGGTAGTAAAAGTAATCACTGCAAATACAAATCTGACAAAAAAATTATAATTAATCAAACAAGATTTATGTTATCTATCAAGTCAACTATAAACATAGCTTGAAGTTAGTAGGGACAACTAGGCAATTCGAAAGAAGCCTAGCAATGCTCTTTCATTCTGCTTATTTATTCTTAAGACACAGATCCTCAAGATATGGGCGAATATGGATTTCGAATGAGTGTGATGAGTGTAGATAAGCAAATGTAGTCATTGTTACAAACTAAGGCCGACTATTCCTCAGAAAGTGTCATTAATAGCCCAATGACAAATGAACAGCAGGTGGTTATCAGATGATCCCTTTTAAAATATGTTAAAACTCTGATTAGATTCAAACTGAGAACTTTTAGCTTATGAAGCTGGGCTATAACCAACTAAGCTACCGACCAATTCTTAGTTGGTTCCATGCAAAACATTTCTTTAAGCCAATGATACTTACTTTCAAGTTGCCGGTAAAGTATTTAACAGTGTAACAATGGCAGAATAATGGAAGTTGCCAATTCTTGGTTCAATTTTAACCCCCTTATAGTCAATGACAGCAAGACTGAAACAATCTGTTTTACTTAAAAACAAATTAAATGCTGAAGAAAACTGTAAGCCAGTCAAATTACTGGGTGTAATCTTAGATCAAAAGCTTTCTTGGGAATCCCACACAAACTCACTAATATCAAAACTTTAAAGGGCCTGTTTTTTTGCTACGTAAACTGCACAACTATGTTAGTAGAAACATGTTGTTGACTTCTTATTTCAGTGATTTGCACTCTCACTTTCTGTATGCAACAATGCTCTGGGGCTATACTAGGGGGTGCTAACCAAGTTTTTGTTTGGCAGAGGAAAGCAGTAATTTAGCTTATCAAAATGACCATAGACAATTGTTTATTAAGTATAACACATAATAAAGGTTTCTTGCATTTTCATAGTTCAAAATCTAATGTAGGTAAAGGAAAACCAAAATGATTTTATCTGTTTTGAAAACATTCATGATTATGACACTAGGAGGGCAAAGATATTGTCAAGTCCACTTCTGGATTGCAAAAAACAATAGTCAGCCACAAATATTTACAAATTACAGTAATTATTTTAATAAACTGCCAAAAACCTCAGTAACTTAGAACTCCATTTGCAAATAATCTGTCAAGTTGGTTTATAAAAAAGGCATTTTATTCAATTAATCAATTCTTTGAATACAAAATTTCCGTTGGCTCCGACTTAGTACAGTAATTGTTTCTTAATTGTAGTTAATATATTGTTATTTATCATATTATTTATTCATTTATTGTTATTTAATACTTTATCCTTTTTATTATTGTTAGTTTTTAAATTGACAAATCTTTTGTACTACTTTAGTGTACATTGCATTATACTGTTATTAACAGTCTTTCTTTGAGCAATGTTAAATTGACAAATGACATTAAAAAGAATTTAATTAAATAGAAATTCAACATTAGTCGATGATGACCTATAATATTCTTCACAGGCTAAAGCCAAAAAACAAGTTGCTAAGGAGGTAAAAATAATTGAATTTTTTCTTTATGGTTTGGACAAAATAGAAGATTTAAAGTTTAGTTTTTGAAAAGCTCATTTAAGAATTGTTGTCTAACTAATTTATAATTTCAGTTGGAAAATTGTTGTAGACAACAAACAGTGTTAGGTTACTAAATGACTAATTTATTTTAATATACATTTATGTATATGTAAAAGGGGATGGACCCCAAAGTTGAGTGGTTGGGGTCATTTTTTATGTGAGTATTTTTATAGAGAAACAATCTGCACCTGGCCAACTTCCACACTTTGTTAATGATCCTGAAAATATCCCATGAAATCCTAAGTAATTTATCTACATCATTCCAAATTTTAAAACAAATTATATGATTAGCAAAAACCAACAGATTTATGCAGGTAATATAATAGACAGTAAGTCCCTGTTTTAGCTACCTGCATGTCCAGGGACGACTATACAATTACTGTCCACTGTTGGTAGTTGTGGTTGACACTAACTGGTTTTGAATTGAAAAAAAAAAGATAGTGATGTATATAAATGAGAAAGTGGAGGGGAGGGTATATATTCTGTCTGATTGTTCCAGAGGTAGAATTATTTCTTACCAAGAGTGTCTGTTTGCTCAAGCGGTCAGTTTGGTTGGTGTTCCGAACGTACTGACAGTCATTTTCAATTAGATTTCATTACAAGTAACAGTTACAGAAGTTATTACATTAAAAAAAATTTAACAGATAATTAAAACCCTTCATACAATTTTAAGTTACTTTATTCTAAATATTTTGTTAGTGCATATCTGTGATTCTTAAATAAAGAAACAAATTTCTAATGATTGGTGGATTTGTTTGATAGAAGTTAAATCAAACAGATTTTATCTAATAGACTCCTGTAATGCTATTAGATAAAATCGGTAGATTACGCATATATTGTTGAGTGAAAACAACGGAATTTTATTGGTGTTTAACAAGTTTTACAAGAGTGATATACTAGACAACAATGGGATAGGGGGTGACTAAACCATGAACTGCATGAAAGAATGATGTATTGTCCTTTAGGCTTGAGTCGTCCTATGTATGTTTAAGAGACTACGATCCCTACTTTTAGCCTTTAAGTACATTACAAAATTTAGATACTGTATCAAATAACCAACAGTATTTGTAACTGAATGGGTTTCATTGCTCTTTAATGTAACAATAACATAAATTATTTTACAAATACATGAGAAATATGTACCAAAGTGTGTGAACACATTTGTGATGGGTGGCGAGGGAGTGCAGATGTATGTCCCAGTTTTTTTTACCACTACGGCAATTGGATACTTTAGAGTTGGAGAAATATTTTGACCGTTATAAAATTTCTTTGGCTATCAGTACACTTGGATACTAGCTTCAAACTTAGTATTACTTTACAAACTAAGGAACCTTTTCCTCATAAAATGTACACAAACTCAAATCTTTTATTTGAACATTTTATAAGTGAACATTAAAAATGATTGACTATTAATACAATAATTTATTACACTTAAGTACTTTTATATATAACGGAATTCATTATGGTAGCGTTAACTTTTAAAAGGTTAAGTTGTAAAATATTACAGTAGCACACACACACACACACACACACACACACACACACACACACACACACACACACACACACACACACACACACACACACACACACACACACACACACACACACACACACACACACACACACACACACACACACACACACACACACACACACACACACACACACACACACACACACACACACACACACACACACACACACACACACACACACACACACACACACACACACACACACACACACACACACACACACACACACACACACACACACACACACACACACACACACACACACACACACACACACACACACACACACACACACACACACACACACACACACACACACACACACACACACACACACACACACACACACACACACACACACACACACACACACACACACACACACACACACACACACACACACACACACACACACACACACACACACACACACACACACACACACACACACACACACACACACACACACACACACACACACACACACACACACACACACACACACACACACACACACACACACACACACACACACACACACACACACACACACACACACACACACACACACACACACACACACACACACACACACACACACACACACACACACACACACACACACACACACACACACACACACACACACACACACACACACACACACACACACACACACACACACACACACACACACACACACACACACACACACACACACACACACACACACACACACACACACACACACACACACACACACACACACACACACACACACACACACACACACACACACACACACACACACACACACACACACACACACACACACACACACACACACACACACACACACACACACACACACACACACACACACACACACACACACACACACACACACACACACACACACACACACACACACACACACACACACACACACACACACACACACACACACACACACACACACACACACACACACACACACACACACACACACACACACACACACACACACACACACACACACACACACACACACACACACACACACACACACACACACACACACACACACACACACACACACACACACACACACACACACACACACACACACACACACACACACACACACACACACACACACACACACACACACACACACACACACACACACACACACACACACACACACACACACACACACACACACACACACACACACACACACACACACACACACACACACACACACACACACACACACACACACACACACACACACACACACACACACACACACACACACACACACACACACACACACACACACACACACACACACACACACACACACACACACACACACACACACACACACACACACACACACACACACACACACACACACACACACACACACACACACACACACACACACACACACACACACACACACACACACACACACACACACACACACACACACACACACACACACACACACACACACACACACACACACACACACACACACACACACACACACACACACACACACACACACACACACACACACACACACACACACACACACACACACACACACACACACACACACACACACACACACACACACACACACACACACACACACACACACACACACACACACACACACACACACACACACACACACACACACACACACACACACACACACACACACACACACACACACACACACACACACACACACACACACACACACACACACACACACACACACACACACACACACACACACACACACACACACACACACACACACACACACACACACACACACACACACACACACACACACACACACACACACACACACACACACACACACACACACACACACACACACACACACACACACACACACACACACACACACACACACACACACACACACACACACACACACACACACACACACACACACACACACACACACACACACACACACACACACACACACACACACACACACACACACACACACACACACACACACACACACACACACACACACACACACACACACACACACACACACACACACACACACACACACACACACACACACACACACACACACACACACACACACACACACACACACACACACACACACACACACACACACACACACACACACACACACACACACACACACACACACACACACACACACACACACACACACACACACACACACACACACACACACACACACACACACACACACACACACACACACACACACACACACACACACACACACACACACACACACACACACACACACACACACACACACACACACACACACACACACACACACACACACACACACACACACACACACACACACACACACACACACACACACACACACACACACACACACACACACACACACACACACACACACACACACACACACACACACACACACACACACACACACACACACACACACACACACACACACACACACACACACACACACACACACACACACACACACACACACACACACACACACACACACACACACACACACACACACACACACACACACACACACACACACACACACACACACACACACACACACACACACACACACACACACACACACACACACACACACACACACACACACACACACACACACACACACACACACACACACACACACACACACACACACACACACACACACACACACACACACACACACACACACACACACACACACACACACACACACACACACACACACACACACACACACACACACACACACACACACACACACACACACACACACACACACACACACACACACACACACACACACACACACACACACACACACACACACACACACACACACACACACACACACACACACACACACGCACACTATGAACATCTTCAGACCGAAAAATAATTTATAAATTAGATGATTATTGTATTAAAATATTAATAAAGTAATTTATCTATAAAATTACATTATTTATATTTGTTTATTTTTATAATTTCTTTTACCCTGAAAGTTTTGTAAAAATAACCGTGAATAGTTACTTAAATTTTATTTTTACTATAAAGTTTGTGTATAGTAGGGGCATAAATTAAGTAATAATATAACATTACCCCCTACACAAACGGGTTGTCTAAATGGGCTGAGTGCCCTCACGCAAATCACATTCTCAGTTTCTCTCTAAATGCAAATTTGTTATTGTATGTCTAGATATATCAATTCCATTAATTGAGTGGGATGGGATATTAATTGGCAGTTTTGAATTTCTGGTATAAAAAGTTGTTTAGCAAATCATGCTTTCTGCAATGAAAATTTTATTTGAATATTATTTTTAGGACTTATGGTACTGTAATTTAGGTTTTATTGTACAAATATGCGTTTTCATTTAAAGAATGATCTGCATTATTAAACGATAATTTAAATTTCTCTTCTACTTGAGAAAACATTAGCATAATAGGGATTGCTTGAAAAGGTCATATAATATTAAAATAAAACTCTAAGACAATTTAAAACAATATGTTTTAAAAGATAAAAGTTGTCTATAGGCTTTTAGTGATTAATAAAAAATTTAATTTAAAACAATACTTTTACATTTAAATCCTTATATATAATACAAGAAATCGTTTTTTTTTTAAGTCATCATATGCTAAAAGAAATGATCTTATTTGTTTAAGCTCGACTTTCTATCTAAGGATATTATAAAAATATTTATATTATGTAGGACTACAGTGTAATATAGATGACTAGGGGACCACCCCTGCATGCTTTACGTGCCAACTTGACTCCTTTGCAAGCTCAGCCTATATCAGCTGCGTTTGTGCCTGGTACCTTGATCCTAGGTTTCAGCCTATCATTCCTCGAGTCTTTAGGGTTCCTCTCAATACAAAACAATATACAGAAAATTAATAAAAATAAAAAAAATGTACTTTATTTTCCATTTGAAATATTTTCACTCACCTTTTTTTAGAAAGCTGTTTTTGAGATATGGTTTAAAATAGAGGAAAAAGCCAAGGGACCAAAGCTATACAACATTTATTTTCCTACTCTTATAGTTGTCAGACTTGAAATTTGGAAACTACTTTGTTCGGAATTGTGCTATAAGGTCTTAAGTCTTCAATATTTTCACCCTAAGTATGTTTTTTTAGCCATAAGAATAACACGGAGAGAGATTTAAATTAATCGTAACGTTGTTTAAAAGTAACGTTGTCAAATGTAAATATTTTTTCCCAAAAAGTTTTAACAGGTGTTAGAAGTGGTGTTTGTAATATTGAAATATTTAGATCTTTCATTATGTTAAACCAGGGAAGGCTTTAAGCATGGTTTCATTCATATTGAAATGTAAGGCCCCGCTAAACTAATCTAATCCAACAGTAATCTAATGCAGTTATTTGTTTAATTAATCTTCAGCTGTTAAATAAAAACATATGAAATGAACATATTTCAGTTAGGCTAAGTAATATAATTGGGTTTTTATACTAATAAATAGATAGCAATGCAAGTAATGTGAGTGAGATACTGTAAATAAATTTAATATTGTGATTTTTCGTTATACAGTTAACATACTATTATTTGTAGTCAAAAGTTATAGGCCGAGGAGTAACGAGCGCAGCGAAAGATGGGGATGGCACGTGAAGCGCAGAGGAGGCGGTGTTTTTCACCAAACAGTTAGCAGTTTGTGTTTGAGGTGAGAGAGAATTTCCAGCCAATGAACAAGTAGCTCGGCTACCGTTGTGATTCAGTTTGCTGGAGCGGCTCGCAATTTATTATCCACTCCACAATGGTCGCCGCTTAACAGCTTCCACAATACATTTCTCTTTTTTGAAATTTGTTGTTTTGGAAAAATTCATATTGCCATAACCTAATGTAAAAATTAGTGCAGGAAATCTTCATTACATATGACGTAAATAAAACGTACATTTCAAAGAAAATATAACATTTATTATTTTTACATGTATTCCTTCTTAAAAACAATAGGGACCTGCAAACATATTATGTAATAAATACTTTTATAATTGAATGTTATAATAAATTATTATAACATTCAAGTTATAATAATTTATAATTATTATAACTTGAATGTCATATTTATGTTCCTATGTTTCAGAATACTTAACTTATATTTCTTGTTTTAATATTCATGAATATTAAACATTTCCCAAATCGTATTACTTGATATTCACCCTTTCATTACTGAGCCCTTTGAACCATCCAACCACTGAATGTAAAGAACCAAGGGACATTTTGGACTGTAGCTTGTAAAAATGTTTTTTACATCTATATAAATAAACTTTTATGACAGCTTTATCACATATGTCATGAGAATTTAATAACTCCTGACCCTGAAGTAATAATAAAAAAGGTAATCACAATAAATTACACAAATCCCTGTGACAACTTACATTTGGCTATTTCCAACACTTGTAATTTCCCTGTTGGTGTATACAAAGCTTAACTCTGATATGACTAATCAGAACGCTTCTGTTAAAAGTAGAATTTTTATTATTTTACTATGTACTAGAATTTTATTTATAAAATAATTTCTTAAATTTAACATCTAATTTTTATTACTGTTAATGAAAATAACATGGCAATAGTTGTAAGTTTGTTGGCAATGAGCCAGTCTGAATGGCTAAGCAGATGCCTCCAAGTTGGTGAGTGGGAGTACCAATACCTCTTTATCAGTTATCTCTCTAGTCTGACACCCTCTGTTATGACAACATTTATGACATGGCAATAGTTGTAAGGTTGTTGGCAATGAGCCAGTTGAATGGCTAAGCAGATGATCCCAAGTTGGTGAGTGGGAGTACCAATACCTCTTTATCAGTTATCTCACAAGTCTGACACCCTCTGTTATGACAACATTTATGACATGGCAATAGTTGTAAGGTTGTTGGCAATGAGCCAGTCTGAATGGCTAAGCAGATGCTCCCAAGTTGGTGAGTGGGAGTACCAATACCTCTTTATCAGTTATCTCTCTAGTCTGACACCCTCTGTTATGACAACATTTATGACATGGCAATAGTTGTAAGGTTCTTGGCAATGAGCCAGTTGAATGGCTAAGCAGATGCTCCCAAGTGGGTGGGTGGACGGGGAGGTGCTAATATCAGTTTAACAGTTTCTTCTCTAGTCTGACACCCTCTGTTATGACAACATTTATGACATGGCAATAGTTGTAAGGTTGTTGGCAATGAGCCAGTTGAATGGCTAAGCAGATGCTCCCAAGTTGGTGAGTGGGAGTACCAATACCTCTTTGTCAGTTATCTCTCTAGTCTGACTCCCTCTGTTATGACAACATTTATGACATGGCAATAGTTGTAAGGTTGTTGGCAATGAGCCAGTTGAATGGCTAAGCAGATGCCTCCAAGTTGGTGAGTGGGAGTACCAATACCTCTTTATCAGTTATCTCTCTAGTCTGACACCCTCTGTTATGACAACATTTATGACATGGCAATAGTTGTAACTTTGTTGGCAATGAGCCAGTTGAATGGCTAAGCAGATGCTCCCAAGTGGGTGGGTGGACGGGGAGGTGCTAATATCAGTTTAACAGTTTCTTCTCTAGTCTGACACCCTCTGTTATGACAACATTTATGACATGGCAATAGTTGTAAGGTTGTTGGCAATGAGCCAGTTGAATGGCTAAGCAGATGCCTCCAAGTTGGTGAGTGGGAGTACCAATACCTCTTTATCAGTTATCTCTCTAGTCTGACACCCTCTGTTATGACAACATTTATGACATGGCAATAGTTGCAAGGTTGTTGGCAATGAGCCAGTTGAATGGCTAAGCAGATGCCTCCAAGTTGGTGAGTGGGAGTACCAATACCTCTTTATCAGTTATCTCTCTAGTCTGACACCCTCTGTTATGACAACATTTATGACATGGCAATAGTTGTAAGGTTGTTGGCAATGAGCCAGTTGAATGGCTAAGCAGATGCCTCCAAGTTGGTGAGTGGGAGTACCAATACCTCTTTATCAGTTATCTCTCTAGTCTGACACCCTCTGTTATGACAACATTTATGACATGGCAATAGTTGTAAGGTTGTTGGCAATGAGCCAGTTGAATGGCTAAGCAGATGCCTCCAAGTTGGTGAGTGGGAGTACCAATACCTCTTTATCAGTTATCTCCCTAGTCTGACACCCTCTGTTATGACAACATTTATGACATGGCAATAGTTGTAAGGTTGTTGGCAATGAGCCAGTTGAATGGCTAAGTAGATGCCTCCAAGTTGGTGAGTGGGAGTACCAATACCTCTTTATCAGTTATCTCTCTAGTCTAACACCCTCTGTTATGACAAAATTTATGACATGGCAATAGTTGTAAGGTTGTTGGCAATGAGCCAGTTGAATGGCTAAGCAGATGCTCCCAAGTGGGTGGGTGGACGGGGAGGTGCTAATATCAGTTTAACAGTTTCTTCTCTAGTCTGACATCCTCTGTTATGACAACATTTATGACATGGCAATAGTTATAGGGCTGTTGGCAATGAGCCAGCCAGGATAAGAGAGCAGATGCTCCCAAGTGGGTGGGTGGACGGGGAGGTGCTAATATCAGTTTAACAGTTTCTTCTCTAGTCTGACACCCTCTGTTATGACAACATTTATGACAAGGCAATAGTTGGAGGGCTGTTGGCAATGAGGCTATTTGAGATTCTTATGACCTTAGATGACTTATCTGCACAGATAAATTCGTAGGTTACAGTCCTAGCAGCTTAAAAAAGTGAGAGAGACACTGACTCATTGATTTTGGGTATTTTTTTTTAAACCTACTGATATTAATAATATTTAATAAGAATTAGCATCTTGATTAAGAGATGGTAAAATAAAGTATTGAGCGTATAACCAGTAACTTTTCACTTTAAAAATGTATTTATTTAACAATCAAATGATAACTTGAATTTAATTCAAACCCTTATCTGATCAGTTGGGAGTCGGATAATCTAATTCAAAACTAGTCTTGTTACTATTATTACTTGTAACTGAGAACTATTTGATTTTCTTAGTGTCATTCAAAGTAACAATTTTACCACACAATTATATAACACACACAACGAAACATTTGAATACCACAAAAATTCAGTCCAATGCTAGACCTCACTTCAGTAGTGAGGTCACTTGAATATTTAATCAGGCTTTCCAAACTTTCAATCATTTTTGAAAGTGGAATGTCATCCATATAAATGAATCGGAAACCACATACACAATGCAAGGATGTCCACACCATCCTATTAGTATGGGCAGGAGGCATGAGTGTGTGGGTAGAAAGTGGGCCAGAGAAGATAGAGGGCCAAGGTGTTCTATAGTTGCACAGATATGATACTTTCCTAATGATATTTACAAGTGTTAATATTTTAATGACCACATTGTTTGGGAAATCAGGGCAAGGGCCCTCTAACATAAAGTAGTCTTAAGAGAAAATTTCCTTGCGGAGGTAAATTAATATTTATTTTGACACCACTGATTGTCAAGATATGGGGAACGTGGGTTATGCATGACTGTGAATGTGACACCACTGATTGTCAAGATATGGGGAATCTGGGTTATGCATGACTGTGAATGTGACACCACTGATTGTCAAGATATGGGGAATGTGGGTTATGCATGACTGTGAATGTGACACCACTGATTGTCAAGATATGGGGAATGTGGGTTATGCATGACTGTGAATGTGACACCACTGATTGTCAAGATATGGGGAATGTGAGATATGCATGACTGTGAATGTGACACCACTGACTGTCAAGATATGGGGAATGTGGGTTATGCATGACTGTGAATGTGACACCACTGATTGTCAAGATATGGGGAATGTGGGTTATGCATGACTGTGAATGTGACACCACTGATTGTCAAGATATGGGGAATGTGGGTTATGCATGACTGTGAATGTGACACCACTGATTGTCAAGATATGGGGAATGTGAGTTATGCATGACTGTGAATGTGACACCACTGATTGTCAAGATATGGGGAATGTGGGTTATGCATGACTGTGAATGTGACACCACTGATTGTCAAGATATGGGGAATGTGGGTTATGCATGATTGTGAATGTGACACCACTGATTGTCAAGATATGGGGAATGTGGGTTATGCATGACTGTGAATGTGGTCTTTATTAAAAACATTTTTATTAAGGCTTTCTTATAAGTCATATTATAATCAACAGTTTTCAATCATTTCAATACTTACAGTTAAAGATTTAAACATCTATTTCTGATGAACAAACACTCCAGTAAATAAATGTTTAATTGTGTAAGGCCTTTCGGTAACAAAGTTACCAGTCTGAAGATGGTAATTTTGTTACCGAAAGGCCTTACACAATTAAAAATTTATTCACTGGAGTGTTTGTTCATCTTATAATACTAAATATATATCCATACAGTAAGAAACGAGCTTGAAGAATGATCTATTTCTGACTTAGATTATGGTGAAATTATAGACATTTATATTTATCATTATGGGCTTTAACTACTAACTAGGCAACCTGCCAAATATTGACCATTTTGAATAAAATCTAGCACTTATATAGTCTCTAAGCACCATAACCTTATTTGTATAAGTGATGGAATCTAAGCTTAAAATGTTTAGAACTGATCAGTCATCCTACTGTTACATTGTATTTTCAGTAATGTACATTTTACTGAATGTAGAAGGTAACATTTGTTACTTATGCTGGCTCAGTGGTAAAACTGATTTATAAAAATAGTAAGATCCGATTGTCAAGATATGGGGAATGTGGGTTATGCATGACTGTGAATGTGACACCACTGATTGTCAAGATATGGGGAATGTGGGTTATGCATGACTGTGAATGTGACACCACTGATTGTCAAGATATGGGGAATGTGGGTTATGCATGACTGTGAATGTGACACCACTGATTGTCAAGATATGGGGAATGTGAGTTATGCATGACTGTGAATGTGACACCACTGATTGTCAAGATATGGGGAATGTGGGTTATGCATGACTGTGAATGTGACACCACTGATTGTCAAGATATGGGGAATGTGGGTTATGCATGATTGTGAATGTGACACCACTGATTGTCAAGATATGGGGAATGTGGGTTATTAAATGAACGTTTATTAAATGGAGGATTGAACGTTTATTAAATGAACTATCAGTACATCACTTATTATAAAGTTCATACACATGTTTTACTGGCTACATTTCTAACTTCTCATTTTTTAATTTAACAATATAAAAATAAATACCATTCAATTTAATTTAAAAGGTTAATCTTTGTGAGTAATAAACTGCAGAGTTTTGAAAACTGTTTCCTAAATACATATACTAAATACAAGACTGCAAATTAAAAAAAATTACTGATTACAAAAATTAACAATTAATATATATCAAAGATCAAAAACCCACAAGATTAGTGATATATATTTATTATAAAAGAATGATAAATAAATAAATATATATATATATATATAATAGTTCGACAAGATGTTCCAGTTCTTTATAATATGCGGTGATAAAATAACTGTTATCAAATTGTACACGCAATATAATGTGATTCCTCGGCAGTCAGTAAGAGCTGCGGCACAAATATACAATTTAACAAGATGGCCAGTACATAATACTTTGAAAAAACACAAATGTCCAAAAGTTTGTTTTTGTTGAAAATTTCTATTTTAATATGGATGTATTTAATCCATTTTAACTCTAAAAAAGAATATTTCAGCTACTTACTCTTTGAGCTGTCTAAGGACATCCAAAAAGTTTGAGTGAATTTTTATTTCTCATATAGCTAAGAAATTCAAAATAAGGTATTGCATAATAATGTTTATAAAACTGTAGCCATGGTTTGCCCCCACCCCACCCCCTCAAAAAAGCTTGAAACACATAATTATTGAGTAAAGGTAGCTTTGGTCAAAAACATCTACAAACATTGCCTAAGATATAAACTGAATATTTTTTACATAAAAAACGTCACAGGGGTTAATTTTGAGCCATGTCCCTTTATTGCCGCCATTTTATGTTGGGAAGTCCAATTTCACTTTTCTTTATGTCAACTTCCTCGTTTCACCAAGCTCTTTTATCAGAGGGGTCACACTGTAGGGGTTGTTATTTCAAATTTTGAGTTGCTCCCCACCCCCCTTAAGAGGGGAACATTTTAAAATGCATTCATTAACCTTATACCCAAGAAGAATGCCACGAACAGAAATAAAATCTTTTCAGTATTAAATAAGTTATAGGGAGGTGCAAGTTACTTTTCAGCATTTCATTTACTTGGCTGCCATTTTTTTTGGGGTGCTCCGATTTCACTTTTCTTTGTGTTAACTTTATCCTCTTACCAAGCTCTTTTATCAGAGTGGTCACATGGTTGGGGATGCTATTTAAACATTTTTAGTTGCCTCCCACTCACCTTTCGGGAAACAATTTTTAAATGCTTTCATTATTGTTTGTACTCTGTTTATTTCTATTTAACATTTTATTTTATTAAGAACATATGTTTCTTATTTATGTTTTGACCAGGCTATGTTGCCATGGACACAATTTGAGAAGTTGTATTTTGATCTTAATGTAAAGGTTCTCAATAAATGAAGTTGTCTATTAAAAAATCTTACTTATTAACATTGTTTCAGGTTTAATTGAATAAAATTGAATGGAATACCTACACCAGACCCACTAAATATTTCAGGCAAAAGAAATGCGTTTGAAAAATGGAATTTATTCAATATTCAATGGGATAATTATGTAACATTGGCTGAGGCATGCAGTGGACCAAAAGGAGCAAAGCTGAGCAATAAAAAAGTACAGAAAGATTTATTTCAATCAGTAATAGGAAGTACAGCATTACAACTAATAACTAAGCTTTGTGGCGATGACGACACTTTTGACAGTATTATTAAGAGATTAGATGAATACTATATTGAATAAAAAAAATGTAACCTATGAACGTTACGTGTTCAATACTGCTAAGCAATTGCCAAATGAAACTTGTAAACAGATTGCATGAAATTGTAAGCAAACATAATTTTGATAACTTATCTAAGCTTGAAATTGAAGAAAGTCTAATTTGTGACCATCTCGTAGCGGGCATATATGATACTAACTTAGTGAAGAAGCTTTTAGCTGTTAAAGTTCTCACACTCTCTAATGCTACTGAGTTATGTCTATCAGATGAAGAAGCTAATACCTTTGCATATTCCTCACACGAATGAATCAGAAGATACTTTCAAAATGAAAGTTCATGAGATTATCAAATGTAAGTTTTGTAGCGGTAAGCATGATAAAGGGGCAAAATATTGTCCTGCTTTCGGGAAAATGTGTACCCAATGTGGAAGACGAAACCATTTCTCTGCAGTGTGTTCACAGAACATTAAATAAATAAAAGACATTGATGATTGTAATGAAATTCCAAGTAGTTATACAGAATATAACTACGATGGTAATATTTATGGAATACAAGATATTCCTAAAAAATGTCTGTTCATAAGTTTTATAGTTCTTAACATTTCATTTTATTAAGAACATATGTTTCTTATTTATGTTTGGACTAGACTATGTTGCCATGGACACAATTTTGATCTTTATGTAAAAGTTCTGAATAAATCAAGTTGTCTATTAGAAAATCTTACTTATTAACAATTAATGTAGCCCCTCATACTCAAGAAGGTTGCCGCAAATTGAAATAAAATATTTGTAGTATTAAAAAAGTTAGAGGGGGGTGCAAGTAACTTTTCAGTCATCCTGTATACACTTATAAAATTAATATCATATTTAATTCAACTTTGATTTAGTTTATAAAACAAGAACAGCGAAAAATCGAAAGTCAGAGAGCACAAGGCACATTTGTGTCCCAACGAATGAAAATGAGCAGAGAATCTAAAGAAAAACGAAGTGTATGAATTAAGGCACAATTCTATAATAATTGACTCTAAAAGACTGCAAATAGAAGCCACCCATGAAAATATTACATATACGTAGCTTGCTCTTTAGTAAGAAATTAAAGAAATTTGTCTATATACTCTCCAAACTCAAACTCAAAATTTATTTATTTACAAACAGTTGACATAACTGCATAATAGCGTCAGTATTACATTCAATGCTTATAATTAACAATAGGTTCATTCTGGGGATGTGTAAATAAAGTAATCTATAATATTGTTACTTACTGCTAATAAAATAAAATACCCTATGATTTAAAACATTAAGATTTAATTGTACCAAGCTGTCGGGTATTACATGCATTCCCCGACACTGTAAGGGCACCTTTTATTAAGGAATGTTTTGACCTTATTGCCGAAACATTTCCTGTCGCTTTCGATCTTAAAATCGTCCAGCAGCGAGTTGAAGATCTTGATTCCGTTGTAATAGAGGTGTTTTTCAAAAAAGGCACTTCTATGAAAAGGAATGGGAATGTTGTTGTTTTTACGGAGGTTGTACCGAAGATTATGCAATTCTTTTTAAAGAGACCTTTATTTTTATGTACGAATAAGAAAGTAGATAAAATGTAAACAGATGGGAAAATCAGGATGTTGTTGTTTTGAAAAAGAGATTTGCATGAGAATCTGTGTGGCTTTTTGAAAATAGCTTGGATGGCACGTTTCTGCAGTTTGAAAACAAACGCAGTTCTTATGCATTCAGGCCTCCGACAGCATACATTAAAAAAGGATAGATTAGGCCGTAGTAAACTGTTAAGAGAACGTCTGTCTGAAAATTTGGAAAAGCTTCTCAGCACAAAAATTACAGAACTGAGTCTATGACAGACTGCATCTTTGTGTGTGCTGAAGTTCAAAGTCCATGTGCATTCCGAGAAATTTTATTACAGAACAGGATTTGATTTCAATTTCACCAACTAAAAACGTGTTATCATCCGATTTTCTCAAGTTAATTATCTGAAAGTAAACTATTTGTGTCTTTGAGGCATTCAGCAACAAAAGATTCTCCTCATACCATTGTAGCAAAGTGCTGGTCACCTCGTATACCTTATCTCAAGATCTTGGCGACTATGTGCAGATCAATGAAGAGACAGATGTTTGCGCATTTAACAATTTCCAGAAGGTCATTGTTAAAGAAGTAGGAAGAGGATTGGTCCAAGCACTGAACCCTGGGGGACGCCTTTTGTGTCGGTTTCTGTTGATGACTGTGCCCATTTTAAACAATCAAATGGGTCAATAAACGTTTTGAGTTTTTACTACTTCAGTTCTATTGCAAAGGTCCATAAGGAAATCCATAAGTGACACACCTCTCACACCTAAACAGGCAAACTTTTCGAACAGGATGCTGTGATTAATGACGTCAAACGCCTTCGTTAATCTAAGAATATTCCAGCAACTGAATACTATAATCAAGTTCCTCGACAATTGATGAAACTAAAGAAAATAGAAACAAAGTGAGAACAGAAAACAAAATGAGAAATGTTGTTTATAAATAAGTATTCTAAAAATTGTTGACATCATATATTTTAAAGTGTGCACAAGGGACTTACATCTTTCCTTGCACTGGGGTCAAAATTGAAGTACTTAAAAATAAAAATAAACTTAAGCTTAAAATGTTTGAAAGAAATAAAAAATATTCAAACATATTCCCAGTTTTGAACTGAAATGTTCTAGAACTGTGAATGATAACATAATTTACCAAAAACAATGTGGGGTGAATAAATGAAAAAAATTCATGTTCATAGTTTCAATAAATGAAATTACTGCAGTACTTTCTTAGAGCTTAGCGTTTGTCATCTTCATTGGTATATATAAAGCTCTTTAATTAAAAAATATGATATATTTTTCAGGAATAATTGTTTGAATTGTTCTTTATTGCATCACATATAATTCGTTATACATGACTTATATTTCACTGAAATACCTGAGTCATCAATTAAATACCTGAGTCATCAATTAAATACCTGAGTCATCAATTAAATACTGGAGTCATCAATTAAATACCTGAGTCATCAATTAAATACCTGAGTCATCAATTAAATACCTGAGTCATTAATTAAATTGTTTTATTTTGAATACACCTAATGGATGCAACATGTAAAACTAGTTGATCGATTGTTCATTGCTGAAAACTTTACATTTCCCAAATACATTTATACTAGGGTAAAAACTTGTTTGTACATTACAACAAACATTGTACTTTGAACGATTGCATATCATAAAAATAAATGACGTTTTGTTTGCGTTCTTTGTACATTACAACAAACATTTTACTTGAACGATTCCATAACGTTGTTTGCGTTGTGATGAATGATACAGGAAAAAATAGAAGTAGAAGCAATATAACATGTTGCCTAACGGTGTAAGGCTTACATGAAGGCGCGTGAATGGTTAGGCAAAGCCAGCCATCGACTGAAAACGGCCAGGACGCAATAAAAACTCAGTAACACTGGCACTATTGCGATCGATATGCAGCGAGGCGCCGTGACCGCGCACACGCCACCCGCCACACACACGCAAGCACGACGGCGACACCTGTATGAGCGAGAGAAAATACCACGCACTACCTCAGCAGAGAGAAAATATCTGAGTTTTGTAGTTCACTGAACACAGATCTACATTTAGAATACACTAATGAGTTGAACATGGTCGTGTACAACTGTCACATGAAAAAGACCAGCTATTTCCCCACTAATAACAGCTCAAACAAGCGTTAAAAAAACTGAGTAAATCCTTTCAACTGTGCAATATATGGTAAAAATACTGTTCAATTATATGTATATAATATATAATTGGGTAGTATCTTTACTACTCAATTTGTTGTTTACAATTGTTTTAGTTGTATAATTACTCATTTCTTATATTTAGGTTATATTAAAATACTGTGAAGATGGCCTAAGTGCCAAAACTAGTAAGAAAATATTTAAAAATTAATATCGGGTACCCACTTAATTCAAAATATTGCTCAATTTTTAATATTAGTAATCCTAACGTGTAAACTGGAATATATATATATAAAACAATGTTATAATAAAAAAAATAATAACTGAGCACCCTTAAATAGTTTTTTATTAAATTAACACGACCGGTTTCGGCATTTATGACATCTTCAAAGGTGTATATGTGTTTACAAAACAAATAAATATATATATTTACTTGCCATATTTGTACACTGTTGCCTAGTATTTTACAATATCTCGATAAAAATACGACTAGAGCACCTTTTTTATTTTAAATGAAGAAATTAAATAAATAAATACAATTTTCAATTGTACAAAACGTTAGCACGATGATCTTTTATTGAGAATTAACGAATCATTAGTGTAGAAAATTAAAATTAGTAAGTTAAATAACACTATTTTCAGTTGGTAAACACTCCCTATCCAAATATATAGTCTATATATATAAACAATACCTGTTCCTAGTTTATGTACTTAACGTTACTGACGCAAACATTTAGCCGGAAATCAAGTGTGTCATGTGTGAAGTTTTAAGTTTTAACACATGATAAACTTGAATTTTTCGCGTCGGTAACGGTAAGTACATAAACCAGCAACAGGTCTTGTGATTTTTAGTGCATAAAATAGTAATACTTGGTTGTACCGTTAAACACAGAAAAGTAATAATTCAATAATGTCCAAGTTGTGAGCACATAGGTTTTTAATGTTTGATGACAGACACAAGGGAAAAAGTAAACATATTTTCAATATTAAATAACACTTGATGAACATTTAAATTTTTACTAGTTAATGGGCATCCAGTAATTTGTTACATCACTCCTACCAGCAGTAACTTACAGTTTGATTGTAAATAGAATACTCAAGGGATCCTAGACTTAATTTACGACTGCATTTAAGTGAATCATTTTACTACAACTTCGACAGCTAATTCACATCCGAACTCTGCAATGTCTGTTTACGTCGATTGAGCAGACACTGTGGAGTTCGAGAAACGTTAATTTCAAATCATCTTTATGTATCTGTTATGCTGAGACATATTTATTCGTTAAATTACTTATGAAATATTAAAATATAGCACTACATATAATTAGGATTAGTAGGCCGGTTACAAATAGAACAATTAACATTCAGCTAATCATTAAGGAATGTTATATGTAATTTATCAGAGATTTAGTTTATGGTTGATTAATATATTTAAAACTTATAACTATTAATAAAGTGGAGAGAAATACTACTATCTCGGAGGAGTACCTGGTCCATGATGGACCGTAGCTCAGTTAGGGAGTCGACCTTGTCGACCGGAGTCAGAGATAGTGCAGTCATTGAAGCATTATTGCTCAGAATTTTTTTACTGTGAACCGAATTTCATACAATTTTGGAATTAGGTTCATCTTACCCTTAACTTCAAAAGTGAAGATGATTTGAACTCCGCAACCACCCTGGGGGTGGTTGCCACACCTTCTCGGGGGTGAATTTTTTTTTCAAAATAACCTTGGATATCGATAGAAGGCCTAATTTTAAGCAAAAAATCATCTATAAAGTTTTTCAAAAAATCCAATACTTTTCAAGTTATTGGCAATTGAAAATTCGCAATTTTTTCACGTTTTTCATCGGTTTTTTGCAAATATCTCCAAAAATATACATTTTATCGAAAATTTTATCAAGAACAAAATTGTAGCAGTTAAAAAATGAACAATTTGGTTTTTTATTAAGTATTCTAAGTGCAATATTAAGCTAGATATTAAAGATAAAAGCCGTTTTTTATTTTGTCTGAAATTTAATCGATGTGGTCAATGCTATCTAGCGCGAGCAGATGCATTTTAGGCATTCTAATAAAAAAAGGGGTTTGTAGTGCTTGAAATAAGCTTTATAATGAGCACTATTAAAAGTCTTTTGCACGTAAAATAAGTGAGCTGTATTGCAAATAAGAGGAGCATCTTATGTTTTTTCTTTTAAATCAATGGATTTCATAAGTGCCATTTCCACCAAAATTAAAATTAATCGTATTCCACCTAGATTAACTTTATTATGAAGAGTTTGATAGATTGTATCAGTTTGGCTGCTTCAGGACACATATTTTTAAAAAAAGTCACGATTAAAAAAAATTTTCAAATTTTTAAAAACCACCTTTTTTTAATAATATCTAAAAAATGACGACAGATACGTATAAAAGTATAGGGATGAAAAATTTAGGTATTTTTCTGACAATTTTGTTTTTTTTGTTTTTTCTGTCAAACAAAAATTGACGGAGATATGATTGTTTAAAGAGCACGTGGCAGCGCAATCACAGCCTCTCTTAAGCCCTTTAACCCTTCACCGTTTTAGAAAAAGGTTTTTTACTTTATATTGCAATGAAGGATGTTGTAGCTCTCTTAATTACCTTTACAATGTTTTTTTTTATAAATTGTGATAGCATGAAAATTGAAGGAGTTATGGTCCAAAAACTTATCATATTTTTTTCTACTTAGTAACTGAAAATTTCGGAGTGTGAATATTTGGAGCAATGTGAAAGTACGCAGTATAATTAATTGATACCCAAAACTATTGTAATGTGTAATATACTATAATTCATACAATTTAATTAAGAAAATTAAAATTGACCTTACTTCACGGGGTGAAGAGGGTTTAAAAGCATCTTCAAAAGAATACTTGTGGAAGCGATTTTTTGCCAAACGCTCTGGCGATTGGCATTGAAGCCATGAAGAGCATCGATGATATGACTTTTAATGAAATAAAATTATCCAAAAAAGATAAAGTTATCTCATTAATTGGTGTCAATAGCAAAGTAAAAATTGGCGATAAAATTGTGCCAACAATTTTTTATCAAGGGGTAGTTTTCAAGGGTTGAAAGGGGGTAAAAAATTTGATAATTATTATAGAGAATATAAAATGTTACTTACTCTATACTTACATCTTTTTATGTCATACCAAAGTATTTTTTTGTGATTTTTTTCAATTTAGGGGTTGTAAGATTTTCAAGGGGTTGAAAATGATTTTAATATGAGGTAATTGTGTTAGAAAACACTTTACAATTTCACCACTTACTATTAGACATGTTTTCTAGCGATAAAATGGCTCAATGTCAATTTTTCCACTAAGGGGTTGTTTACACCCCTTAAAAATAATAGGCAGAGTTCAGATCATTTTCACTTTTGAAGTTAAGGGTAAGATGAGCCTAATTCCAAAGTTTCATGCAAATCGGTTCACAGTGAAAAAATTCGGAGGTAAGACCGTATTTTTCGCTTCAATGACTGCACTAGGAGGCCTTACGCCGACGCCGACCACACATACACGTACAGTAGTACTAACCCACCCAACAACCCAAGCACATACAGTGATAATGACTCGTCCTCCCACACATACAAGTACAGTAGTACTGACCCACCCACCAACCCAAGCACATACAGTGATAATGACTCGTCCTCCCACACATACACGTACAGTAGTACTGACCCACTCACCAACCAGAGCACGTACAGTGATAATGACTCATCCCCCCATCCATACACGTACAGTAGTACTGACACACTCACCAACCCAAGCACGTACAGTGATAATGACTCGTCCTCCCACACATACACGTACAGTAGTACTAACCCACCCAACAACCCAAGCACATACAGTGATAATGACTCGTCCTCCCACACATACAAGTACAGTAGTACTGACCCACCCACCAACCCAAGCACATACAGTGATAATGACTCGTCCTCCCACACATACACGTACAGTAGTACTGACCCACTCACCAACCAGAGCACGTACAGTGATAATGACTCATCCCCCCATCCATACACGTACAGTAGTACTGACACACTCACCAACCCAAGCACATACAGTGATAATGACTCGTCCTCCCACACATACACGTACAGTAGTACTGACCCACTCACCAACCCAAGCACATACAGTGATAATGACTCGTCCTCCCACACATACACGTACAGTAGTACTGACCCACTCACCAACCAGAGCACGTACAGTGATAATGACTCATCCCCCCATCCATACACGTACAGTAGTACTGACACACTCACCAACCCAAGCACGTACAGTGATAATGACTCGTCCTCCCACATATACACGTACAGTAGAACTGACCCACTCACCAACCCAAGCTCGTACAGCGATAATGACTCATCCTCCCACCCATACACGTACAGTAGTACTGACATACTCACCAACCCAAGCACGTACAGTGATAATGACTCACCCTCCCATGTATTAAAAAGCATTATTTACGTAGATAACAACATTACGGGCCCATCCACCCATATATATATATATATATATATATATATATATATATATATATATATATATATACAGTACATAAAAAGCATTTGAGTATAAAACAAAGTATTAAAAATAATCAGTGTGTTTGTTTTACAAATTGATTTTTTATTTGATATAAAGTTATTTTTAATGGGACATTACGTTCATTAATTTGTTTACGTCTGGTGGAACGAAATAAGTAAAGATTGTGGGAAGAGACCAGTAGGGATGCTGGGGAAGGGTGAGGGAGATCAGTGGCAGTAGCTGAGAGACTAAGCGCAATAACTTGATGAGGCGATGATGGGGGAGAGGGGTAAAACTCAATCAGGAAGTTTCAGTGATGCCTCCAAGTCGACGGCATGAGTCGCCGAGAACAGACAGACACTATTGCACTCATCATTTTACCAAATATTTACATAAAAGTACAGTAAGCCTACATTTTTCAAAATAGTTTGATGAAAATTATTGTGTTTATTCAAAGTTATTCTATGTGTCGCAGTTACTTGATAAGGCGAGAAAGTGTAATTATTACTATGAAACTCCGCCAATGTCTTTCTAATGCTCCGTAAGATGTTCCGTTCGACTTACATTGTCAATCCTCTATGAGCTGCCTAAAGAGGTCCCCACCACGTCTCGTACCACACTTACTGCATGATGATCTAGGTCCTACAAGTTTGTTCTTGGCGTCGACCAGTCAGTCAGACTTCATGTTATGATAATATTGTGCATTTTCTTAATTCAAGACTATTGTGCAACAGATGGAACTGTAAATAAATAAATCATAACAACTAAAAATTTAAAACTATCATTACGAAGTGAACTTTCCATTTATATTAAAATTATCACAAACGTAAGGCTAAACCCACATTTTTATTTGGCCAGGGTCAATAGTCACAAGAGTAGGTAGATTTAGTTACACTCCTGACATTAAAAGGCACACATGCAAATATCGATTTCATTTCTATGTATATTTTCCTCCCCTAAATTCAAACAAATAAAACTTGGTTGAACTAATCCCAGTTTATAACTAAAATCTCTCCAACTTTAGTACACCAATTCCAACATTTTTGTTTGAGTATAGTGAACTATTTGCACTACTTTAAAACACGTGTTTCTGCGGAAATATATGTTTAAAAAAGTACTATTCATTCCACTTTTAAAAGCGATTAGAATATACTTGAGATCTGTTTAGATGTCATAAATGAGCACATCGAGTACAGCTGCTACAAACACGCAAGTGCGCTGCAAGTACTACAGCAGAGTAGGCACGGGATGGGACGATGTGTTATGTCCTACTAGTGGAGGAGTTTGACACTAGGAACGTATCTATCACTTCGTTAAATTTTAGCCTTTGCTTGTTGGTGCGCGAAAGAGCAAGTACAGGTAAATCATCTTGTGAAAAATCGTTCCGATGTGTGCGCAATGGACGACGTCGTCAATGCGCATGCGCTGGCACGTGACAGCTCAGTCATCCCCTGCAGTTTCTCGTAAAGTTCGCTAGCTGACAGAGTACTACGCGCGGTTCTAAAAACATTAGCTTTAACGCTTAGTGTCCTGAAATTTATTTTAGTTTTAATTTTTTAGTTTTGTAAATAAGTGTTTAGTGTCGTTAATAGTTTAGGCATAGTGTATATAGTTTCTGGAGCATAATGAATGTGCAGCCGGGTAGTAGTACTAGTAAATCAAATAAAAAAAGACCTGTTATTCATAGTCATACGCGAAGTATTACTTACAATGTTCTGTATATAGTTATTTAAAGAAGAAAAATGAAGATTTATCGGAGAAGAAGTTGCTCTCAGAAGTGGCAGAAGCATGTGGAATATCCCATAGTTCTGCAATCTGCATATAAAATCGTCAAGGAAGCTGCCCAGTCACCCGGAAAAGAAGTTCGTAACGCCAAGGAAAAACAGACCTAAGAAAAGTCCAATAACGGGTTTGGACAATTTTGGTTGTACATAATACAATCTTTCTGTTGGTTAATTGATAGAAAGTTTTTTTTCAACAAAATAATTCACCAAACTTTACCATTATCATTGAATATATATACCATATGTTTATGATATATATACCATATGATTATGTTGGGGCAGTCCAATGTGTTGTTCATTTCGTTGAAGGGCTAATTTGCAGCGGAAGGGATTGGAATGTGGACTTTCACCGCCCTTCGACGGCTGGCCACCCCTATTGTTTGGAAGGTTCTTATTCCGTGTCACTGCACCACAGTTGACAGGCGGAAATACGCAGCCAGGCTAGTAGCGCGTTGTGTTGTCCGCTCTGCTCCTCACTCCCCACCCCAGACACTACTCCCGCCACGCAACCTGCGCGAGGTGATTTTTGTTAAAGTGATTTTACTGTATAGACCCCTGGGTTGCCACAGGGGTCTGTACTTGCTCCGATTTTATTCAATGTGTATACCGCTGGCATCCCAATTACAAAGACTAAACAATTTATATAAGCAGATGATATTACTTTAGCTTACCAACCTTCACAACTAGTGACCTTGCAGCCCTCGAAGAATTACTGGAAGTATAAATGGGGATTGACACTAGATCAGTCAAGTGATTGCGAGGAGTTTATCGAAACAATGTATCACATAGTTACAGAGTGCCCCCTGCGCTCTTTTACGGGGGATTAGCCAGTATAAACAGAATCAGTGAGGCAGGTCTTAGATGGCTCAATGAATTGGATTTAGCTTTGTAACAGTTTACTTTAAATTTGTAATCAATGAATTAAAAATTGAATGTTTAAAAGATTGTAATGACTTTGATATTTATCAAAATGTACATCATAGCTTTAAAATTAGCAGATGGCACCATACGATATACATACTAATTAATTACATTTTCCATTTTTTGTTTATAAGTTACATAATGTGTTGCCATTGTTTTATACTCAATATGAGAATGAAATATGTCTAAACGCGATATTTTAGTACAATGATGGACAGCTCAAAGTAAAACAATTACTATTTATTTCCTCTGAATAAATATGTTTATTGTACGATGAATATACAACATTTTTATAAGTTATATTTTGTAAATGGTAAAAATTAGTAACGTATAATTGTATTACAAAAATTACAAATTTAAAGATTAACTGAAAATGTTTCAATTGTTGGCCTTCTTTGAGTAATATAATAGATAACAATTCTTGACGTACCCATTTCAACAATCATGGTGCAAAGGCATGGATGATACAGCAACATAAAATGATGCAGTAATTAGAGATTTATTGCTGCACATAATGTCAGGTAGCCGGACTGTACCACATACAATGGAGAGAGATATATATATATATATATATATGCCTGAGGCCTCACGCTTATCGGTGTGCCAGAGAAGGTTCCTAATCCATTGGCATCCATGATGAATTTGACAGATTATAGTTCTGTGTAGAAACTATGAGTCTTACAATATTCTAATGAACGTCGAATAAACGTGTTAGTCAAAGTTTTTGTCCTGAAATATACAGATTTGAGTAAAAATTTACGTTTTTTATTAAATAAATTTATTTTTAGTCTTTATTTCAAAGTCAAGTTGCAGAAAAAAAACAAAGAAACAGTCTTTGAACCTTTGTTTTCTCAACTGTTTATTCCAATAACTTAGCAATCTCTGTGCCTGTCATCACAGAACACTTTCTGCACACTGTGAAACTACACTGTCGCCTACGGTGGCTTCCTCCATTTGTCTTCCGTAATTTCAATTCTGTACTGGTTAAGTTGAGAACAGAGCTCTCCTAAACAAGGGACCTATATTTTTCTTATCCTTTATCAAGTAAGTTCACTAATCAACCTGTACAAGTTTCTTAAACCCGTTTCTATTGATTTATAAATATTGTTTGATCTTGTTTAAAATGTATACTTGGATAGGGAGGATAAAATAACTTCACTTCATCTTCGACGCCGACAGCGCATTAAATTGATATTTGTTTCAATTACTTTAAAATAGCATAATCCGTTGATAATTAAACAGTAGTAGTTGGATTGTGTGCTAGATGGGTGCTTGTTACCACAGTCCACAAGAGACTGGAAATAAGAAATTACGCAGAAACTAGGTCACTATACAAATTCTAGGAAAAAACAACCTTTTCAATACATGTATATTATTACATTGATTGAGTTCTGCAACAATCATTAAAAACAAAAATTATGCATTTATCCACTAAAAAATAAACCCATTATGTTAGAAACAATGAGAATAACCACTAAAATATGAAAAATAAAGCAAAAACTGCTGTCAAACGACCTGCTGTGACCATTCGATGGTAGTTGCAGAAATTCGGATTTTGACATCACCTGTCCAAATCAATATTCTTCTAAACAATAAACGTTCACTGAATATTGTTCACCTTATTGAGAAAGCAATGTAGCACTAAAATGCTACAGAACGGTGGAAAGAAATACAGATGGAATTGCGAAATCGGAATGTGAAATTTAGGAACAGCGGTGCCGGGTCAGTTACAAACAATCCAGAAGAGATCAAACGGGCCACTTCAAAGTCCAGCCGATGTCTATAAATATGTTAAATGGTCTTTGGAATGTCGTTTGAACACGACAACTGGAAGAGGGGAATTAATCACTTCATTTCACAATACTAAACTGGAAATGTTTATAGAAAACCGAGGAATCTACTTCAATAGATTCGTGGCTTATTCATTAGGTCTAGTGGATTACTTATTCATTCAGCATTACTTTTTGGGATTTTTAAAAACAGAGATTTCAATGCAGAAAAGTAAATACTAGCATACGTTTGCTATCTTATATTAGTTCGTAAATATCTCGGAAGTATCTATTAATCCTTTTTAAATGCGGAACAATATAGGGCCAGAACAATTATTCATTATTTATTCATTATTCATCTGTAAGACGCCGATCGTAGAGATATGGGCGAATATGAGGAGTGAATGAGTGTGATGAGTGTAGATGAACGAGTGTAGTCATTGTTACTATCTGAGTTCGACTTAGCTCAGAAAGGACTATTTATTAATAGCCCATTAGCCAGGGCAATTATGGGACCTACAGCTTTACGTGGAATCCGAACCACGTAGTGTTGGTCTGATTTTCAGCTAACTGACAAGTCTGACACTCAGTTCTCTTCACTACACAACATCTGAACCTTGACTACCATTCAACACGGACACTCCAGATTTCTCTAGTAGTGTCTGCGTTGATGGCAACCATTGAGCGGACGCCGTGTCGGTATTAAGAGTACCGAACATGGAACCTATCGCCTACAATCTCCCAAACACTTTGTCCCCGAGTAGCTGGGTTACAGCACTGCGCCACCAGTGCCGACAAAAAAAAAAAAAAAACAATCAATATATCTAGTAAGTGACAAACTAACGATAAACTATTTAAAACAGTAAATAAAATCTTTACTTCATTAAGCTGCAAAATGCTGTTTAATATTTAATGGTTAAACTTTTTTCACTCCACTACTATGAATTCAGCTGTTTTCGTTATGTGTTTACAACCTGCGAAACGTCAATTTTCAACAGCTGTCTATTGTTTACTACCGAAAGTAACATTGTTTACAACCGAAAATTTTCCACAGTCAATAACACCTGTTTTTAAAACATATTTCTAATTTAATAAACAGTTAACATTCCAAAAATGAGTTTTTATTCCGTAGTGTGGTGAAAAGTATCGTTCAAAACTCGAGTGAAAGTGCTTTGTACGTTCTCGACCATTTGAAGTGCTCGACAAGTCTCGCACTTCAAACATATGGTCTCGAACATGCAAAAGCCCACTTCCACTCTTGTTATGAAATATACTATTACATATTACGTATTTTCTTAAGTACAAATATACATTTTGTGTTGAACATGAAGTAAGTTAAATAAAATGAGTTAACTATAGTAATCTATCTTTATGAGTCTGCAGAGGCTGTCGGCCATTTTGGTTTTAATCCCGTAAGAACAATGTTATTTTAAAACCGGACATACGATCACGCGTATTCAAACTGAACAGTTATTTTAAAACGGATTTTTTCCAAACAAGTTGTATTTGATCAGGAATGAAAATGCGCGTTGGAATTACTTTGCGAATACCTGATTAGTTTCATAGAAAAAATTATGCAAAATATTTAGTTTGAAGTTTTTGATTTCACTTATTTTCTAAAACTAGGCGTATATGTTAAAAATATCAAAAGCAAACCCAATGCGCAATATGATAACGTTTAAAATCCTACACAACTTTTGGTCAATAAATAACAAAAAAAGTATGCGCAAATAACATTGTTCTTATGAGATTCAAACCAACATGGCCGATAGTCTCTTAAGTACAGTATAGACGAGGGTAAAACTATGGACATATTTATTTTGAAACACTTATCAGAACTATTCCATATTATTGGGCTAGTTTATGCTAAAGTCTAACGGTAAAATGTAGCTCACTATACTATACTTTAAAGTAAACACTTCTTGAAAGTATTGAAATAAAAACGTATCGAAGAAGATTTTATTGAGAAACCTATTAATGTATTCAAGACAAACATTGTGGTCATCTCTTTCTTTAGAGGTTCCGACAACATCCTACTGGATTATGTTCTGTTGTAGTATTACCTTTAAATATTGTGGTCAACTAATTTGACTATATTAGTACTGTAAAAATCCAGAATAGTCGGTTGACATTTCGGCAGTGGTGGGGCGACGTCATCAGACACACGCTCCACGACTCTGTACATAGTGAGGCTCATTGCTGAGTTGTTTGACGAGGTAGAAATATAGAATATGCATCAATATATATTTTAAGAATAGGACCATCTCATTAGGAAAAAACGATTCTCTAACCATTCCTCTCATACTGCCTATTCCCCAATACTACAGATATTTAATAAAGCAAGGACAGTACCATACAAGGTGACTATTACTGATAAACACTTCCAGTTTGAACCTGCGCTATCTATCTTAGGCCAGTCGAGCACTGGTTCTCCAGTACACTCATATGCGCCATCTCTACCTTAGGCAAGTCGAGCACTGGCTCTCCAGTACACTCATACGCGCCATCTCTACCTAAGGCCAGTCGAGCACTGGTTCTCCAGTACACTCATACGCGCCATCTCTACCTTAGGCAAGTCGAGCACTGGCTCTCCAGTACACTCATACGCGCTATCTCTACCTAAGGCCAGTCGAGAACTACCTCTCCAGTACTCTCACACAAAATTATACCTCCAAGTTCAATTTAATCTTGTTCAGGGGTCAAATATTACTCCACGTACCTCGAACTTCCTATCGTTACTCCCAACAGACAGCACAAGTTTATTTAACTTTAAGAGTACGTCCAAACTTTTCAATCCACAATCTTAATACAGTATATCTGCGCATTTTGGTATGTCAGGACATCTCTTTAACATTGTCCATAGAGTTGTATTAAATAAAGATACACGAAATAGTCGGTAACGATAACAAATTGTTTGGTTTTCTGACACCATCAACGGAGATTAAAGAGATCCTTTATTTCACGAAACCGGATAAAAAATGGTTCAGGGCGTCTAATTGCCACAGAGCCATTTAGCACGTTACCCTTAACAGAGAGGCTGAGTGTCGGTCATCCATCTTTCACCCCGAACCCCACAGCACTCATTTGCGTTCATTACTCATAGCTGGGCAACTGACTGTGCAAGTATAGGACAAAAGAAGAGTTCAATTGTTTGAGGAATTTTTACGTTATCTTATTGGAAATTTAGCTACTCAGACGAGAATTTTTTCACTGAGGTTGTTGTAATAATTTTAATTTACGCGTTTTGATTTACTTTAATTTATTTGCTTTTTTACGTTTTCATTTTAAATACTATAATCGACACAATTTTATATAATAGAATTTAGGTTGATGTATGTTGGATTTATTTGATGTACATCAAACTCGTAACATTGTTTAAAAATTAGGCATAGTTGTTGGTTATGAGTCTGAAGATAATATATTACTCATATAAAGAAATTATAACTAGTATATTATTGTTATAAAAAGTATATTATACACATAACATTCTTACATTCTTAAATATGAGACGCCGAAACAACGTTGTTACATTGAATGTACTATTTTGTAAAGTTATTGCTCACGTCCTTATACCCTGTCACATAGAGGCCAGTAACATGGTTACTGAACACACATGGTATAGATAGAAATGTGGTGATTGATGGTGGAAAATAACATGATGATGGAGAGGGAAATAACAGTATTGACCACCTGTAGCGATGAAGTGAAATAGAGTAACGTCATTTAGCCCATGAGAAAACATACATGGGAAATAACACAACGGCACACCTGTGACGTTAGAGAGGGAAACGACGTGCTTCAGCACAAGTGGCGATAGAGAGGAAAATAACGTGATTCACTACATGAGAATGCAGAGAGGGGAAATAACACAACGGCACACCTGTGACGATAGAGAGGGAAATAATGTGATCAACACATGTGGTGATAGAGAGGAAAATAATGTGATTCAGTACATGAGAATGCATAGAGGGGAAATAACACAAAAGGCACACATGTGACGATAGAGAGGGAAATAATGTGATCAGCACATGTGGTGATAGAGAGGAAAATAATGTGATTCAGTACATGAGAATGCAGAGAGGGGAAATAACACAACGGCACACCTGTGACAATAGAGAGGGAAATAATGTGATCAGCACATGTGGTGATAGAGAGGAAAATAATGTGATTCAGTACATGAGAATGCATAGAGGGGAAATAACACAAAGGCACACATGTGACGATAGAGAGGGAAATAATGTGATCAGCACATGTGGCTATAGAGAGATAGATAGCGTGATTCAGCATATGTGACAATAGAGAGGGAAATAATGTGATCATTACAAGTGGCGATAGAGAGATAGATAGCGTGATTAAGCACATGTGACGATAGAGAGGGAAATAACTTGATTCAGCACATGAGAATGCAGAGAGGGCAGCTAATACAACGGCACACCTGTGACGATAGAGAGGGAAATAATGTGATCCAACACATGTGGCGATAGAGAGGAAAATAATGTGATTCAGTACATGAGAATGCATAGAAGGGAAATAACACAACGGCACACCTGTGACGATAGAGAGGGAAATAATGTGATCAGCACATGTGGCTATAGAGAGATAGATAGCGTGATTCAGCATATGTGACAATAGAGAGGGAAATAATGTGATCATTACAAGTGGCGATAGAGAGATAGATAGCGTGATTAAGCACATGTGACGATAGAGAGGGAAATAACGTGATTCAGCACATGAGAATGCAGAGAGGGGAGCTAATACAACGGCACACCTGTGACGATAGAGAGGGAAATAATGTGATCAGCACATGTGGTGATAGAGAGGAAAATAATGTGATTCAGTACATGAGAATGCATAGAAGGGAAATAACACAACGGCACACCTGTGACTATAGAGAGGGAAATAATGTGATCAGCACATGTGGCTATAGAGAGATAGATAGCGTGATTCAGCATATGTAACAATAGAGAGGGAAATAATGTGATCCAACACATGTGGCGATAGAGAGATAGATAGCGTGATGCGGCAAATGTGATGATAGAAAGATAAATAGCGTGATTCATCACCTGTGACGATAGAGACGGAAATAACATGATTCGTCACATGAGAAGACAGACAGGGGAAATAACACAACGGCACACCGTGTTGTTGAGAAGGAAATTACGTGATTCAGCACATGAGAAAACAGAGGGAAAATAACTTGATAAGGCACAGTGCGATAGAGGGGGAGAACACGATCTGCGAGGATAAGAAAGAAATAACTTGATCATACAACTGTGACAATTTAGAGGGAAATACAGTTCTTGAACATCTTTCTTCCTGAAGCATTATCCGTACACTTACATTAACTACACGCCATCCGTAAACGGAATAGCACGCGATGTCCATGAGGTAGTTCTATCCTTTCATCAAATAGGCAATATATACTGAAGCTTGAAAAACCACCTGCAACAGGTCACCTAAATAACTTAATAGGAGGATCTACAAAATCAATGTCATACAATTAGGCAAGTTTACAGAAATTTTATTGTGAAGAATAATCATTTTGCACATGTTCTAGAACTGGCAGTTAACTTAAATAATACTATTATATGATCTGAAATGTCCGGAAAAAAGTTGACGTATGCTTATTACTGTATATAATATGTGAGAGCAATTTAAGCTGACGTGTAATAAACTTACTTTTAAAAAAATGTTCTCAAACTATTGCGAATAACCATATAAGCATTGAATACTTAAATTGAACATCAAAACAATAATAATAAAAATAACCAAACCATGGTCGTAAAGGGGAATCCCTATAATAAACACAAGTCAATGTCTCTGTTAAACGGGGGGTCAGAGAAAAGTTTTGATTGCAAAATTACATCGAATTCGAATTAGAGAAATCCATTACAATGTTACAACAGTTTATTTCATTGATAAGACACTCATCTGACACATATATTTTAACAATTTAACAATTAAGTAATTAATTAATAGAATATCAATAAATTAACAGTTATTTTAGGAAAGGGTTCCAGGTCACATTTCAGATAAATTAGCCCAATTCCATATTTAAACTCATGTAGTTTTTTAATCAAACTTTTTAACATTACTTAATACAGAACTTATAATTTACTAATTGTGGTTTATTACACATTAGTAAAAACATTCAATAAGTTTCTTAGACTATTTTAAATTTTCTTGTCACTTCTGAAAATACCATTTCCATCCTCTGTCCTTAGCATATCAGTTGCACCGGCGGTCAAAGGACTTTATAGAGTCGAAATAATCCTCTGTCCTTAGAATGTCAGTTGCACCGGCGGTTAAAGGACTTTAGTCGAAATAATCCTCTGTCCTTAGCATATCAGTTGCACCGGCGGTCAAAGGACTTTATAGAGTTGAAATAATCCTCTGTCCTTAGAATGTCAGTTGCACCGGCGGTCAAAGGACTTTATAGAGTCGAAATAATCCTCTGTCCTTAGCATATCAGTTGCACCGGCGGTCAAAGGACTTTATAGAGTCGAAATAATCCTCTGTCCTTAGCATATCAGTTGCACCGGCGGTCAAAGGACTTTATAGAGTTGAAATAATCCTCTGTCCTTAGAATGTCAGTTGCACCGGCGGTCAAAGGACTTTATAGAGTCGAAATAATCCTCTGTCCTTAGCATATCAGTTGCACCGGCGGTCAAAGGACTTTATAGAGTCGAAATAATCCTCTGTCCTTAGCATATCAGTTGCACTGGCGTTCAAAGGACAGAGTCGAAATAATCCTCCGTCCTTAGCATATCAGTTGCACCGGCGGTCAAAGGACTTTATAGAGTCGAAATAATCCTCTGTCCTTAGAATGTCAGTTGCACCGGCGGTTAAAGGACAGAGTCGAAATAATCCTCTGTCCTTAGCATATCAGTTGCACCAGCGGTCAAAGGACTTTATAGAGTCGAAATAATCCTCTGTCCTTAGAATGTCAGTTGCACTGGCGGTCAAAGGACAGAGTCGAAATAATCCTCTGTCCTTAGCATATCAGTTGCACCGGCGGTCAAAGGACTTTATAGAGTCGAAATAATCCTATGTCCTTAGAATGTCAGTTGCACCGGCGGTTAAAGGACAGAGTCGAAATAATCCTCTGTCCTTAGCATATCAGTTGCACCGGCGGTCAAAGGACTTTATAGAGTCGAAATAATCCTCTGTCCTTAGAATGTCAGTTGCACCGGCGGTTAAAGGACAGAGTCGAAATAATCCTCTGTCCTTAGCATATCAGTTGCACCGGCGGTCAAAGGACTTTATAGAGTCGAAATAATCCTCTGTCCTTAGAATGTCAGTTGCACTGGCGGTCAAAGGACTTTATAGAGTCGAAATAATCCTCTGTCCTTACAATGTCAGTTGCACCGGCGGTTAAAGGACTTTAGTCGAAATAATCCTCTGTCCTTAGCATGTCAGTTGCACCGGCGGTCAAAGGACTTTATAGAGTCGAAATAATCCTCTGTCCTTAGAATGTCAGTTGCACCGGCGGTTAAAGGACTTTAGTCGAAATAATCCTCTGTCCTTAGAATGTCAGTTGCACCGGCGGTCAAAGGACTTTTTAGAGTCGAAATAATCCTCTGTCCTTAGAATGTCAGTTGCACCGGCGGTCAAAGGACTTTTTAGAGTCGAAATAATCCTCTGTCCTTAGAATGTCAGTTGCACCGGCGGTCAAAGGACAGAGTCGAAATAATCCTCTGTCCTTAGCATATCAGTTGCACCGGCGGTCAAAGGACTTTAGTCGAAATAATCCTCTGTCCTTAGAATGTCAGTTGCACCGGCGGTTAAAGGACAGAGTCGAAATAATCCTCTGTCCTTAGAATGTCAGTTGCACCGGCGGTCAAAGGACTTTATAGAGTCGAAATAATCCTCTGTCCTTAGAATGTCAGTTGCACCGGCGGTTAAAGGACTTTAGTCGAAATAATCCTCTGTCCTTAGCATGTCAGTTGCACCGGCGGTCAAAGGACTTTATAGAGTCGAAATAATCCTCTGTCCTTAGAATGTCAGTTGCACCGGCGGTCAAAGGACTTTATAGAGTCGAAATAATCCTCTGTCCTTAGAATGTCAGTTGCACCGGCGGTTAAAGGACTTTAGTCGAAATAATCCTCTGTCCTTAGAATGTCAGTTGCACCGGCGGTTAAAGGACAGAGTCGAAATAATCCTCTGTCCTTAGCATATCAGTTGCACCGGCGGTTAAAGGACAGAGTCGAAATAATCCTCTGTCCTTAGCATATCAGTTGCACCGGCGGTTAAAGGACTTAAGTCGAAATAATCCTCTGTCCTTAGAATGTCAGTTGCACCGGCGGTCAAAGGACAGAGTCGAAATAATTCTCTGTCCTTAGCATATCAGTTGCACCGGCGGTTAAAGGACTTTAGTCGAAATAATCCTCTGTCCTTAGAATGTCAGTTGCACCGGCGGTTAAAGGACAGAGTCGAAATAATCCTCTGTCCTTAGCATATCAGTTGCACCGGCGGTCAAAGGACTTTTTAGAGTCGAAATAATCCTCTGTCCTTAGAATGTCAGTTGCACCGGCGGTTAAAGGACTTTAGTCAAAATAATCCTCTGTCCTTAGCATGTCAGTTGCACCGGCGGTCAAAGGACTTTATAGAGTCGAAATAATCCTCTGTCCTTAGAATGTCAGTTGTACCGGCGGTTAAAGGACTTTAGTCGGAATAATCCTCTGTCCTTAGCATATCAGTTGCACCGGCGGTCAAAGGACTTTTTAGAGTCGAAATAATCCTCTGTCCTTAGAATGTCAGTTGCACCGGCGGTTAAAGGACTTTAGTCGAAATAATCCTCTGTCCTTAGCATGTCAGTTGCACCGGCGGTCAAATCTGGGTCTCTTCAGGTAGAATGCATAACACACTTCCATTCTGGGATATTCTATAATAATCACAATATAAATACAAATTCAACAAAAAGTTGACTGATATGAAACAATATCATATACACTGATGTATTTGGTATACAATGGTTTCCGACAGCAAAGCAGAATTCATTGAGGGTTAAGTGTGACAATGTTTAAATTCAATAGTGAAACTTCTAAAACAAAGATCTTTTTTATAAGGATTACCAAACTTAGTCGTATGTAGTTCTTATAAGAGAGGTTTACTGCTGATTCTCATTTTCCCTGGTAAACACAATCGGTAACTTAGCCCTTTAAGTTGCATTATCATTACTTTTGTTTACCACAGTAATTATCACTATAATAATTACTCAACTATAATAATTATCACTATAAAACAAAGTTTAATTCTTTAGACAGTTTATTTATGTAGCAAAAACACGATTACTAATAAAAATCTAGTGATAATACTGAAGAGTCGGGAAGGGGTGATTTCAAAGCAATATAAAATATACTTTCAAATAATGGTTTTATTAAATAACAATAGTAGATTACAACAATTTACCGATACATTATTTACAATATGAAAATGAATACAAAGTTATTGACAAAAATAGAGTTCAACCTTTTTTTTCGAAATCTCAGAACAATATTAATATTATTTTGACGCAGAAGAAAAGAGTAATTTTTCTAGTTTAACTTTACAAAATTAAATAAAGACGCCCATTGTACAACATCCACGATGTATTTTAAACCATAAAATAAAGAAAGATTATTAAAACATCATTTAAATTAACAGAAATATGTCAAAAAATTCAAAAAGTTGCGCCATTGGTTTCTTTAATTTTACACTACAGTCCGTGATTTCCGCAGAATAAGAAGCATATCTCTTGAAATGATAACCAATTCTTGACCCATTTTAGGCAAAGTTTTCAAATTTTGTAGGTGGAAAGAAACTGCATAATAACACTTTCTTATGACTAAAACAATTCTGAAGTAGAGAAAACTACTCTTTCACTGGATACTCTATCGTTGGTACTCTACGGGGTAAATAATGATACAATTGTTTTAAAACGTACAATTGTCACTTTTATTAGCTTAATACGTGTTTTAAGTACAAAACAACTTTTATAAACAGATAATATTCAAGACTTGGTACAGAACACTTTAGTAAAACTTATAAAGTTTCACTCGTTAGTTTGGAAAAATAGATAACCATATAAGACAAACGTAGCAAATCACATGTTGACAGAAACTGCACTTGGGAAACGTTAAATAGATAACCATATAAGACAAACGTAGCAAATCACATGTTGACAGAAACTGCACTTGGGAAACGTTAAATAGATAACCATATAAGACAAACGTAGCAAATCACATGTTGACAGAAACTGCACTTGGGAAACGTTAAATAGATAACCATATAAGACAAACGTAGCAAATCACATGTTGACAGAAACTGCACTTGGGAAACGTTAAATGAAATTTGTTACATTGGTAGATGTAAAAAAGAAATAACCATCATGGATGATATGTAAACAATTCTTTAATTACAGAGAAAACAGGGATATTTTGTGTATCCAGATTGTTGGCCCAACAGCATTGTTATTGTTTTAAAGTCTCCACAGACCATCCATTCATGTTCATTGTATTTGATTTTCTCAAGAACCACAGCTAAATTTTCATAACTTTCCTTTAAATGAACTGAGTGTCCTAAAGGTAGTGAACCAAACTCATTTCCATTATGCAGTAAAACCGCTTTAAGACTAGTTTTAGACGAGTCTATGAAAAGGCGCCACTGAGATGGATCATATTCAATGTTAAAGTACTTCATAAGTCCGTGAATATCACTGCAATAAACGAGATCACCCTCTTGAACAAAAAATTTAGTAACTTCTTTTTCCCGGTGTCTAAACCAAGCAATAAGAATAAGAATAAGAACAATTAATGAGAAAACAATTAATAAGTCCAGAGCCATAGGTGACCAATGTGTAACCCCGGACTGGTTGATGTTCCCAAGATGCCTGGGAGCGAACTATCAGGGAGCTCGCCACTCCCAGATCCATTACAACCATCAGCATAGATTGCCGACATTGATTGTTGTACTGATTCTATAATATATTAGGTTTACATAAAGCAACAATTAATTTAGAACAGTTGTTAGTTAAAAATTTAAACGATTTTTAGAAATATAAAGTAGGCCTACCTCTTGTGTGAACTAGATATAAATGTTTTGTTCATTACATACTACTAGTTTTGAGAGTAATTTCTTAAAGTAACTTGTTCTAACTCTTTAAAAACGCAAAAACGAATAAAATGATCATTATCAAGTCAACATCAATACAATAAGAGGTGTCAAATATTCAAATAGAAAGTTTATATGAATACAACATAAATTTTATTTGATCAATATATTTTAGGAGGTGTCCAATGTAAGGCCTGCAGTAGTGAAGGCCATCTTCTCCCCGGGGACCCGTTCGTATTTGTCCAGTCTGTATTTGCCACCGACCTACAACCATCCAGGGACCTTTATACATCCCAGTTACCATAAACCTCGGGGTTCACCGCACCCCTATCTTCCCTCGCAACACAGACGATGAAATATACATTGTCTTTCTTTCTCAACAACTGGGTTTCTCTAAAAATGTTTTAAACCACTAGATTTGAGAAAATATCGTGTAAAAAACTATTTTAATGCTGTCGATCATATTCTTTGGAATATTGAACGTTCCAAAAAACTGGACCAACTCGTAGGATTAGGTTGTTAATAATCTCTAATCAATGAAAAAATAGAATGCAAACGGTTTGTTCAATCTTTAAGAGTTAGTATATCTTATTTCGAAAGTAAAAACGAGACAAATTAACAAAAGTAAGTAAAAACGGTTTAGAAAAGAGGAATGGTAAATTTAAATGTGGTTGATGATAACAATATACAGTAGTTAAGAAACTTCTGAAATGTATGAAAACTAATTTTTACTAATTTTTAAAGCTTGAAGTAAAAACCTGTTGCCATCACCCTAGACATTACAGCTTTCTCTGTTTAACATGGCTTAAATGTTAAGCAGATTTATATATATAAAAATTTAGTTACAACACATTAAATATTATTTGCGGATGATCTATTAAAGGAGTGACCTTATCCGAAGAGGTTTGTATTCATTTAAGGAGCGGAATTGTACTAACTACTAGAAGGTGCTTACATCGACATGGCATTGACTAACACATACGAGTCCTTAGAAAAAATAGAAATAAAGAACTATCGCCTTATATTAGAACTATTTTTGGAATAGACATTTACATCAATACCATAATTTTTAACTTTTAGATAAGTCAAAAAGCTAATGGCAAATCGTGTTGATACATAGCACGGTGAAGAACGAACAAATCGTACTGAAAGACCACCATCTTTATTACCAAGTCCTAAACACCACGTTTCATCCACATAAAAATAGACTAGGGTTGGGACAACAAATATTTATATCATTTACTATAACAGCTATGACACCGAACTATTGCCCGCTATCTACAAGTCCGGCAGGCGAAGAACGGCCACCCGGAATACAGTGTACCTGAATTGCCTATCTGCGCCTTGGTTTAATTTACCAAACTGGTAGGTATGCTTGCCTAAGTCTCGTTTGGATAGAGTTGGAGATCTCTTAACCGATAAATATAAGTGATTCATGGTTTTATGGATAAAATATTTGAAAATAGTTCTCTTGTTTGGACTGTGGATATCGATATTTTTTTTTTTTTTTAAGATCCTGAAATGACCGTTGCTTACTGAACTACCTACTGGTACGTGCACCAGAAATATACAGACAGGGTGACAATTAAGTCTTGGGACGACTTTAAAACTTTTAAACGACAAGAGATATCGTAACTAAATTTGGCATACCATTACTGGTAATAGCAAACTACTTTTCTTTATACGTGATGATCATATGTCTTTGGGGTACGGCGTGTTAGGAGTAAGAAGAACATCTTTAATAGCAGTCTATATTGATTTGAACATCATTTTAAAGGTCTAGTTGAACTGAAAACAATGCCGCAAACCGGACTTAATACTTACTGAACTTCTTTTAAAAGTAGGTGTTCAAAATATTCCCCGTTGGCCGTTTGGCTATTCGGTTATAAAAGCTGGCTACTGCTTTTTGTATGTATACTCGTGGAGTATCTTGAGCTTCCTGTACTATCCTGCGTCTAAGATCAATTAGATCTGTAAGCTGAGTTTCATAAACGTTGTCTTTAAGTTATTACCATAAAAAATAGTCCAGCGGAGTTAGGTCAGGGGAACGAGCCGGCCACTCAATCGCTCCACGTTTTCCAATCCACTGGTGACGGAATACTGTATTTAAGTATTGCCTCACTTGAACACCATGGTGTGGCGTCTTGTTGCAAAAAAATGTTAGGAAGTCAGCGCTATGACTAGCTTGTAGAGCAGAAACTATCTCATTTTGGGACATAACTTGATACTTGTTGGCATTTAAATTTCCCTTCAAGTATTCCCTATAACTTGTAACTTTATGCTATTCATTAGAACAGTGTATTAAACATTTTTTAAACTTTGAACAGCAATTAGTTCCGACTGGATAAACCTTTTTAAGTCCGGTTTACGGCATTGTTTTTAGTTCAACCAGACTTTTAAAATGATGTACAAATCAATATAGACTGCTATTAAATATCTTCTTCTTACTCCTAACGGGCCGTCCCCCAAAGATCACATCTGATCACCATATATACAGAAAAGTAGCTTGCTATTACCATAAACTGTATGCCAAATTTAGTTGTGACATCTCTTGTGGTTTAAAAGTTATAAAGTCGTCCTAAGACTTAATTGTCATCCTTTATATATACGGTAGTGTTTAGTTGATAGGTTCGGAAGTGTTCTAAAATAAGTATTTTGTAGAAAACCAGTGACAAGGGAAAATAATGTTAATCCAGGACTTTATTTCACTAATTAACAGTTACAATATATTATTTTACAATAAAAATTGCACCCCACCAATGATTCACTTCAGAAGGCACGATAAATGACTACCTGTGCCGAGGGACAAATAGAGTTTAACAATAGGAGCATGGCTGCCAACGAGGGCCTAGCCCACCGAGTGGGAGACTGCCTCCTTGGGGAACACCGACACTGCTGGTCTGAACTACACGTTTGGCAGTGGAATACGGTTCTGATAGTATGGTAACAATAAAATGTGTTTTGTCTCTAATTAGTATACATTCCCTTGACACCAAGATATAGGTAATTTATACATTATTTTATATTGTACATTACGAGCACACTCAAATGTGCCGATATTTTGTAACGAAATTAATGTCCTCAGAAATATTGTTCATTGCAAAGTGGTCTTTCTATTTGGACATACAGTCATTTGGAATACATATAAATTTCACCATACATACTTCACTTAGTCTGTCTTAAAAATATGTGATTTTTATAAACTATATATGTTATCATTTCTCTCAGTTTAACACATACAAAAATACGTTATACAAAACTAATATTTTTGTATCATGTTATAATGCATTTGAAGCATTACATATTAAAATGTTTACATCAAACGATAGTTGTGTCAAAACTTCCAATTGTGTAGATCTCACACTTTATCCTGATTAAGACTATTTTTTATTAAATGTAGACAAGATCCACGAGATTCCGGAGAGAGCTATAAACTATCAATATGAACTGACAACACCCGTTTATTCAACAACGGTGTGAATATAATTGTCGTTAAGATTATTACATTCATTAACTCTCATGTTTTGTGATTACAACACTGTTTGTATTAAATGGAATGTACACAATTCACATTTTAAAACGGGTAAAGGTGTCAATAGATTAAAAGGTAAAGATATCTTTAAAACATTTCCGGAGACTAGTGACTTGGCTCTAAAATGTCACTAGAGAAACTTAAAATAAAGAACCAAAGAAAACCAAGTATTTTCATAATTTTAGTTTTAATTTCAGCAAATTCCTACTAAAATTAGAATGCACTAGAAAACTCTTATCTGATTTTGATCAAAATTTCTCTCAGAAGTCTTTGATGAACAATATCGTAAACTGAGAGAGTGTTACGAGTTTCTAGTAGAGCCCCTTGTTTATTTGATAAACAGTTCATTTCTCAGCGGTTCTTTTCAAGACGTCCTAAAATCGTCTACAGTTACTCCTTTGCACAAAAAAGGCCAATCAGACTTAATGGATAATTTTAGGCCAATTTCCATAATTTCTTCGTTCTCTAAATTCATAGAAAAGGCCATTCATAACAGAGTAACAGATTTCTTCGGAAAAAAAATGTCATTTTCCAACATCAGTTTTACCAAGGGGAGAGCAACCGTCGACGCTATGTTTCATCTAACAAATAAAGTTGTATCTGCTTTAAATAGTAGCAGTTTTGCTTCAAGCGCATTTATAGATCTAAGTAAAGCTTTTGATCTCGTGGATCATAAGGTTTTGCTTGAGAAGCTTCACAGAATGGGAATCAGAGGTGTTCCATGGTCCTGGTTTGAATCATACTTGTATCGAAGACGACAGGTTTTTAAAATTCCGTATGTGGATGACGGCAATGTACTGAAACAAAGCTTCTCAGCTGAGGACATCATTCAGAGAGGTGTACCCCAGGGTTCTGTTTTGGGTCCCCTGCTCTTTTTAATTTTTGTCAACGACATAACTCTTGGAATTAATCATTCAGATGTATGTCTCTTTGCCGACGACACCTCACTCACTGTGACTGAAAAGAGTAGAGTGTCCATGGAGATGCAACTTTTTGTTGAAGCTAACTCTCTGCTAGAATGGTTTACCATGAACCGTCTTCAAGTGAACGCTACGAAGACAGCCCTCCTGGATTTCTCTATTAGTAAACAAAAGGAAATGAGGTTGCCTTGCCTTGTTGATAGTTATGAGGTTCATTCAATCAATAACGTAAATTTCCTTGGCCTTAAGCTGGATAAAAACTTAAATTATCTTGACCACATTAATAAAGTTTCAAAGTCCGTATGTACAGGAATTTTCATCCTTAGAAGACTGTCAAATTTATTAGATGTTTCCCTTCTTATTTCTGTTTATTATGGAGTAGTTTATCCCCACCTCTCTTATGGAATTAAGATTTGGGGTTATGACTCATTAAAAACTGCTTATCTGTTTCGATTGCAGAAGAAGATTGCAATTAGGGTAATTTTTGGCATGAAAACGACTGAATCCTGTAAAGAAATCTTTCGCCAAAACCGCATATTGACTTTACCCTCTTTGTATATCTTAGAATCCCTACTTTTTTTAAAACGCAATCCACAACTCTTTTCAATAGCTTCAACAGACCACAGCCATAACCTCAGAAACAAACATACATTTTCCATACCGAAACACAAAACTTCATTTTACAAAAAACATATGTTATACAATGGTATTAAACTCCATAATTCACTTCCGATTGACTTAAGGAAAGAAAAAAGTTATAATAAATTTAAATGTAAATTAAAGAGACTTTTAGTAGAAAAGTGTATTTACACTGTAAGTGAATTTTATTTATAGTTTATTGTAAATAGTAGTTGTAGTTTAATGTATTGACAATTTGCTCATGTACAAATTGTATTTATGGCAAAATAAATTGAGTTATTTATTTATTTAAACTAGGGATCTATTCTTACGTCACGACGGGGTCTTAACAATTTTGGAATACGTCTAGTTTATATTTTGCGCTAGGTGTTTTTATTGTTACTCGTATTATTTTACTGTTTACTAACTGAACATGCCTAGCCGACATGCCTAGCTTCGCTGTGTACTCTACGCTTGCTTACCCCCACCCCCCTGGTTCTCTCTAAACCATCACACCAACATAAAAGCTCGGCCTGTTACTAATCTCCTAGATAATAAAGTGTTATAGTCTAGACACTTTTCTAAGTCTACTTTAAGAGGATGCAAAGTAGTGCAATCATGTCAATGAAAACCAATTTAACCAAGCTTTTTTGCCATGTTTGTGTTTTTTGTAAAAACGTTTTGAAATCAATTATTAAATTAAATTAATGCCAATGTTATTCTTATGGAAAAAAGAAACGTTTGGGGGCTGTTCCTACCCCTGAAGAATGGCATTTTGAGAAATCCGTTTTTTAGCGGGTGCCTATGATACAAAAGCTAACTGCCCTCAAAATTTCATCACAATCTTAGATGAGTGACTACATCGTTTTTGGATTTTATAGATTAGGGTAAAGTGAATAGCAAAGTAGTTCAGTAAGTATCCGAGTGTTGTCTGGACGAGCGCCAGCGGGGCATGTGGGTCGTCAGCCGTCCTGCGTCCTGCGGCCTGGACCTCATCCAAATGCTCTATGTGGCAATACAATCGACTCGTTTTTATACAGTATCTACATCTGAAATTACAGCAGTGTCCAATCAAATATTTTCATGCATAATACTGAAATACAAATTATTTTATAAGGTTCTTCAAGCCAATAAGATATACAAATATTACTTTCCTTTGTATAAGTATATCCATGCGATTAAATATTAAACGTATTTTTAGCAACTTTTTAGAATACTTTTTCCTGATATAAACCTATATCAGGAACCATGAAAATGACAGAACCTCTGTACACATAACCATAATTCTATCGGCTTAATTTCAGTATAATATACTGGAAATAGCACATAATGGCTGTCGTGATCATTAGATAATAGCGATGTATATTGCAATAGTCATGTTTCAAATTGTCAACCTGCAGCCAGCAGTACACGAGCACAACCGCACAAACATCTGCATAGTATAAGCTCCCCTACCTGTTTGGGAACTCGGCAGTAAACATTGCCCGATCGCGCGACAACCAACGCCATCACAACGCGAGACGTGCCAACATCCATGTTCCGGAACGCCCTGAATAAAACCAGCCTAATGTCACGTTTCTATAATTTGATAATTACATTAGCTGTTCCGTTAACAAAAGTCCTTTGAAATTTTTGAAAGGCTTTGTGACATATGCCAGTAATTATTATATGGAATGTTTTTTTCCTTCAAATTCACCTGTTTTTCTGTAATGAATATACTCGTATTTGAAACCAAGGCGATTGAGTCTTAATTCGGTATTTTTCTTACGGCATTGTAATAGCCTACTTGATAAAAGCTTAGTACTTGTTTGGCGCCAAATAATTTTTGAAAGTATGTAATATATATATATAATATTTAATGATAGTTATAAATTATACGTACACAATGTAAAATATAGACAGTTGTCTAGTGACTGGTGATATGAATATGCAAGATGACGTTACAGTTCGGTAGCTGAAAGCTTGACTCAGATCAAGTCAAGGAGGTGCTGTGGTTGGGGGGGAGGGGGTTGGCATCTTATAATCTCCCTCCTTGACAGGAGCTTGCTTGCCGTACTGCAGCCTCGTCACAATCAACACTGGCATCTCTCGCCCTTTTCAAACCAACACCACGCTCTCTCTTTTTTCAAGAGTACGTGTTGAGGTGTGGGAGAGGCTGTTTATGATGCACCTATCAGTTTTTTGCATCTGTGTTGAAGTCAGTTCGGACATCCAAACGTCTAAAAAGTGAGGAAATGTCACCTCATCCCAAGTTTTAGAGTAGGGGGAGGGTGGGGGGTTGTAATCCTTTTCTCAATCTGAGTTGAAAACACTTTGCTCACTACTATCAGCACGGTCATCTAAATTGACGAAAACCCGCCAACACAAAACCAAGCGTACTTGATGGGTTTGGATGTGGGGGAGAGAGGGCGATATTCCCATGTAGGCTACTCCAACAGAGCTGTTAAGTGTCTGTACTAAAGAAGGGGTGTGTGTTTGTATGTTGTAGTCCCCCCTCCTCGGGCGAGCCCGCAGCGCTACCACAATCAACATGGCTTCTCTGCACATAAACACACGCCGACTGCCAAACTGATCTTTCCTCAGGATTGTCGGTGGAGAGTCATGGAAGTGGCCGTTCGCTATAGACTCCTACTATTCACTTGCTATCGAAAAAAAAAACTTTAAAGAAAACTAATAAAAAAGCAATTGGCGTAGTTTTATCCCGAATCGAACATTTATATTTCAATCCACTTATACCGACTAACCTCATAAAGTATATTTTTCCGAAAACCTGTTGAGAAACATAATGCTAAGGAATTAGGAAAACACTGACTAATGCAAAGGCTTATTTCTTATTACGCTAATTATTATTCTGTTAGTTATACAAGAGCTCGCACTACCGGAGTGCCCCAACATTTTTCATTCTTATGACCTAATAATTGTTCTGAAATAGAGCCATTTAAAGGGTTACAAATAATTATTTCCATATACGCGAAAATTGATAAAAAAATGAGATGTTACATTTTACACGATATAATTTAATTATTGTATTATTATTATAAGCATTAATTTAAAAGGAGATACCATTTCTTTATCATCCAATTACCGAATAAAAGTTTATATAGCCTGCCGAGAAACACACATGCGTGTCTTAAGAGTCTGCAGAGGTGTCGGAGATTGTCGGCCTTGTTGGTTTTAATCCTATAAGAACAATATTACTTTCGAACCGGACATACGATCACGGGTATCGAAAATTAACTGTTACTTTTAAATGAATGATTTTCAAACAAATTGCATTTGATAAAAAATCTGTTTGAGCGTTGTAATTTGTTTTGTAGAAAAAAATATAAAAAATGTCGAGTTTGAAATGTTTACTTTCATTTATTTTTGAAAATTGGCGCATGTATTCTAATTATAGGAGAAAATCCAATGCGCAAGAGGATAATTTTAAAAGTTACACCTCTGCAAACTCTTAGATTATTATTATCTAGTTGGAAGGAACAACAGCCCTCTAACTAACGGTCCAGAGTAGTTAATCATTTCACCTTGTATCGCCTTATTTAATAAAACTGATCAGTCACGAACTGCGAATAAATTACAAAATTCAAAGTAACTCGTTCCTTCACCTAAGCAAGTTTGGCACGGACCACGCTATTGTCACCAAAACAAAGGCTATTGTGCGAGACAATACCGACTTTTCTTATCTTATCTAGATTGGCTCCGACAACTGAATTGCTACTGGACGCAGTTAGTCCAATGAGTCAACAAGTCTTTAATTAACTAATGAGTCGACTGATTCGAGTCCTTTCTCGATCCTTATTTATTGTCCAGATTGCGAACAGAGTTTCAACCTCATTTCAAAAGGTAACTTATTATTATAAATGAAAGATGAGAACAAATTGTAAGTCATTTTAATATGATGTAAAGAATTCAAATTATCATTAAACAATTAAAAATCAGTTTTTGGGTAGTGACTGACGAAACTCCTACCAAAACAGTGAATAGGGGTCGTCTGTCGTCAGAGCAGATAATGACAAGTTTGGACTCCCGCCAAATAACAAACATTACAACATTACCAGTTTTTACCTGGTCCTTAACACCAATCTACCAACTATTGCAGGCTCACAACCATCACTAGTTTATATATTATAGTGGTCACTATTATAAATTTGAATCAAAATGACTTTTTGAGGCATATTAATTAAGATGTAGTAATTAAAATTACGAGATATTGACACAAATTCAAAATATAAAACTATCATTATAGTCTGTAAATTAAACATAATTCATTTCTACAATAATAATAATAATCTTTATTGTCTTCAGTTCGTAAAAAAGTATGACCAAACATTTTAAAAAGTGGTTTTAATGATAACAATATTGTTTACAGAGAGCTTTAATTTTAGCAAATGCGCGCTAATTATATATAATAGTGTAACTATTTAAACCACTTTTCAAATATTTTTGGTCCTAATTAATTGTAAATTAAATTTTTAATCTAATGTTTAAAGCTACATTATTAGAATTAAAGATTTCCTTTAGTAAATAGTAAGCTTATAAAGTAACATGATGATAGTAAAATCATCCATAAATCCCTAAAGTATACTTCATTCAAGAAGTCAATAACAACGGCTTCAAGTTAATCAAATGGGGATTAAGATTTTATGATATTATTTATAGATACATTTTCTTTGAATGCATCACAGAGAAGCTACCCAAATTAGCATTTAGTCTATTTAACAAAAATTCAACTGAAACATCAACATTATATTAATAAAACACCTTAAGGAAAAATCTAATTAAATAAATCTTCGTTATTACAAATTTATGTCAATTATTAAGCTTTTTAAAAATAACTTTTTCAATGTGACAAATTTTCACACATTATTTAACTCAACGGTATAGTAATAATTTGAATTGGCCTTCCATAAAGATAGGCTGTTTGTTCATTCATTCATCAAAATAATAAACATTAGAAAATAGCAATAATTGATTTTATTTTAAAGAATTTCTATCGCTTGAAACCTCGGTTAAACTATGTCATGGACATGTTCAATGTTGTAAGTAAGCTACCTAACCAGCAACATTCTGTGGGGAAAAAGTATGTTACTGTACCATCTTCTAGACATGTTTGTGTGTACGTTCTAAGAGCTACGATAGAGAGGTCTACGGGCCAAGAACGGCACAGACTCGATCTAGCCTCACGTTATAAAATTAATTAATTGTTGAATTGGTCAGTATTAAAGTTAAAATTGGTGGAGCGGTACGTTTATGTATCTACAATGACATTCAGGATAAGACCTTGATATTATAAATAAATAAAAATAATACTATTTTCAGTCTAAACTAAGATAGTTGGGAGATAAGTATTTGTAAGATGTGAAAGTTGAGATCAGTGGATGTTTTGTATGAGGATTCAATTTTGTGATATTAGTCAAATAAACACGTTTTGATATAAAAGGCATACATTGTTAAAAATCTTAAAATGTAACTTTGCGAATAAAATACTTTAAGGATTGAACCTTGGAGTTATAATCAAATAAAAATAATTTATATAATTTTGAATTGTCCACTTTTGTACTATACAAAACTCAACCCAATGAAGCAGTTTAAGGAGGTATTTTGACTTAAGTAAAATTACCACCACTCGTATTCAACAGAGCATTCTGTTATCACTCTTAACCCTTTAAGGAGGTATTTTGACTGAAATTACCACCACTCGTATTCAACAGAGCATTCTGCCATCACTCTTAACCCTTTAAGGAGGTATTTTGACTGAAATTACCACCACTCGTATTCAACAGAGCATTCTGCCATCACTCTTAACCTTTTAAGGAGGTATTTTGACTGAAATTACCACCACTCGCATTCAACAGAGCATTCTGCCATCACTCTTAACCCTTTAAAGAGGTATTTTGACTGAAATTACCACCACTCGTATTCAACAGAGCATTCTGCCATCACTCTTAACCCTTTAAGGAGGTATTTTGACTGAAATTACCACCACTCGTATTCAACAGAGCATTCTGCCATCACTCTTAACCCTTTAAGGAGGTATTTTGACTGAAATTACCACCACTCGTATTCAACAGAGCATTCTGCCATCACTCTTAACCCTTTAAGGAGGTATTTTGACTGAAATTACCACCACTCGTATTCAACAGAGCATTCTGCCATCACTCTTAACCCTTTAAGGAGGTATTTTGACTGAAATTACCACCACTCGTATTCAACAGAGCATTCTGCCATCACTCTTAACCCTTCCTACTTTTGCAGAACCTCATTACTATTTTTATCTCTAACAGGTCATTGCATTAACAACAAACATAAACATCACATACTACAATCACTGAAATTGTCACTGGGGCCAAGAGATTTTAGTAGATTGACAAACTGGAACATGTGATGGAGCATTTAGTGATGGTTAATTAAATTGATTATAGATGTTGTGTTGTACATAAGTGAAGTTTTACGGTTGAAGAGCTTTGTAGATAATTGATCTACTTATTTCATTAATTAATTATAACTAATTGCACACCTAAGGCATTGCAATATGATTATTTGGTTGTTATGTTGGAGATAGTTGGATCATATCTAAGATCATCACTCAGAGGACTTCCCCATTGGTGTTATAATGAAGTGCGAAATAATGTTTTTTTATTATATTTAAAAGAGGAACGTGTTTTGCCTTTCCTAGCCTAGTCTGGTGAAAGTATAAGATTGAGTCATGTAGATGTTCGCTATTCTTAACAAACTGCCTGAAGCTAACAGTTAACTGTTAGAAAAGAAGTCAACTTAGAAAAGTATTTAAAACCATAATTTACTTTATGTTGTGTTGGAAATGGTTGGACTTGATGAAAATATGTGAAAAGGGTTAATTAATGGAACCTTGATATTATAATTAAATAAAAATAATATTATTTACAGTCTAAACTGAGACAGTTGGGAGATGTGAAAGTTGGACCAGAGGGATGTTTTGTACAGTTACGAGCTGAGATAACAGTTACGTACTGTTAGAAAACAAACCGACCTGCCAAAGTATTCAAAACCATAATTTTCTATAATTGATATTTACAAACATTATTATTAAGTGAGCGGAGTTGGACTTAATAAACTGCGTGAAGATTAATTCTTGCTTCACCAATTATTTGGTTATTAGTTTTGAAGGTTTGCATTCTAGAGTGTTGTAGGTAGTAATTTCAAAACCAATTTCAGTATGGAGTGTTTTAAGTTTACTCTTTTGGTTATGTCTCTAATGACGTTGTACAGGGATAAAAATTACACAAACATAAAATTTTAGGTCGAACGGCACATTTAACATCCACCACACAAACTAAAGTTATTAAACTTTCCCGATTAGGTCTTAAGAAGCTAAATTATGTTTCAAACCACCTATGGCTTGAAGCCAACATGATGCTGTTTGTTCAGTTTCAAACCACCTATGACTTGAAGCCAACATGATGCTGTTTGTTCAGTTTCAAACCACCTATGACTTGAAGCCAACATGATGCTGTTTGTTCAGTTTCAAACCACCTATGACTTGAAGCCAACATGATGCTGTTTGTTCAGTTTCAAACCACCTATGACTTGAAGCCAACATGATGCTGTTTGTTCAGTTTAAAACCACCTATGACTAGAAGCCAACACGATGCTGTTTGTTCAGTTTAAAACCACCTATGACATGAAGCCAACACGATGCTGTTTGTTCAGTTTCAAACCACCTATGACTTGAAGCCAACATGATGCTGTTTGTTCAGTTTAAAACCACCTATGACTAGAAGCCAACACGATGCTGTTTGTTCAGTTTAAAACCACCTATGACATGAAGCCAACACGATGCTGTTTGTTCAGTTTCAAACCACCTATGACTTGAAGCCAACATGATGCTGTTTGTTCAGTTTCAAACCACCTATGACATGAAGCCAACATGATGCTGTTTGTTCAGTTTCAAACCACCTATGACTTGCAGCCAACATGATGCTGTTTGTTCAGTTTAAAACCACCTATGACTAGAAGCCAACACGATGCTGTTTGTTCAGTTTAAAACCACCTATGACATGAAGCCAACACGATGCTGTTTGTTCAGTTTCAAACCACCTATGACTTGAAGCCAACACGATGCTGTTTGTTCAGTTTCAAACCACCTATGACTTGAAGCCAACATGATGCTGTTTGTTCAGTTTCAAACCACCTATGACTAGAAGCCAACATGATGCTGTTTGTTCAGTTTCAAACCACCTATGACTTGAAGCCAACATGATGCTGTTTGTTCAGTTTCAAACCACCTATGACTAGAAGCCAACATGATGCTGTTTGTTCAGTTTCAAACCACCTATGACTAGAAGCCAACATGATGCTGTTTGTTCAGTTTCAAACCCCCTATGACTTGAAGCCAACATGATGTTGTTTGTTCAGTTTCAAACCCCCTATGACTTGAAGCCAACATGATGTTGTTTGTTCAGTTTCAAACCACATATGACTTGAAGCCAACATGATGCTGTTTGTTCAGTTTCAAACCACCTATGACTTGAAGCCAACATGATGCTGTTTGTTCAGTTTAAAACCACCTATGACTAGAAGCCAACACGATGCTGTTTGTTCAGTTTCAAACCACCTATGACTTGAAGCCAACACGATGCTGTTTGTTCAGTTTCAAACCACCTATGACTTGAAGCCAACACGATGCTGTTGTTCAGTTTCAAACCACCTATGACTAGAAGCCAACACGATGCTGTTTGTTCAGTTTCAAACCACCTATGACTTGAAGCCAACACGATGCTATTTGTTCAGTTTCAAACCACCTATGACTTGAAGCCAACATGATGCTGTTTGTTCAGTTTCAAACCACCTATGACTAGAAGCCAACATGATGCTGTTTGTTCAGTTTCAAACCACCTATGACTAGAAGCCAACATGATGCTGTTTGTTCAGTTTCAAACCACCTATGACTTGAAGCCAACATGATGCTGTTTGTTTAGTTTCAAACCACCTATGACTTGAAGCCAACATGATGCTGTTTGTTCAGTTTCAAACCACCTATGACTAGAAGCCAACATGATGATGTTTGTTCAGTTTCACGTAAACTATCAAAATAGCATACACATTGGTAATCTACTTTAACTAGGGCAGTTTTCTTTCTTGATATATGATCAGTAGTTATCTTAGTATCCAGTAATGAAGTCCTGGGAAACTAAATCGTACCATAAACCACCACTAACTAAAAACCAACATTATGCAGTTTGATCAGTTACACGCAAACTTTAGCTTTCAAAAACTATACAAATAGAAAACTACTTCAACAAGGGAAGTTTTATCTCCTTATTTGCGATACGTGGTCAACCTAGTATCCAGTAATGAAGTCCTGGGAAACTAAATCGTAGCATAAATCACCATTACCTAAAAACCAACAGTATGCAGTTTGATCAGTTACACGCAAACTTTAGCTTTCAAAAACTATACAAATTAAAAAAATACTTCAACAAGGGAAGTTTAATCTCCTTATTTGCGATACGTAGTCAACCTAGTATCTAGTGATGAAGTCCTGGGAAACTAAATCGTAGCATAAACCACCGGACTGAAAACCAACATTATGCAGTTTGATCAGTTACACGCAAACTTTAGCTTTCAAAAACTATACAAATTAAAAAATACTTCAACAGAGTCAAGCTGGATGCTCTAATGACCTACATCGCCAGTGTATCCGCCATGTACAAGGTAATACTGTCCAAAATATCTATAAGGCTAAGTCAAGCTGGATGCTCTAATGACCTACATCGCCAGTGTATCCGCCATGTACAAGGTAATACTGTCCAAAATATCTATAAGGCTAAGTCAAGCTGGATGCTCTAATGACCTACATCGCCAGTGTATCCGCCATGTACAAGGTAATACTGTCCAAAATATCTATAAGGCTAAGTCAAGCTGGAGGATCTAATGACCTACATCGCCAGTGTATCCGCCATGTACAAGGTAATACTGTCCAAAATATCTATAAGGCTAAGTCAAGCTGGATGCTCTAATGACCTACACCGCCAGTGTATCCGCCATGTACAAGGTAATACTGTCCAAAATATCTATAAGGCTAAGTCAAGCTGGAGGATCTAATGACCTACATCGCCTCCGCCATGTACAAGGTAATACTGTCCAAAATATCTATAAGGCTAAGTCAAGCTGGATGCTCTAATGACCTACATCGCCAGTGTATCCGCCATGTACAAGGTAATACTGTCCAAAATATCTATAAGGCTAAGTCAAGCTGGATGCTCTAATGACCTACATCGCCAGTGTATCCGCCATGTACAAGGTAATACTGTCCAAAATATCTATAAGGCTAAGTCAAGCTGGATGCTCTAATGACCTACATCGCCAGTGTATCCGCCATGTACAAGGTAATACTGTCCAAAATATCTATAAGGCTAAGTCAAGCTGGAGGATCTAATGGTCGAACCGCGCAACCTGGGTTGGGTCTTGCCCGTCGGCCACTGGGTAGATTGGAAGTCACCCTCAAGCCGTTCTCTATTTTATAAGTAAAACTTGTACGGAACAAGTCCCTACTCAATTCTGCAACATACCGTTTGTAAGGACACTTTTTCTTACTAAAGGAATTTTGTCCTTCAGGGAGTTCCATATTTTAGGTAGAATACACAATGATGCTTTCCAGGCAGTGAAAAAAGAGGATGAGAATGGTTGTTAGATCCATGAATATACATCCAGCCGGCCACAATACAATCTGGTTAAATTAGCCTCCATAAAATAATTTATTTGTTATGTTGTGAAGACATCTGCATGATATTTAGTTACATTATTTAAGAAAAGATGAATACTCTTAACTTCTTACGGCTACTTTAAAACATTTAATATGTACGTAGGCCTTAAACTTGTATTTTATTTACGGGTTTTTAAAGGCATATTAGATACTAACATATTCAATAAAAAACGTTATACCTACTGTACAATACTTTGGTTATCATATTTTGTAGAATATTCCTGATATATTTGTTGAAAACATGTAACATATAGAGTGACGTATTACACGATTTTCGGCAACAAGATTCAAGAGTTGATATTGTTTTTTTTTTTTTTTTTTTTTATTTATTTATTTTCTTTTTTTATGATTCGGCCACTATTAATGAAATCATCATTAGAGTAGATATACTCTCTTGTCTCCATTTTTATACTATGATAAAATGTAAAAATGTGAAGTCTAAGACATAAAATATATGAGACGTAGTAATTTTAGTGTTTAGTGAAATTGTACTTTTTACATTTCACTTATAAAAAAGTACAATTTCAAGTTATAAAATGTTCATTGTAATATATTAGCTTTTACGGCACATTATTACTTTTACTTTACTTTTTCGCCATACGATACGATTTCTAGGCTCGGCCTCGGCCTACCTGCTTTAAACAAAGCTGCGCAGTTCGACTCTACCCTAGACTTAATCACCTGCGTACCTCAAACAGTAGTTAGGGTAGTTCTAGAATTCTGAGAATGTCCTTGCACAGTTGACCGCAAGCCTCTCCTTAGAACCCTTCAAGTGATTTACAAAAGTCAACCGAAAATCTAAAAGGCGACAAAGAACAATAAATTATACGCTGTCCTGAGGGAAAGAATTCTTATCACGGTCAAAGATAAGACAAACCATAAATCCTTGATCCACGTGACAGCTCCCAGGAGCGGATAACGATTCCATTATAACTGGCTACATCCATTTAAAGGTTTTCCGTTCTGCTCACTTTCTTTTCTGTTATTTATTTCTCAAAACTTGAGAAAAAATGTTCACTTTAAAAAAATGGAAACTTAAGTTATTATGTAATCATAGAAAATCGTAGACTATGTTTAAGACTGCTCGCTTTACAAATTCATTCGTTTATTATGAACGAGCGTCGAGAATGGCTGGTCTGACAGTTGGTCCGTCTCTGGGGATCATCTGACAGCCATCTCCTGTAATCTGTCATTGTAAATTAAGAACACTTTCTAAGAAATTGTCGGTCTTAAATTGTAACAAAGACTACACCCCTTACACTCACATCACACTCAATCGAAATTCGTATTTACCCATGGCCATAACTTATCTATCGTCTTAAGAATAATTACATACATAATAAAATAGCTTAACTACTGTATATTAACTTTTATATATTTCACTCAAGTAAACACTTTATTTACTATGAAGAAATACAGAGTTGTGGATAAGTAGGTTAACATGTACGTAAAAGATATAAATGAAAACTTCGTTGCTGTAAAAAAACTTGCTGAACTAACATTAAAAACATTAATATAATATTTTAAGGTGAATAAATTCAGAGCAATTATTTAAGTAGCTGAAGAGTTGAAAGTGTCGACTCGAATAGTTCAGACCATTCCTTCAAATAAATATGGAACATCCTGAATAAACAAAAGCAGTGTTCAGTTCAATCAGAGATCTTTATGTCACCTTATAGGTGAAAACTGATTCAATTTGGTATAACACGAAGCAGACGATCAACGACAGGAGTGCGGTGTATTTGTACAGGCCGGGCGATATGAATATGCAAGTAGGGCGCGAGGGGTGGCGGAGTCCTGGGATCCGGTAATCCTTCATTGTGTTACAGCCCTTACTGCGTGAGTATTCCTCCCCAATACAAGCTTCCCTAAATATTACAACAATTGATCAACTACTGAAGCTAGATATCCTTGACGAAAATCACTGATTTATCGTTAATTAGACAAAATACTTTTTTGCAAGTCATTATTTGAAGATAACATTGTAAGTAATTTTAGAAAACAAGCCAATTTTCAGGTTAATAAGAGCAAGTTTTGAGATTTTTTGTGAACTAAGTATGGAACAATTTTTGAGTACCAAAATAAAAAAACAATAACAACCACCTAAAATTGTGAATGTTATTAAAATGTTTAATAATTAACTGTTGATACTAACGTTAATTTGAAATTATACTTTTTCCAACTTTCAAGTAAATTTAAGAAAGGTATTTGTGTGAAAAACTTAAGAAAACTATGACACTTTTCCTAGCGATAGCCAAAACCGCCACGATAGGTGTAGGCGAGACGGGAGGGCGGTGTATGTGTTCGAGAAGAGAGTGCATATTGATGCGTGAAAGGAAAAGGTAATCAGATTACAAGGAATGTGGTTTACTTATTTTAGATTGTTTACTGAAATGGTTTCTAGATAACTGATAGCAGCTGTCGGTGAGACTAGACGTGAATTATTCTCATAACACAAACGTATTATTCCGACCAGTAAGTATAACATTTTTAGTTGTTTTCGTTTCTTGATTACGTATAAATGTTGTTCTTAGTAAAGGCACATTCTGCAATAAATTAAAATTAATTAAGTTATATAAATGGAAAAAATGTAAAAACATATTTAACTAAACGGACTAAAAAGACAAACGATTTCTTGTACATGTAAAAAGATTCGCAGGAAAAGCGTGGGTGTATGATTGGTAATCATTCATAAATCGTTCATAAATTATACCTGAAATTACGTTTCTTTTATCAATATACTTCTATGAATGTAGAAGACATTATTTCACTTTTTAGCCAGTTTCAAAAACGCGTCGTTCAAAAAGGGGTTTTAGTCTACAAAATGATTTTGTGCTTTTAGTCTTAGTAATAATTTTAAAATTATATCTTAATATTATAATTTGATAATAAATCATTACAGTACAATATTATTACATTGTCATCTAGTTCTAAGGTATATAAAAAATGTCCCTGTCACGGGGAAAAACGTTTAAAGTTGTACATGAAAGACAAGAAAGCTAGGTAATAGAAACGTGTTAAAATTACCAAAATAAATAATAAATTCTAAAGAGAAGCACGGGTCACACTATAAGTGTTTCTTAATTATTTCCGTAGGAGACTTGCTGTATCGTAAATTATTATTTATTTTATCAAGATATTTTGAAGAAAATTATTTTTCAATACAGTATTCACTAACCATAGCTAGAGATATGGCATTCGTGTATGTGTATCTAGGAACATCGTTAGACCCCCCCCCCCCCCCGGGAGAGGATAAAGTTGGTACACACATATATATATATTTAACGTATGGTTTGTTGTCAGCTACCATTTGTTAATTTCAAAGCTGTGATGTATATTTGGATAAATATCCAAAAGTCATTACGTATATTCATTGATTAAAAATGTAAAGGTTCTAAACATCTAAAATATCCAGGGTTATTGGTGATCAGCAGTCGTTCAGCAGAGGACACAACACTGACTTAACCGAGGCGGTAGCAAAACAGCTGATCGCAATACAGACAGTATCGAGTGGCGCTACCTGTGCAAGCTGAAGAGAACTGTCCAGTCAACGACGCCTATTGAAGGTTTAAACATTTAGTAAATGTTAATTAACAGTGGTATTTTAAAGTTGTGGCGTAACATCAAACCATTTCTTAATTACATTAAAGTAAGCAACGCTTGTTTACGTTCTGATATATTGGGGCGGGGGAGGGGGGGGGTTAACATTCCTTGATACCATAAACATTTTAAAGATCATTGATAACCCTCAAATCTAAAACGTGTAGAATTCGTAAGCACTCTAGGAGACAGAGCACACTGATATACACGTTAGCAAGCTGATCTCTTATAGAAATCGGAATTTTCATTTTTGTAATGCAGTACCAAGGAAAAAATTGCTTCAATTCATCAAAATGTTTACTTACAAAACAATTTACAGTAAAAGTACAAATAATACACAGGGAGTTTTAATATTATAAAAGAAAATGCGAGAATGTTTTTAAAAATGTATACTTTGTATAAAACAAATACCCTTACACCAGAACTTCTACAACTTTGGTAAAACGAGTCTTTTTCTGAACAAAATTACTTGCTTTATTATATACCGGGTGTTCAAAAAAGTCCCAGACGGGTTAAATATTTCTGAAAATGTTTAAAATTTTTGAAGGATATAAACCACCACCATTTTTTAACGAATAAAGCTTTTGAAGTGCGGTTTGCAGCATTCTTCTTGACCATCCCTTTAAAATGATGGGCATATCAACCTATACTTATAATAAATATTTCTACTGATTCCTCGTGAACCGTTACCATAGAAGAATAGCAGGACACTGAATACATCATATGTGAGTTTTTGTAGCTTTATCTGATATGTTTACATTAAAATTAAGCCAATCTCTAACATTCACATAAAATTAGTATTGAAACGTTCGAGCGGCGCCTATTTGTTTAGGATTAACTTTTTGAGGTCTAATTTGCGGCATGATGTTCCACTAATTAAGAACTCTAATATGTTATGCACATCGCCCTATGCTTACATTTCTTCCGACTCCTAGCGGGCCGTCTCCCTAAGGAGGTAGTGGGTCTGAATTATGTTTTAAAATTGGTTTTTATGTCCAGTAACTTGGTACCAATTGTTTTAGCTCTGTCTTAAAATATTTTCTGAAATATTTAACCGATCCGGGACGTTTTGGAGACCCCTGTATATACGAAGCTAGACCAGTGTTGGACTTGCTACCTTCGATAGAACCACTTTGAGGGCGAATGTAGCGATCACTATCGTTATCAATGAGGACAGCCACGCCCTTGGCCATCACCGCGCCCACCTTCACTACCCCCAGTACATTACCTGTCCATTGTGTCATGTCGTTCGCAACAAAATGTTAGGTTTAAACACGTATAACTGCTAAAAATAAACGGCCATCAATGAATAGTTTTAATAATTCAGTATAGAGCAATAACAAGAGAAAACATTACAGCTTAAATCCAACTTAATGTCTTACTAGTATTCGAAGGCTCTTTTTAGGGTTGGCATGGTTGTCAGGGGTTGTATATTTTTTGTACTATTTTAAAACTGCCAAAGGAAATAAAGTATAATGATGCCTGATCATTCCACCCCCCACCTGAGTTACTAAACTTACAAGTAAATATTAACAATTTTACAACGATTCTATTTTAAAACTATATATATATATATGTATATATTTATATATATATATATATATATATATATATATATATATATATATATATATATATATATATATATATATATATATATACATACATATAGTTATATACAGTGTTACAAAAAGATTAGGATGGCTATGAATGTTCAGATTCTATGTGTAATTCTAAGCTAAAAATGAAGAATGTTTTTTCAATTTCCTCTTTGTTTAGCAGCTAGACACCATTTTCTTTTTTTCATTAAACAATTTGTATATTAGTTGTTATCTTTACGATTGTAACAAAACTGGTAAATGGATTCATGTTAGAAGGTAGTTTTTGATAAAAATATTTTCAATTATCTTCATTATTTTATAAATATATCTTGATTATTTACAAAATTACGGCCATTTTCGTTTTATTTTAAACTAACAAATACCTAAAAAAGTACTGGTTTTATAAAAATTGTGTAGGGCACAAACATTTTTAAATAACTTTACCTTTCCAATGATACCTCATTTGTAAAAATCGGTTTAGAAATAACAATTTTATTAACTAACATTATTTTACATGCAGTTCAAATATTGTCAAATTAGTAGCCATTTAGTTTGCATGTGAATTAATGTTAGTTCATAAAATTGTTATTTCTTAACCGACTTTTACAAATGAGGTATAATTGGAAAGGTAAACTTATTTAAAAACTGTTTTGTGTTTTACACAATTTTTATAAAACCGGTGTTTGCTTTTTTTTTAGATATTTGTGAATTTAAAATAAAAAGGAAATTACCCTAATTTTGAAAACAATCAAGATAAATTTAGTAAATAATCAAGATTATTTAAACATACTTTTTAATAAAATACTACTTCTAACATGAACCCATTTACCGAGTTTTGTAACAGTCGTGTAGAATCTGAAAATGCATTGGCTCAATTCGCTAACTAAATATGGTATTAGTTGTAAGATGTAATAAACCAGCTTCACCTTTTTGTAACGCCCTGTAAATACAAGATGGCTGAAAAGTAACTTGTATACACTCTAACTTTTTTAATACTAAAATTTTTTTATTTCAGTTTACTGCAACCTTCTTGAGTGTGAGAGGCTACATTAAGAAAAGCATTTTTAAATGACCCCCCCCGAAGGGGGCTGTGGGGCGGGGGGAAAATTAAAAATTTTAAATAGCAACCCCTACTGTGTGACCCCCCCTCTAAAAAAGAACTTGGTGAGACGGAAAAGTTGATATAAAGAAAAGTGAAATGGGACCACCCAAAAAAATGGCGGCCAAGTAAATGAAATGGCTAAAAAGTAACTTGCACCCCCTGTAACTTTTTTAATATTGAAAATATTTATTTTATTTTATGGTAACCTTCTCGGGTATGAGGGGCTATATTAATGAAAGCATTTCAAAATGTTCCCCCCTGAAGGGGACTGGGGGAGTGAGAGGGGGACAACTCAAATTTATGAAATAGCAACCCCTACAGTGTAACCCCTATAATAAAAAAACTTGGTGAGATGAGAAGATAACATAAAGAACAGTGAAATCGGACCAACCAAAACAAAATGGCGACTAAGTACATGAAAGGGCTGAAAAGTAACTTGCACCACCTCAACTTCTGAAAATATTTTATTGCAGTGTGTAGCAACCTTCTTGGGTATGGGAGCTACACGAATTTCCTTTGGTCCTTCCATTTGGTCTAATACAAATAATTGAATCTATTTTTCCTGTAAATTTCTATTTTAATATAATTGTATTTAATCCATTTTTACTTTAAGATATACTGTTTCAGCTACTTAGTCTTCAAGCTGTCTAAGGGCATCCAATCAGTTTTAGTGAGCGTTTTCCAGTGCCCCTACCCCACCCCCTCAAAAAGACCTGAAATACATAAATTCTTGCATAAATGTAGTTTTGGTCACAAAACATCTACAAACATTTCCTCAGATATAAATTGAATATTTTTCACATAAAAAACGACAAAGAGGGTTAATTTTGAGCCACTTCCCTTTATTGCCATCATTTTATGTTGGTGGTCCGATATCACTTTTATTTATGATAAATGTCTTGTCTCACCAAGCTATTTTATCATAGTAGTTGATATTTCATCATTTTCAGTTGCCCCCACCCCCTTCAGGGGAGAATATTTTAAATGCTTTTGTTAGTGTAGCCCTTCATAACCAACATGTGGTATATATATTTTCAGTATTAAAAAGAGTTACAGGGAGGTGCATGTTACTTTTCAGCCATTTAATTTACTTGTCCGCCATTTTGTTTTGGGTGGTCCGATTTCACTTTGTTTATATTTACTTTCTTGTCTTACCAAGATCTTTTATTAGAGGGTCACACGGTAGTAGCTGTAATTCCATACCCCCTTCAGGAGGGAACATTTTAAAATATTTTCATTAATGTGCCCCTTATACTGAAGAAGTTTGCTAAAAATTGAATTAAAATATTTTCAGTATTAAAATATTTTGAAGGTGGTACAAGTTACTTTTCAGCCATTTCAATTACTTGGCCGCCATTTTGTTATAGAGACTTTCACTTTTATTTATATCAAGTTTCTGGACTCACTAACCTCTTTTATTAGTGGGATCACACAGTAGGGGTTGCTATTTAAAAGTTTTGAGTTGTCCCCCACCCCCTTCAAGGGCGGACATTAATAATCCTTACATTAATGCAGCTCATAATACTTAAGAAGGTTGCCGCAAACTGAATTAACATATAATTAGTATAAAAAAAGTTAGACGTGGGTGCAAGTTACTTTTCTACCACCTTGTATGTATAAATTATTGACATCAGATAAGAAATTAAATGTATTAATATAAAACAATTATAGGAATAGCCGTTCAAAATGCATTAAACATTACACTGGACGATCACATGCTTATGGGGCTTTACATGAGTAACGGTATATGTGCACGCTGGACATGTCGGACACGGTGTGTGCAATCCGCTGTCAAGTTTACATGAGTAACAGTACATGTGCACGCTGGACATGTCGGACACGGTGTGTGCAATCCGCTGTCAAGTTTACATGAGTAACAGTACATGTGCACGCTGGACATGTCGGACACGGTGTGTGTAATCCGCTGTCAAGATTACATGAGTAACGGTATATGTGCACGCTGGACATGTCCAACACGGTGTGTGCAATCCGCTGTCAAGTTTACATGCGTAACGGTATATGTGCACGCTGGACATGTCGGACACGGTGTGTGTAATCCGCTGTCAAGTTTACATGAGTAACGGTATATGTGCACGCTGGACATGTCGGACACGGTGTGTGTAATCCGCTGTCAAGTTTACATGAGTAACAGTATATGTGCACGCTGGACATGTCCAACACGGTGTGTGCAATCCGCTGTCAAGTTTACATGAGTAACAGTACATGTGCACGCTGGACATGTCGGACACGGTGTGTGCAATCCGCTGTCATGTTTACATGAGTAACAGTACATGTGCACGCTGGACATGTCGGACACGGTGTGTGCAATCCGCTGTCAAGTTTACATGAGTAACGGTATATGTGCACGCTGGACATGTCGAACACGGTGTGAGCAATCCGCTGTCAAGTTTACATGAGTAACGGTATATGTGCACGCTGGACATGTCGGACACGGTGTGTGTAATCCGCTGTCAAGTTTACATGAGTAACAGTATATGTGCACGCTGGACATGTCCAACACGGTGTGTGCAATCCGCTGTCAAGTTTACATGAGTAACAGTACATGTGCACGCTGGACATGTCGGACACGGTGTGTGCAATCCGCTGTCATGTTTACATGAGTAACAGTACATGTGCACGCTGGACATGTCGGACACGGTGTGTGCAATCCGCTGTCAAGTTTACATGAGTAACGGTATATGTGCACGCTGGACATGTCGAACACGGTGTGAGCAATCCGCTGTCAAGTTTACATGAGTAACAGTACATGTTCACGCTGGACATGTCGGACACGGTGTGTGTAATCCGCTGTCAAGTTTACATGAGTAACAGTACATGTGCACGCTGGACATGTAGGACACGGTGTGTGCAATCCGCTGTCAAGTTTACATGAGTAACAATACATGTGCACGCTGGACATGTCGGACACGGTGTGTGTAATCCGCTGTCAAGTTTACATGAGTAACAGTACATGTGCACGCTGGACATGTAGGACACGGTGTGTGCAATCCGCTGTCAAGTTTACATGAGTAACAATACATGTGCACGCTGGACATGTCGGACATGGTGTGTGCAATCCGCTGTCAAGTTTACATGAGTAACAGTACATGTGCACGCTGGACATGTCGGATACGGTATGTGCCATCCGCTGTCAAGTTTACATGAGTAACAGTACATGTGCACGCTGGATATGTTGGACACGCTGTGTGTAATCCGCTGTCAAGTTTACATTGAGTAACGGTATATGTGCACGCTGGACATGTCGGACACGGTGTGTGCTATCCGCTGTCAAGTTTACATGAGTAACGGTAAATGTGCATGCTGGACATGTCGGATACGGTATGTGCCATCCGCTGTCAAGTTTACATGAGTAACAGTATATGTGCACGCTGGACATGTCCGACACGGTGTGTGCAATTCGCTGTCAAGTTTACATTGAGTAACATTACATGTGCACGCTGGACATGTCGGATACGGTATGTGCCATCCGCTGTCAAGTTTACATGAGTAACGGTAAATGTGCACGCTGGACATGTCGGATACGGTATGTGCCATCCGTTGTCAAGTTTACATGAGTAACAGTATATGTGCACGCTGGACATGTCCGACACGGTGTGTGCAATTCGCTGTCAAGTTTACATTGAGTAACAGTACATGTGCACGCTGGACATGTCCGACACGGTGTGTGTAATCCGCTGTCAAGTTTACATTGAGTAACAGTACATATGTACGCTGGACATGTCCGACACGGTGTGTGCAATTCGCTGTCAAGTTTACATTGAGTAACAGTACATGTGTACGCTGGACATGTCCGACACGGTGTGTGCAATCATCTGTCAAGTTTAACATTTTCCAATACAAAAACCAATAATGACAAAACGCCCAGAGCGGATTAGCTCGTTTGTTCGATCAACAGTGATATTTTTTAAACTAACGATATGGTTAAAAATGTTATTATTGTTTGTGGCGGGTTTCTATAGCTGAAAAAATACCTTGTGTATACATACACCAACACGAAAATTATTACTTTTAGCAACATACAAATGTTTTTATTAAGGGAATAGATAAATTAGAACATGACTTTCTTAATATTTTCTGGCAGATTTTGTAAGGTAAAGGATGTGAAATGTTCCGAGCTAGATTAGTTGCGGTGAATACGTACGGAAAGTTCGCCTGTAGAACGGGGATTGCGGAACCAGCAGTAAGGCATTGCATCCCTGTGTGATAAATATCAATCCATACATAATGCGAACAATGTCGTTTTACCGTAACAAACTAGACTTCTGGTAGATATCGGCCTCGAGTTATTAATCATGTATGAATAATAAACTTTTCCACCGAAGTAACTTGATCAAGAGATGATAGGACAGGTCCACGTGGATGCGACTGAAGCGACTACAAACACACACCTTCGAAAGGTAATGAATGGCCTATTTATGTAATTTAACACTAGTTTTAAAATGTAACACAAACTTTCGATCTGTTCATTTTATTACTGAAACTTATATAAGAAATGGTTTATAACTATCGATATACCATGGCCTAGGGCTATTCAGAGACCTGGCACTTTAATTATAAGTTGTCGTGGCACCGAGCAGAGTATATAGGGCACGGCCACATCGATCGCCGATCGGTTTCACTGATCTATCGCCGGTGACCTACCTACCCACTGTATCGACAAACAATATAAGCCCCACACACAATCCGACACCAAACGTTAACAAGGAAACAAAAACTACGTCAAATCGAGGTAGAGGGCATGATTTAGGAAAGGTCTAGTTTACGAAGGGTAACAAATTCACTTTTCCATAAGCAATGGAAATTGCTTATGGAAAAGTGAATTCCAAAATTTAATTCCAAGCAGTGAAAAGCAGTGAAAAAGTGAATTCCAAAGCAGTTAATTCCAAAATTACTGCTAAAATTTGGAGAGGTTTTCTTCGGAGTACAACAAGGAAGTTTATACTATCAACAAAATACTCACTTACCAGAAGTATTTTGTGGATGCAGTACTTTATTTATACACACGATGTAAGCATAACACGCTTAATTAAGTTTTCCCACTAGAATGTTATTATTCAAAAGAGAGTATTTATTTAGTTTTCTAAGCAAAACACCCAGATTAGTATAGGTGATATCTTTTTAACTAATTTATTACTATTATTATTCTGGTATAAGTCCAATCGAACCATGCGAAGCACATAAGATGCTGGTTGAACGAATTGGCTTTTATTTGTGTCCAAACTGTTTAATTCTTTCTGAATAGGTTCTATTTCTTTCACTAGTTGTTTGTTTCTTTTCGCTGCCATCCTCTAGCAAAAAAAAAATAAAAAAAAAAAAATAAAAAACATAGAGAGAGAAAAGTTTGCCTGAATGTGTTAATGTTTGAAATGTAAGTTTGTGTGTACCGATCCACATGTAAGATGTAAGAAGTCATCCAGAGTCCTCTTGGTGCCTCTACCGACAAGATACAACCTCCATGAAGCAGTCGATCTAGTCAACGGATTCATGGCTGAGCTGAGCTTCCGTCACCACGGAGTGGAGTTGCTGAATACTGGCAGCATCCACATACACCACCACATCTCCCACAATCTTCATTTCAACGGAAGTGGGGAACGTTAGCTGGCTAACATGTCACCGCCATCAACGCACTACAACCAGTAACGAGGCGGACAGCTCCTAAACTGGGTAACGCCACGGTCCATACCCGTCGACTCATATGACGATTACTATTCAGGCACCGAAACGAGAAATAGAAAATATCCCCGGTCCACAGCCAATTGGAAACCCCCCACAACGCTCATTTGCCAGTCCTATCACCCTGCGCTATGAGACATATGCAGAGGCCACCTCACGATCATTTAGTGCCCTCAACCCGCCTAGCAACCATCAAATTATAACACCTAGTTATTAAAAAAAATTTATTATAGTTTTTTAGACAAGGCCACTCCAACAACCAATCAAAATTAAATCATGTAAAGAACCCAGTGAATTCACTAAACATTTGTATCAAACCCACAATGGGCGACCAACAAACTAGATGAGCTTCCTATCATGGGGTGTGATGAACTGCAGTCCCACGTTTAGATTGTAACCGAAAACTGATTTAACAATGACAACATCTCCTTATGTAAACTTAACAACTGTAATCTGGCTAGTTATTATTGCCGTCAAAACCACACAGGAGGGGGTATCGCCATATTTATAAAAAACAAAGTCTAACAATATTACATTAAAACAATCTTTAGACAACGATTTATAAACCGTTGGCATTAAATTGCCCTCTGAACACACATACATATAAGTCATTCACATTTATAGGTCTCACAGTGGATATATGTAAATAACTTTTTTCTAAATTTTGATTCACTTCTGGTCAAATTGACAACAAAAAATTCACATTTTCTTTTAATGGGGAACTTCAATATAGATATACTTGATTCAAACAATTATCTGACAAAACGATTCCCAGATTGCTTAAAGGCCTTTGGTCTAAAGTGGCTAATAAACTCTCCTACGAGAATTACAGCCACTACTCAAACTGCAATAGATAATGTAATCACGAACATACCTGACGTTGTGGTGTCTGTGGTCAACACCGCAGTAGCGGATTTTTGGATAATTTGAAAAATTTATGTCGATTTGGAATTTCAACACTTTTTTATACTTATACAAGTATAAAGACCTATACAAAAAAGTCATAGTTGCAGCAAAGGCTTATGACGTTCGAAAAAAAACTCATAAAGTCCAAAACATTTTCCAAAACTGCGTGGAGTATCATAAATTCAACAAAGACAACAAAAACAACAAGAAAAAATGTAATTAAAAATCAATGAGGATTTAATCACAGATGCCAGGCTTGTGGCGGATGTTTTAATAACTTCTTTTCCTCAGTTGCTCATCCCCTTCAGGGTCCCGAGCCTATGCCTCCTCTTCGTGGCAACAGCCCGGCGTCTTCAATGGTGTTGAGGCCGACTACGGAAGATGAACTGGACAAAGTAATTAAGAATCTACCCTCAAAAACATCTAACGATATAAATCTCATTTCTATATGGCTCGTGAAAAAAGTATCCAAATACTTACTGAACCCTCTAACAAACATTATCAATCTTCCTTTCTCAGCAGGCTACTTCCCATCAAGGCTTAAATTAGCCAAGGCGATACCTATACAAAAAAAGACAGGAAAGAAATAAACAATTTCAGACCTGTATAGATTTTTCTTTCTCTGAGCAACATTTTCGAGAAAATGTTCTTAACTCGCATGTCAGGGTACTTTGAAAAACACAATCTCCTCGCAGATGAAAAGTTTGGGTTTACAGAAGGTAGATCCACAATAGACGCTGTAGTAAGCCTCGTACAGGGGTAGTGGAGAACTTGGAGATGCGGGAATCCACTTTGGGTGTGTTTATTGACCTCTCTAAAGTGTACGACTGTGTTGACTACAGCATACTACTTCACAAACTACATCACTACGGCATTCGAGGAGTACCACTATTGTGGATCAAATCATACGTATCAGGTCGAACTCAAAGGGTTCAGGTAGCAAATCAACTATCGAAGTCAAATCAAATGAAATTTGGGGTCCTTCAGGGATCTATTCTTAGTCCTCTTCTTTTCTTAGTTCTCATAAACGATTTATCTTCAGCACTACGACACGCGAAACTCATTCAGTATGCTGATTACACGAATCTCTGCTTCAGTGATAAATCAAAATCAGACTTAGAAATTCAAACATTCACAGACTTAAATAATGAAATGCAGTATTTTAATAATACAAATCTAAAAGTCAATCTCAAAAAATCTAATTACATCAGTTTTAACTTACACCAAACCGATTTAGACGGTACTCTTAACTGTTATGTTGTCAGAAACTGAACTCGAAGAAGTCCAAGCCACTAAATGTCTTGGAATATACCTGGAACAAAGTTTATCCTGGAACGATCACACAAACAAGATTTGTTCAAAATTGTCATCAGGTATAAATTGTTTGAGATATTTGTCCATAACTGCCCGATTGAAATTCTAATGATGGCGTATTATGGGATCATATACCCACATCTATCCTATGGGGTGACACTCTGGGGTGGATGCTCAAATTTGCGAATATTTTTTTGCGAATATTCAGACTGCAGGAAAAAGTAGTACGAATTATTTCAAAATTAAAAAACAGAGATTCGTGCAGAATTGTATTTCAGGACTTACACTGTTGACCCTGCCCTGAAAAAAAAAAAAAAAAAAAAAAAAAATAATATATATATATATATATATACTACTGTACGTGTATGGGCGGGCGGTAGGGCGTTTGTTAAAATAACCATACAACTTTTTACTAATAAATTTAATTTATTTAACTTTTGTATATGTCTGTTATTTTATAATTACATTACAATGAAATTATTTAGCATTTTTAATAAACCTAAAAATGTATACTCGTATAATGGAAACAATCACTTACTGCATGACCAAATGCAGTCTAACTAGAGGCACCGACACACACGGACACAACACCAGAGGCAGGGAAATCTACCAAACTGGGCAACTCAGGACGGTGGTTTTCGAATATCTTCCTTCTGGGGCCGGTGTTCGATTAATCAACAGTTTATCCAATGAATTCAAATGTGCACAGATAACCAAAGCATTGAAGGCTCGTCTTAAAAATGTGCTTATATCAAACGCTTTCTACAGCGTGGACAAGTTCCTTGCACATAACTGGGAAACCTAGTAATGCCAAATGACTCTCAAATATTGGCATGGCACAGGGAGGTGGAGTGGCCGCTATCTATTTATTTAGTTTTGTACTTATTTAGTCTTAGAATTTTGACTTAGTATAAATGAGAGAGTGGATGTAAGACAGCTTGTATGTTTGTATGCACCTAATTATTTAGTTATGTGTATTTATTGATTTAGCTTCAGAATTTTAACCCAGTATAAATGAGAGAGTGGATGTAAGACAGCTTGTATGTTTGTATGCACCTAATTATTTAGTTATGTGTATTTATTTATTGATTTAGCTTCAGAATTTTAACCCAGTATAAATGAGAGAGTGAATGAAGACAGCTTGTATGTTTGTATGCACCTAATTATTTAGTTATGTGTATTTATTTATTGATTTGGCTTCAGAATTTTAACCCAGTATAAATGAGAGAGTGGATGTAAGACAGCTTGTATGTTTGTATGCACCTAATTATTTAGTTATGTGTATTTATTTATTTATTTAGCTTCAGAATTTTAACCCAGTATAAATGAGAGAGTGGATGTAAGACAGCTTGTATGTTTGTATGCACCTAATTATTTAGTTATGTGTATTTATTTATTTAGTTTCAGAATTTTAACCCAGTATAAATGAGAGAGTGGATGTAAGACAGCTTGTATGTTTGTATGCACCTAATTATTTAGTTATGTGTATTTATTTATTTAGTTTCAGAATTTTAACCCAGTATAAATGAGAGAGTGGATGTAAGACAGCTTGTATGTTTGTATGCACCTAATTATTTAGTTATGTGTATTTATTTATTTAGTTTCAGAATTTTAACCCAGTATAAATGAGAGAGTGGATGTAAGACAGCTTGTATGTTTGTATGCACCTAATTATTTAGTTATGTGTATTTATTTATTTATTTAGCTTCAGAATTTTAACCCAGTATAAATGAGAGAGTGGATGTAAGACAGCTTGTATGTTTGTATGCACCTAATTATTTAGTTATGTATGTATTTATTTAGTTTCAGAATTTTAACCTAGTATAAATGAGAGAGTGAATGAAGACAGCTTGTATGTTTGTATGCACCTAATTATTTAGTTATGTGTATTTATTTATTTATTTAGCTTCAGAATTTTAACCCAGTATAAATGAGAGAGTGGATGTAAGACAGCTTGTATGTTTGTATGCACCTAATTATTTAGTTATGTGTATTTATTTATTTATTTAGCTTCAGAATTTTAACCCAGTATAAATGAGAGAGTGGATGTAAGACAGCTTGTATGTTTGTATGCACCTAATTATTTAGTTATGTGTATTTATTTATTTATTTAGCTTCAGAATTTTAACCCAGTATAAATGAGAGAGTGAATGAAGACAGCTTGTATGTTTGTATGCACCTAATTATTTAGTTATGTATGTATTTATTTATTTATTTAGCTTCAGAATTTTAACCCAGTATAAATGAGAGAGTGAATGAAGACAGCTTGTATGTTTGTATGCACCTAATTATTTAGTTATGTGTATTTATTTATTTAGTTTCAGAATTTTAACCCAGTATAAATGAGAGAGTGGATGTAAGACAGCTTGTATGTTTGTATGCACCTAATTATTTAGTTATGTGTATTTATTTATTTAGTTTCAGAATTTTAACCCAGTATAAATGAGAGAGTGGATGTAAGACAGCTTGTATGTTTGTATGCACCTAATTATTTAGTTATGTGTATTTATTTATTTATTTAGCTTCAGAATTTTAACCCAGTATAAATGAGAGAGTGGATGTAAGACAGCTTGTATGTTTGTATGCACCTAATTATTTAGTTATGTGTATTTATTTATTTATTTAGCTTCAGAATTTTAACCCAGTATTAATGAGAGAGTGGATGTAAGACAGCTTGTATGTTTGTATGCACCTAATTATTTAGTTATGTGTATTTATTTATTGATTTAGCTTCAGAATTTTAACCCAGTATAAATGAGAGAGTGGATGTAAGACAGCTTGTATGTTTGTATGCACCTAATTATTTAGTTATGTGTATTTATTTATTTATTTAGCTTCAGAATTTTAACCCAGTATAAATGAGAGAGTGAATGAAGACAGCTTGTATGTTTGTATGCACCTAATTATTTAGTTATGTATGTATTTATTTATTTATTTAGCTTCAGAATTTTAACCCAGTATAAATGAGAGAGTGAATGAAGACAGCTTGTATGTTTGTATGCACCTAATTATTTAGTTATGTGTATTTATTTATTTAGTTTCAGAATTTTAACCCAGTATAAATGAGAGAGTGGATGTAAGACAGCTTGTATGTTTGTATGCACCTAATTATTTAGTTATGTGTATTTATTTATTTAGTTTCAGAATTTTAACCCAGTATAAATGAGAGAGTGGATGTAAGACAGCTTGTATGTTTGTATGCACCTAATTATTTAGTTATGTGTATTTATTTATTTAGTTTCAGAATTTTAACCCAGTATAAATGAGAGAGTGGATGTAAGACAGCTTGTATGTTTGTATGCACCTAATTATTTAGTTATGTGTATTTATTTATTTATTTAGCTTCAGAATTTTAACCCAGTATAAATGAGAGAGTGGATGTAAGACAGCTTGTATGTTTGTATGCACCTAATTATTTAGTTATGTGTATTTATTTATTTAGTTTCAGAATTTTAACCTAGTATAAATGAGAGAGTGAATGAAGACAGCTTGTATGTTTGTATGCACCTAATTATTTAGTTATGTGTATTTATTTATTTATTTATTTAGCTTCAGAATTTTAACCCAGTATAAATGAGAGAGTAGATGTAAGACAGCTTGTATGTTTGTATGCACCTAATTATTTAGTTATGTGTATTTATTTATTGATTTAGCTTCAGAATTTTAACCCAGTATAAATGAGAGAGTAGATGTAAGACAGCTTGTATGTTTGTATGCACCTAATTATTTAGTTATGTGTATTTATTTATTGATTTAGCTTCAGAATTTTAACCCAGTATAAATGAGAGAGTGGATGTAAGACAGCTTGTATGTTTGTATGCACCTAATTATTTAGTTATGTGTATTTATTTATTGATTTAGCTTCAGAATTTTAACCCAGTATAAATGAGAGAGTAGATGTAAGACAGCTTGTATGTTTGTATGCACCTAATTATTTAGTTATGTGTATTTATTTATTGATTTAGCTTCAGAATTTTAACCCAGTATAAATGAGAGAGTGGATGTAAGACAGCTTGTATGTTTGTATGCACCTAATTATTTAGTTATGTGTATTTATTTATTGATTTAGCTTCAGAATTTTAACCCAGTATAAATGAGAGAGTAGATGTAAGACAGCTTGTATGTTTGTATGCACCTAATTATTTAGTTATGTGTATTTATTTATTGATTTAGCTTCAGAATTTTAACCCAGTATAAATGAGAGAGTAGATGTAAGACAGCTTGTATGTTTGTATGCACCTAATTATTTAGTTATGTGTATTTATTTATTGATTTAGCTTCAGAATTTTAACCCAGTATAAATGAGAGAGTAGATGTAAGACAGCTTGTATGTTTGTATGCACCTAATTATTTAGTTATGTGTATTTATTTATTTATTGATTTAGCTTCAGAATTTTAACCCAGTATAAATGAGAGAGTAGATGTAAGACAGCTTGTATGTTTGTATGCACCTAATTATTTAGTTATGTGTATTTATTTATTGATTTAGCTTCAGAATTTTAACCCAGTATAAATGAGAGAGTGGATGTAAGACAGCTTGTATGTTTGTATGCACCTAATTATTTAGTTATGTATGTATTTATTTATTTATTTAGCTTCAGAATTTTAACCCAGTATAAATGAGAGAGTGGATGTAAGACAGCTTGTATGTTTGTATGCACCTAATAATTTAGTTATATATGTATTTATTTATTTATTTAGCTTCAGAATTTTAACCCAGTATAAATGAGAGAGTGGATGTAAGACAGCTTGTATGTTTGTATGCACCTAATTATTTAGTTATGTGTATTTATTTATTTATTTAGCTTCAGAATTTTAACCCAGTATAAATGAGAGAGTGGATGTAAGACAGCTTGTATGTTTGTATGCACCTAATTATTTAGTTATGTGTATTTATTTATTTATTTAGCTTTAGAATTTTAACCCAGTATAAATGAGAGAGTGGATGTAAGACAGCTTGTATGTTTGTATGCACCTAATTATTTAGTTATATATGTATTTATTTATTTATTTAGCTTCAGAATTTTAACCCAGTATAAATGAGAGAGTGGATGTAAGACAGCTTGTATGTTTGTATGCACCTAATAATTTAGTTATATATGTATTTATTTATTGATTTAGCTTTAGAATTTTAACCCAGTATAAATGAGAGAGTGGATGTAAGACAGCTTGTATGTTTGTATGCACCTAATTATTTAGTTATATATGTATTTATTTATTGATTTAGCTTCAGAATTTTAACCCAGTATAAATGAGAGAGTGGATGTAAGACAGCTTGTATGTTTGTATGCACCTAATAATTTAGTTATATATGTATTTATTTATTGATTTAGCTTCAGAATTTTAACCCAGTATAAATGAGAGAGTGGATGTAAGACAGCTTGTATGTTTGTATGCACCTAATTATTTAGTTATATATGTATTTATTTATTGATTTAGCTTCAGAATTTTAACCCAGTATAAATGAGAGAGTGGATGTAAGACAGCTTGTATGTTTGTATGCACCTAATAATTTAGTTATATATGTATTTATTTATTGATTTAGCTTCAGAATTTTAACCTAGTATAAATGAGAGAGTGGATGTAAGACAGCTTGTATGTTTGTATGCACCTAATAATTTAGTTATATATGTATTTATTTATTGATTTAGCTTCAGAATTTTAACCTAGTATAAATGAGAGAGTGGATGTAAGACAGCTTGTATGTTTGTATGCACCTAATTATTTAGTTATATATGTATTTATTTATTGATTTAGCTTCAGAATTTTAACCCAGTATAAATGAGAGAGTGGATGTAAGACAGCTTGTATGTTTGTATGCACCTAATTATTTAGTTATGTATGTATTTATTTAGCTTCAGAATTTTAACCTAGTATAAATGAGAGAGTGGATGTAAGACAGCTTGTATGTTTGTATGCACCTAATTATTTAGTTATGTATGTATTTATTTAGCTTCAGAATTTTAACCCAGTATAAATGAGAGAGTGGATGTAAGACAGCTTGTATGTTTGTATGCACCTAATTATTTAGTTATTTATGTATTTATTTAGCTTCAGAATTTTAACCCAGTATAAATGAGAGAGTGGATGTAAGACAGCTTGTATGTTTGTATGCACCTAATTATTTAGTTATGTATGTATTTATTTAGCTTCAGAATTTTAACCCAGTATAAATGAGAGAGTGGATGTAAGACAGCTTGTATGTTTGTATGCACCTAATTATTTAGTTATGTATGTATTTATTTAGCTTCAGAATTTTAACCCAGTATAAATGAGAGAGTGGATGTAAGACAGCTTGTATGTTTGTATGCACCTAATTATTTAGTTATGTATGTATTTATTTAGCTTCAGAATTTTAACCTAGTATAAATGAGAGAGTGGATGTAAGACAGCTTGTATGTTTGTATGCACCTAATTATTTAGTTATGTATGTATTTATTTAGCTTCAGAATTTTAACCTAGTATAAATGAGAGAGTGGATGTAAGACAGCTTGTATGTTTGTATGCACCTAATTATTTAGTTATGTATGTATTTATTTAGCTTCAGAATTTTAACCCAGTATAAATGAGAGAGTGGATGTAAGACAGCTTGTATGTTTGTATGCACCTAATTATTTAGTTATGTATGTATTTATTTAGCTTCAGAATTTTAACCTAGTATAAATGAGAGAGTGAATGATGACAGCTTGTATGTTTGTATGCACCTAATTATTTAGTTATGTGTATTTATTTATTGATTTAGCTTCAGAATTTTAACCCAGTATAAATGAAAGAGTGGATGTAAGACAGCTTGTATGTTTGTATGCACCTAATTATTTAGTTATGTGTATTTATTTATTTATTTAGCTTCAGAATTTTAACCTAGTATAAATGCGAGAGTGAATGAAGACAGCTTGTATGTTTGTATGCACCTAATTATTTAGTTATATATGTTTTTATTTATTGATTTAGCTTCAGAATTTTAACCTAGTATAAATGAGAGAGTGAATGTAAGACAGCTTGTATGTGTGTATGCACCTAATTATTTAGTTATGTATGTTTTTATTTATTTATTTAGCTTCAGAATTTTAACCCAGTATAAATGAGAGAGTGAATGAAGACAGCTTGTATGTTTGTATGCACCTAATTATTTAGTTATGTGTATTTATTTATTGATTTAGCTTCAGAATTTTAACCTAGTATAAATGAGAGAGTGAATGTAAGACAGCTTGTATGTTTGTATGCACCTAATTATTTAGTTATGTATGTTTTTATTTATTTATTTAGCTTCAGAATTTTAACCTAGTATAAATGAGAGAGTGGATGTAAGACAGCTTGTATGTTTGTATGCACCTAATTATTTAGTTATGTATGTTTTTATTTATTGATTTAGCTTCAGAATTTTAACCCAGTATAAATGAGAGAGTGGATGTAAGACAGCTTGTATGTTTGTATGCACCTAATTATTTAGTTATGTATGTATTTATTTAGCTTCAGAATTTTAACCCAGTATAAATGAGAGAGTGGATGTAAGACAGCTTGTATGTTTGTATGCACCTAATTATTTAGTTATGTATGTTTTTATTTATTGATTTAGCTTCAGAATTTTAACCCAGTATAAATGAGAGAGTGGATGTAAGACAGCTTGTATGTTTGTATGCACCGTTGTAAGAATGTATGGGATAGGATATTTAATATTGACTATTGCGATACAATTTATGTAATTGTCTTCTATGCAATAAAACAATTTTCATAGAATCCATAATTTATTGATTAATACATGCTGATTTAGATATGTTTACCAGTCTACTGATTTATTTACAGTAGTACTAAAGTGTTGACACTTCAGTATATATGATACATTAAACGGTCAATTCGTATATAAAAACTGTAAGACAATGTTGATGGGTCTTGTCATCAGCTAATTGTGACCTGAAATAGAGAGGCTAACATCGATGTACGAGTATTACAAGAAAAAGTTGACGTATCTTGTCAGCAGCTGATTGTGACCTGAAGTGAGGAAACTGACGTCGATGTCAAGAGTTTTAGAAGACAATGTTGACGTATCTTGTCAGCAGCTGATTGTGACGTGAAATAGAGAGGCTAACATCGATGTACGAGTGTTACAAGAAAAAGTTGACGTATGTAGTCAGCAGCTGATTGTGACATGAAATAGAGAGGCTAACATCGATGTACGAGTGTTACAAGAAAAAGTTGACGTATCTAGTCAGCAGCTGATTGTGACATGAAATAGAGAGGCTAACATCGATGTACGAGTGTTACAAGAAAAAGTTGACGTATCTTGTCAGCAGCCAATTGTGACCTGAAGTGAGAAAACTGACGTCGATGTCAAGAGTTTTAGAAGACAAAGTTGACGTATCTTGTCCGCAGCTGATTGTGACCTGAAATAGAGAGGCTAACATCGATGTACGAGTGTTACAAGAAAAAGTTGACGTATCTTGTCAGCAGCTAATTGTGACCTGAAGTGAGGAAACTGACGTCGATGTCAAGAGTTTTAGAAGACAAAGTTGACGTATCTTGTCAGCAGCTGATTGTGACGTGAAATAGAGAGGCTAACATCGATGTACGAGTGTTACAAGAAAAAGTTGACGTATCTTGTCAGCGGCCAATTGTGACCTGAAGTGAGGAAACTGACGTCGATGTCAAGAGGTTTAGAAGGCAAAGTTGACGTATCTTGTCAGCAGCTGATTGTGACCTGAAATAGAGAAGATAACATCGATGTTGCAAGTATTCAATTTGATAGTCAGTTACCACTAATCTGTAAATTCTAGTAACAGAAAGCTAGACCAACTCACTGACACAACGAATTGCGCTAATTATAAGTAGGATTGCCAAACATTTTCATAGTAAAATATGGACACCAGATATAATTAGGGGGGGGGGGGGTTTACTGAGTGATTAATTTTACGGTCATATGAATTTTATATCATGAAATTTGGGTTGTTAAATTGGGAAAATAATATTGACGACTTTGTGATATATATATTATTATTACAAATACATTTTAATTTAATATTTCAGAGCAATACAGTATTAACAATAATTATTTTTTTACGTTAAAACATTCATTCATTCATTAAGTTTAAGTTAAGTTGGTACAACTCAATAAATTGTTAAAATTCCTGGTTTTAGCCACGGAACTGTGTATATGACTAAAATGGTACAATACCTGTCTATCAGTTCCAAAGAACTGACCTGCTGACTATGTTTTGGAATAAGAATTCCATCTTCAGGTCATTAAAAACGTGGTTTTAGCTCCGGCTGGATTGTTCGAGTATATTAAACACATATTATAAATAACAGAAATATTAAATCAAACAAAGACAAATACGAAGACGGGCCTTGGTAGGCCTACCGGACACGCACATTCAAGACCGTGGCATGGAAGACAGACTCACCACAAGAAATTGTCATAAACCTCCTTTAAAATGCGTAATTTGTACTAGTTTTTTCAGAAGAGATTACCTTTTTAAGTAAAGAACTATTCTTTACGATAGCTTCGAAAATTTCAGCACATGACATGTTACTGTTAAATTTGCTGCTCAGAATAGCATTAAAGATTGCCCAAAGTACATGTTTGTCCTATTTACAAAAATAAATATTTAAAATATGTTTTTAATATTAACTTAACGAAAAGTGCGGATATTTTCCTGGTTTTTTCTTTGTACGGTACAAACACGGACACTGGGTGTAAAATACAAACCGTCCGTACGCAATTCGGACGTATTGCAACCCTAATTATAAGGCATTTCGTGACAGGCTGGAAACTTTCATATTGATATGAACCCTGGGCTCGAATAACCAGGACAATTCTATCACCAGATGGGAAAATTCACTTACCAGATGGGATGTCAATTTAAAAATACATATTGGGGTCCCCCCCCCCCCCAATGTTTAATGCTGACTTATCGCTCACTCAAGTGGGGAATAAAAGTCAGGTTCATGTCTTGAATACAACTATTGTTTTTCAAAAAATCATAATATAAGGTCTCTACTGGGCCGAACGATTTGGAAAAACGCTGAATTAAACGAAAAATCTATTGAGGTACTAAATTAAACATTTTCTTGGAAAGTATACGAAAATAAAGAAAGACACACATAAGAGGGCTGAGTATGGGGTTACAAGCTGCGATAGTTGACTGCTGCAAACCAAGGTGGCTGGCGATCACTGTGCATTGGGTTACAAGCTGCGATAGTTGACTGCTGCAAACCAAGGTGGCTGGAGATCACTGTGCATTGGGTTACAAGCTGCGATAGTTGACTGCTGCAAACCAAGGTGGCTGGCGATCACTGTGCATTGGGTTACAAGCTGCGATAGTTGACTGCTGCAAACCAAGGTGGCTGGCGATCACTGTGCATTGGGTTACAAGCTGCGATAGTTGACTGCTGCAAACCAAGGTGGCTGGCGATCACTGTGCATTGGGTTACAAGCTGCGATAGTTGACTGCTGCAAACCAAAGTGGCAGGCGATCACTGTGCATTGGGTTACAAGCTGCGATAGTTGACTGCTGCAAACCAAGGTGGCTGGCGATCACTGTGCATTGGGTTACAAGCTGCGATAGTTGACTGCTGCAAACCAAGGTGGCTGGCGATCACTGTGCATTGGGTTACAAGCTGCGATAGTTGACTGCTGCAAACCAAGGTGGCTGGCGATCACTGTGCATTGGGTTACAAGCTGCGATAGTTGGCTGCTGCAAACCAAGGTGGCTGGCGATCACTGTGCATTGGGTTACAAGCTGCGATAGTTGGCTGCTGCAAACCAAGGTGGCTGGCGATCACTGTGCATTGGGTTACAAGCTGCGATAGTTGGCTGCTGCAAACCAAGGTGGCTGGCGATCACTGTGCATTGGGTTACAAGCTGCGATAGTTGACTGCTGCAAACCAAGGTGGCTGGCGATCACTGTGCATTGGGTTACAAGTTGCGATAGTTGACTGCTGCAAACCAAGGTGGCTGGCGATCACTGTGCATTGGGTTACAAGCTGCGATAGTTGACTGCTGCAAACCAAGGTGGCTGACGATCACTGTGCATTGGGTTACAAGCTGCGATAGTTGACTGCTGCAAACCAAGGTGGCTGGCGATCACTGTGCATTGGGTTACAAGCTGCGATATTTGACTGCTGCAAACCAAGGTGGCTGGCGATCACTGTGCATTGGGTTACAAGCTGCGATAGTTGACTGCTGCAAACCAAGGTGGCTGGCGATCACTGTGCATTGGGTTACAAGCTGCGATAGTTGACTGCTGCAAACCAAGGTGGCTGGCGATCACTGTGCATTGGGTTACAAGCTGCGATAGTTGACTGCTGCAAACCAAGGTGGCTGGCGATCACTGTGCATTATTTTTAGAAAAACTTCTAATTGGGCTGACGACTTTTGTCGGCGGAGAGCTAACGATCCTGTCCACGGACATCGACCTGTAGCTACTCGATATAGGCTTGACGTACCTATTACACTAAGGTCGCGTATAATAAATCAGACAAAATTACTTTTTTGTTTACGGCATTTTTATCATAAATGCGGTCACGGCATTGGAACTTACGACTATAATCATGGTTATTGACACCAGTTATACTGTAAAAGAGTAATTATCTATTACAGGTAATGAGTGGACATACGTCAGTGAGGGCCGAGGTGGCTAATAACTGTCTATTATACTGTATTCAAACAGACTGCATTGTCTACTCGTACTTACTAGTCGCGTGACACAGGAATGACGACACTCGGCCTAGGTAGCTAACAACCACTGTTTAGTATTTATAGACACATTTGTTATTTGACTACTGTATTCAGTGAGGGTAAAATAATACATAACAAAACCAAACTCATCTTTTCGTTACTAATAATACTGTACTGATAAAATAAACAAAATTGGCTTACTACTCGGCTGTTTTTAAAGTGCTCAAAATCATCAATATACTCAAACGACAAACAAATATCGACTACTTTTAGCGGGGGGGGGGGGGATAATTGGGAGGAATTAATGTTCATCACCTAACTGAATACAGGTAAACACGAATTCAATTAAAGTAGCCTGTTTTGAAATACGAAATCAGGGTAGAATAACACCGGCCAATGTATGGGAATGTATTACATATTGGGGGAATAAAAAATTATTAATTTTCAGAGTTGATCCCACAAATTTTAAACGCTTCATAAATATTTAATAATTGATACCAACAATATAAAATATAAGTTTTTAAAATGGTAATCCTAATGACACTGCTGATCTTTGATATTATAGAATAATCATCAGCTGTCAACAACAAAAATAAACTCGATTTTAAAATAAATGTTTTTAAATAATCATAAAAACAGTGATGTGCCCTTGTTAACTATATGATACATCTCATATCATTGGTCTTAGGAGGGTGAATTCAAGACGGCGAACCACTTGAACTTCCACTCAACATAATTGCTTGTTAACGGCTCAACACACGATATGGCCCTTGTTAATTATATGATACATCTCATATACGGCTCAACACACGATATGCCCCCTTGTTAATTATATGATACATCTCATATACGGCTCAACACACGATATGCCCCCTTGTTAATTATATGATACATCTCATATACGGCTCAACACACGATATGCCCCCTTGTTAATTATATGATACATCTTATATCATTGGTCTTATGAAGGGTGTAATCAAGATGGCGAACCACTTGAACTTCCCCTTAACACAATTGCTTGTTAACTTCTCAACACACGATATGTCCCCTTTTTAACTATATGATACATCTCATATAGTTGGTCTTATGAAGGGTGTATTCAAGATGGCGAAGCACTTGAACTTCCCCTTAACACAATTGCTTGTTAACGTCTCAACACACGATATGTCTCCTTGTTAACTATATGATACATCTCATATAGTTGGTCTTATGAAGGGTGTATTCAAGATGGCGAACCACTTGAACTTCCCCTTAATACAATTGCTTGTTAACGTCTCAACACACGATATGTCTCCTTGTTAACTATATGATACATCTCATATGGTTGGTCTTATGAAGGGTGTATTCAAGATGGCGAACCACTTGAACTTCCCCTTAACACAATTGCTTGTTAACGTCTCAACACACGATATGTCCCCTTGTTAACTATATGATACATCTTATATCATTGGTTTTAGGGAGGGTGTATTCAAGATGGCGAACCACTTGAACTTCCCCTTAACACAATTGCTTGTTAACGTCTCAACACACGATATGTCCTCTTGTTAACTACATGATACATCTTATATCATTGGTTTTAGGGAGGGTGTATTCAAGATAGCGAACCACTTGAACTTCCCCTTAACACAATTGCTTGTTAACTTCTCAAACACGATATGTCCCCTTGTTAACTATATGATACATCTCATATAGTTGGTCTTATGAAGGGTGTATTCAAGATGGCGAACCACTTGAACTTCCCCTTAACACAACTGCTTGTTAACGTCTCAACACACGATATGTCTCCTTGTTAACTATATGATACATCTCATAGAGTTGGTCTTATGAAGGGTGTATTCAAGATGGCGAACCACTTGAACTTCCCCTTAACACAATTGCTTGTTAACGTCTCAACACACGATATGTCTCCTTGTTAACTATATGATACATCTCATATCGTTGGTCTTATGAAGGGTGTATTCAAGATGGCGAACCACTTGAACTTCCCCTTAACACAATTGCTTGTTAACGTCTCAACACACGATATGTCCCCTTGTTAACTATATGATACATCTCATATCATTGGTTTTAGGGAGGGTGTATTCAAGATGGCGAACCACTTGAACTTCCCCTTAACACAATTGCTTGCTAACGTCTCAACACACGATATGTCTCCTTGTTAATTATATGATACATCTCATATCATTGTCTTATGGAGGGTGTATTCAAGATGGCGAACCACTTGAACTTCCCCTTAACACAATTGCTTGTTAACGTCTCAACACACGATATGGCCCCTTGTTAATTATATGATACATCTCATATCATTGGTCTTATGAAGGGTGTATTCAAGATGGCGAACCACTTGAACTTCCTCTTAACACAATTGCGGGTTAACGTCTCAACACACGATATGTCTCCTTGTTAACTATATGATATATCTCATATCGTTGCTCTTATGAAGGGTGTATTCAAGATGGCGAACCACTTGAACTTCCTCTTAACACAATTGCTTGTTAACGTCTCAACACACGATATGTCCCCTTGTTAACTATATGATACATCTCATATCATTGGTCTTAAGGAGGGTGTATTCAAGATGGCGAACCACTTGAACTTCCCCTTAACACAATTGCTTGTTAACGTCTCAACACACGATATGTCTCCTTGTTAATTATATGATACATCTCATATCATTGTCTTATGGAGGGTGTATTCAAGATGGCGAACCACTTGAACTTCCCCTTAACACAATTGCTTGTTAACGTCTCAACACACGATATGGCCCCTTGTTAATTATATGATACATCTCATATCATTGGTCTTATGAAGGGTGTATTCAAGATGGCGAACCACTTGAACTTCCTCTTAACACAATTGCGGGTTAACGTCTCAACACACGATATGTCTCCTTGTTAACTATATGATATATCTCATATCGTTGCTCTTATGAAGGGTGTATTCAAGATGGCGAACCACTTGAACTTCCTCTTAACACAATTGCTTGTTAACGTCTCAACACACGATATGTCCCCTTGTTAACTATATGATACATCTCATATCATTGGTCTTAAGGAGGGTGTATTCAAGATGGCGAACCACTTGAACTTCCCCTTAACACAATTGCTTGTTAACGTCTCAACACACGATATGTCCCCTTGTTAACTATATGATACATCTCATATCATTGGTCTTATGGAGGGTGTATTCAAGATGGCGAACCACTTGAACTTCCCCTTAACACAATTGCTTGTTAACGTCTCAACACACGATATGTCCCCTTGTTAACTATATGATACATCTCATATCGTTGGTCTTATGAAGGATGTATTCAAGATGGCGAACCACTTGAACTTCCCCTTAACACAATTGCTTGTTAACGTCTCAACACACGATATGTCCCCTTGTTAACTATATGATACATCTCATATCATTGGTCTTATGGAGGGTGTATTCAAGATGGAGAACCACTTGAACTTCCCCTTAACACAATTGCTTGTTAACGTCTCAACACACGATATGTCCCCTTGTTAACTATATGATACATCTCATATCATTGGTTTTAGGGAGGGTGTATTCAAGATAGCGAACCACTTGAACTTCCCTTAACACAATTGCTTGTTAACTTCTCAACACACGATATGTCCCCTTGTTAACTATATGATACATCTCATATAGTTGGTCTTATGAAGGGTGTATTCAAGATGGCGAACCACTTGAACTTCCCCTTAACACAATTGCTTGTTAACGTCTCAACACATGATATGCCCCCTTTTTAATTATATGATACATCTCATATCGTTGGTCTTATGGAGGGTGTATTCAAGATGGCGAACCACTTGAACTTCCCCTTAACACAGTTGCTTGTTAAACGTCTCAACACACGATATGTCCCCTTGTTAACTATATGATACATCTCATATCATTGGTCTTATGGAGGGTGTATTCAAGATGGCGAACCACTTGAACTTCCCCTTAACACAATTGCTTGTTAACGTCTCAACACACGATATGTCCCCTTGTTAACTATATGATACATCTCATATCGTTGGTCTTATGTAGGGTGTATTCAAGATGGCGAACCACTTGAACTTCCACTCAACATAATTGCTTGTTAACGGCTCAACACACGATATGGCCCTTGTTAATTATATGATACATCTCATATACGGCTCAACACACGATATGCCCCCTTGTTAATTATATGATACATCTCATATACGGCTCAACACACGATATGCCCCCTTGTTAATTATATGATACATCTCATATACGGCTCAACACACGATATGCCCCCTTGTTAATTATATGATACATCTTATATCATTGGTCTTATGAAGGGTGTAATCAAGATGGCGAACCACTTGAACTTCCCCTTAACACAATTGCTTGTTAACTTCTCAACACACGATATGTCCCCTTTTTAACTATATGATACATCTCATATAGTTGGTCTTATGAAGGGTGTATTCAAGATGGCGAAGCACTTGAACTTCCCCTTAACACAATTGCTTGTTAACGTCTCAACACACGATATGTCTCCTTGTTAACTATATGATACATCTCATATAGTTGGTCTTATGAAGGGTGTATTCAAGATGGCGAACCACTTGAACTTCCCCTTAATACAATTGCTTGTTAACGTCTCAACACACGATATGTCTCCTTGTTAACTATATGATACATCTCATATAGTTGGTCTTATGAAGGGTGTATTCAAGATGGCGAACCACTTGAACTTCCCCTTAACACAATTGCTTGTTAACGTCTCAACACACGATATGTCCCCTTGTTAACTATATGATACATCTTATATCATTGGTTTTAGGGAGGGTGTATTCAAGATGGCGAACCACTTGAACTTCCCCTTAACACAATTGCTTGTTAACGTCTCAACACACGATATGTCCCCTTGTTAACTACATGATACATCTTATATCATTGGTTTTAGGGAGGGTGTATTCAAGATAGCGAACCACTTGAACTTCCCCTTAACACAATTGCTTGTTAACTTCTCAAACACGATATGTCCCCTTGTTAACTATATGATACATCTCATATAGTTGGTCTTATGAAGGGTGTATTCAAGATGGCGAACCACTTGAACTTCCCCTTAACACAACTGCTTGTTAACGTCTCAACACACGATATGTCTCCTTGTTAACTATATGATACATCTCATATAGTTGGTCTTATGAAGGGTGTATTCAAGATGGCGAACCACTTGAACTTCCCCTAACACAATTGCTTGTTAACGTCTCAACACACGATATGTCTCCTTGTTAACTATATGATACATCTCATATCGTTGGTCTTATGAAGGGTGTATTCAAGATGGCGAACCACTTGAACTTCCCCTTAACACAATTGCTTGTTAACGTCTCAACACACGATATGTCCCCTTGTTAACTATATGATACATCTCATATCATTGGTCTTTAGGAGGGTGTATTCAAGATGGCGAACCACTTGAACTTCCCCTTAACACAATTGCTTGCTAACGTCTCAACACACGATATGTCTCCTTGTTAATTATATGATACATCTCATATCATTGTCTTATGGAGGGTGTATTCAAGATGGCGAACCACTTGAACTTCCCCTTAACACAATTGCTTGTTAACGTCTCAACACACGATATGGCCCCTTGTTAATTATATGATACATCTCATATCATTGGTCTTATGAAGGGTGTATTCAAGATGGCGAACCACTTGAACTTCCTCTTAACACAATTGCGGGTTAACGTCTCAACACACGTTATGTCTCCTTGTTAACTATATGATATATCTCATATCGTTGCTCTTATGAAGGGTGTATTCAAGATGGCGAACCACTTGAACTTCCTCTTAACACAATTGCTTGTTAACGTCTCAACACACGATATGTCCCCTTGTTAACTATATGATACATCTCATATCATTGGTCTTAAGGAGGGTGTATTCAAGATGGCGAACCACTTGAACTTCCCCTTAACACAATTGCTTGTTAACGTCTCAACACACGATATGTCCCCTTGTTAACTATATGATACATCTCATATCATTGGTCTTATGGAGGGTGTATTCAAGATGGCGAACCACTTGAACTTCCCCTTAACACAATTGCTTGTTAACGTCTCAACACACGATATGTCCCCTTGTTAACTATATGATACATCTCATATCGTTGGTCTTATGAAGGATGTATTCAAGATGGCGAACCACTTGAACTTCCCCTTAACACAATTGCTTGTTAACATCTCAACACACGATATGTCCCCTTGTTAACTATATGATACATCTCATATCATTGGTCTTATGGAGGGTGTATTCAAGATGGAGAACCACTTGAACTTCCCCTTAACACAATTGCTTGTTAACGTCTCAACACACGATATGTCCCCTTGTTAACTATATGATACATCTCATATCATTGGTTTTAGGGACGGTGTATTCAAGATAGCGAACCACTTGAACTTCCCTTAACACAATTGCTTGTTAACTTCTCAACACACGATATGTCCCCTTGTTAACTATATGATACATCTCATATAGTTGGTCTTATGAAGGGTGTATTCAAGATGGCGAACCACTTGAACTTCCCCTTAACACAATTGCTTGTTAACGTCTCAACACATGATATGCCCCCTTTTTAATTATATGATACATCTCATATCGTTGGTCTTATGGAGGGTGTATTCAAGATGGCGAACCACTTGAACTTCCCCTTAACACAGTTGCTTGTTAACGTCTCAACACACGATATGTCCCCTTGTTAACTATATGATACATCTCATATCATTGGTCTTATGGAGGGTGTATTCAAGATGGCGAACCACTTGAACTTCCCCTTAACACAATTGCTTGTTAACGTCTCAACACACGATATGTCCCCTTGTTAACTATATGATACATCTCATATCGTTGGTCTTATGTAGGGTGTATTCAAGATGGCGAACCACTTGAACTTCCCCTTAACACAATTGCTTGTTATCGTCTCAACACACGATATGCCCCCTTGTTAATTATATGATAAATCTCATATCGTTTGTCTTATGAAGGGTGTATTCAAGATGGCGAACCACTTGAAGTTCCCCTTAACACAATTGCCTGTTAACTTCTCAACACACGATATGCCCCCTTGCGATTATTACCACTGCAGCATCAAGTATTATTTAGTTACACAAGTGACATGATGATTGAAAAGAATATAGCGACTCCACTCTTGTTATTTTTTTATTTTTTATATTTGAGATAATGTTTGGCAATCTTCCTGGATTTGAGGGTCTACATCAATAAGGGTAGTTTTAAAATGTTCGACCTCAAAGGATGTGAGTGGGTGGTAACTATATAGCGCTTTCTGACGAGTAATACTCCATTTTAAAGGACTGGAAAAGAAAGACAATACATTTTGAAAATTACAATCAGACAATACATAAAATATCCTTCCAACACTACCATAGGCCTACATGTACGAGCCAATATGTGTATGGATAGGTGGGTTGACAATACACCATCAATATTGTTAGGTCAATAAGAACTACTTTTTCATCATTAAATTCTAACTATAATCCTCATAGTTAGTATGAAATGAACTGTCACTGCCATTGGTAGTTTGGGTTCCAGTTAACTACCTTAACTTCGGAGTTATCAACGCCCATCGCCATCGTTGGACGTTGATTGGTGGTTGTTTTCATTCGTTTTCATTTGTTCTTGTTTCCTCGTAATTGGTAAGTCTATACATTAAATAATGACTAAATTGTTGTTGGTAATTGTTATTTGTTATTGCATTTTTTATTATTTTTTATTTATATTCCGTTACCAGCTGTCATATTCTATCATTTGTTATTTTAATTGCCTGTTATTTATCATCATATCAAGGCGGGACCAAATTGACCCATTGTCTATGCCGACAGTCACTGTTACTTTGTTAACGCTGAAGGCCTGGTTTGTGACTACCTAACTATCTGCATGTCTAACCAATTGCGGGACCAAATTGACCCATTGTCTATGCCGACAGTCACTGTTACTTTGTTAACGCTGAAGGCCTGGTTTGTGACTACCTAACTATCTGCATGTCTAACCAATTGCGGGACCAAATTGACCCATTGTCTATGCCGACAGTCACTGTTACTTTGTTAACGCTGAAGGCCTGGTTTGTGACTACCTATCACGTCTGCACGTCCAACAAATTGCGGTACCAAATTGACCCATTGTCTATGCCGACAGTCACTGTTACTTTGTTAACGCTGAAGGCCTGGTTTGTGACTACCTAACTATCTGCATGTCTAACAAATTGCGGGACCAAATAGATCCATTGTCTATGCCGACAGTCACTGTTACTTTGTTAACGCTGAAGGCCTGGTTTGTGACTACCTATCACGTCTGCACGTCCAACGAATTGCGGGACCAAATTGATCCATTGTCTATGCCGACAGTCACTGTTACTTTGTTAACGCTGAAGGCCTGGTTTGTGACTGCCTATCACGTCTGCACGTCCAACAAATTGCGGGACCAAATTGACCCATTGTCTATGCCGACAGTCACTATTACTTTCTTAAACACTAATGTCTGCTATCGTTAATGATCTAGATTCAAAGAAGCTAAGCCTTGGCCTTTTTATTGACCTAATAAAGGCCTTTGATCTTGTAAACCATGAAAGGCTTCTCAGGAAACTTTTCCTTCTAGGATTGGGGGGGGGGGGGTTCTGCTTATGGTTGGTTCTCTACTTTCCTCAGAGAGCGAAGTGTTGATGTTCTGATGCCATTTGTATGAAGGGGTGGATGCCTAACCTGTTGTAACTTCTTTGAGCGCTACCACTCATGTAGGGGTGCCCTAGGGATCTGTTTTGGGTCCCTTCCTTTTTCTTATTTTTATGAATGATTTATCACTCTTTTCTTTGTCTCTTTCCGGATGACACCTCCATGGCTGTTGGGGCTCCTTACCAACACCAGCTTTGAAGTAAAAGCATGCATTGAAATGAAATCAGTAAATCAATGGATTCAGAAAAATTATACTAAAATAAATACATCAAACACTCAACTTGTTAATTTCAGCATTTCGAATTCGTCTCATCCGCCATATATTTCCTTGATCGTTGATGGTTCTGTGTTACCTCATTGCAATGAAGGAACATTTTTGGGAATAGTCCTAGATAACAGTTTGAAATTTCTTAGCCACATTAATAAAGTCAGTAGCAAAATAGCGTAAGGAATATTTGTAATCAGAAGACTTGCGGCCGTGACTGACACGTCACTTCTTCTTACTGCGTATTATGGCCTGGTTTTTTCCTATTTACACTATGGAGCAGCAGTCTAGGGAGGTGAAAGTGCTCAAACCAACCTTATTTTTAGACTTATAAAAAGCGATTAGAGCAGTTTTTAAAAAGCAATATCAACACCTTTGTAAACAGATTTTTAAGGATTATAGAATTTTAAAATTGTTTTCTCTATATATTTTCCAGTGTATAAAATTTGTTAAGGAACACACCCAAACCTTCTCTAGTACAACAACCCGTAGCCATAGTTTACAAAATAAATGTACAATCGCCATTCCGAAACACAGAACATAATTTTTCGAGAGACACATAACCTACACAGGAATAAAACTCTTTAACACTTTGCCTGCATCAATAATAGGGGACACTTGTTCCAGGTCATTCGAACGGAGAGTCAGAAACTATCTTCTGGAAGGGGCCTTCTATAGCGTTCGGGAGTATTGTCAGGCAGACGCTGACAGTAATCTGTATATTTGTATATAGATTTAGTATTAGTAATATTTTATGATTAAGAACATTTTATTTATGTAAACTGTTGACTCATTTCATGTAATTTATATTATCAACGAAATAAAGATGTTTAAGTTTAACGCTGAAGGCCAGTTTCATGATTATCTGTCACGTCTACACGTTCAACATATTGCGTGACTGAATTGACCCATTATTTTACAATCTCTAAAACTATTTAATCATATTTCCTCCTTATCATTAAAGATATGATTATATATATTATAATCATAGGGCATGTATACGTGCATTGAATATTGTCACCTCCAATATATATGGTATGGCTTTTAGTGGGGAGAGTACTTAATTAGCCTTACCTACAAAACAAACCCATTTTGTTTTGCTGACCCGTATGTGTCTGAGGAAGGATGATAGGCCAAGTGCTTGGGGAGGGTGGTGAGCCATTTACCCGTGAGTGAGGGAGTGTTGAGGACCATTTACCGAATAAGGAGAAGGTGGTAAGGCATATACCCCAATACGAGAGAGAGAGAGAGAGAGAGAGAGAGAGAGAGAGAGAGAGAGAGAGAGAGAGAGAGAGAGAGAGAGAGAGAGAGAGAGAGAGAGAGAGAGAGAGAGAGAGAGAGAGAGAGAGAGAGAGAGAGAGAGAGAGAGAGAGAGAGAGAGAGAGAGAGAGAGAGAGAGAGAGAGAGAGAGAGAGAGAGAGAGAGAGAGAGAGAGAGAGAGAGAGAGAGAGAGAGAGAGAGAGAGAGAGAGAGAGAGAGAGAGAGAGAGAGAGAGAGAGAGAG